>JAJLTG010000023.1:0-158294 GCA_030568095.1 Naumovozyma baii
AATCAAAAAAATAAGTCGGGGTAATGTACAATTTAGGAGTTTACGTAATCCTTTCTGCTTGGGCAAGAAATGTTGAGATATCTTTGCCTGCTGGGCAAAAAACGTCTAGATATTTTTGCCCACTGGGCAGGGCAAACTGCAAAAAAATCACTTAACTATGAGGGCATTTTTTTCACATCGTTGCCCAACCAGCCCTAATAGAGAGTGGAAAAAAGTGAGTGGCACTCGGCAGACCCCGTGGTTTCGATGCAGACAGTGTGCAGTTCACACTAACTGTACCGGCATTGACAGTTCTCCACAGAATGTCCTGTAATGACACAGAGAAAAGCCAATATAACCGGCACAACTAGGCGGGGGCAACTCTTCGGGGCCCTCCGAATTGTGGCCCTTTTCTCCGACGGAAATAATCCGATCTCCGCGGATATGCGAGAAAATATATATATCACGAATAACGGGGAATGTGTCACAGTTTTTAATTTGTGACACGGAAGACGACAGCTACTTTTTAATTTTTTCGTGAAATTTCGAATATATCAATATACGGATGCATATGATGTGGTGAAAAATTACACGGATACAGCTGAGACAGGTAAATGGTATTAAATTCCATCATTGGAATACCACAGTGGATATTGCAAGACGATATTGGGAAAGTGACTATTAAACAACGATAGAGATATGGCTAATAATAGGATTGCAGATCCGGTTCAAATTGCCCTTCAATCGCGTCAATTGGGTGCGTTCACTTTGAAATCGAGCAATGCAAACTTAGACGTTACATTGTCGTTGCAATTCAGGCTATATTATCATTTGTTTGGTGATGGATTAGTGCCTAGTGTTGCCACGGTATTGCTGGATGAATGTCTCAAATTAAATACATTGTTCAATGGGATTGTCATAACGATAAAGGATCCGGACTATGAAGTACAGGAAATTGCACATTTAACTTTATATAATTTAATTGCCATACTATATTATCATATGGATGATTTGACCAGCGCAGAGAAATTTTTGATGAAGATGAAGAATTTCACGTTCAATGAGAGTGTAATGCTGCGTAATAGTAATTTCGTAACACTTTTGAAATTAGAAAACCTTTATTATAGGGGACTCATCAGAGGTGAAGAAAATGGGAATGAATTGTACTTCTCTGATCTTTTGCAAATAATTGATAAGATACCTCAAACTTCGGAAGGGTTGATTCATCAATACCTCCACATGATATCTGCAAAATTGACAAAAAACAATAGTGTATCACCTTCACAAATTCTAAAATCTTTCAAGACAATCAACCCATTGACATGTCTATTATCAATTCTCTCATACAAACATATGTTTGAACCAATAAGTACAAGGGATAAGGGGTTAGACGATACATTTTTGTCATTTGCCAACAAAATCTTAAAGGATTCCAAATTTCCCAATGCAAATGAGATAAATAACCCTACATTGAAACAAGTACATTTTTTTTTGCAATACTATTTCGGCAACTGCTTCAAGAGTTCATTATCATCGGAGACTAAAGATAACATGAAACAATGGCACAAGTTTATAATAGATTCAATGGGAAAAACGTTTCAAAGTACCATTATATCTAAGACAGCAATGATTTTTTTCAACTTAATAAACAATAAAAGAGAATCCCTTTTAAATTTCGTCAATATCGTTAAATACACAGAAAAGGAACGGGAGTTGAATCTTGGGACCTATAAGAATATCATATCATTCATCGATTCATACGCAACCATCTTATCTATCTGTACCAAGAATGATAACATTGATGGCATATTTGATTTCAAGATTACAGTAGAACAACTAAGCCAATTATTAATATTATTTTATAACGATTATCAATTTTCATTACAAACTCCAAATGTATCTAATGAAACTGTAATCAAGAACATTACCAAATTACATTTACCTCAAAATGTCACAACAACGTTAATCAATGCATGGTCTACATTATATAACTGTCAAAGGGACAACTTGGCTGATATGCTTTCAGGTAAATTGAGTCAATACCTCATAAACGCTATGTCACTACACATTAGTGATAAGAGAGAGGTAACTAATTTACAGTTCAAATATGCTTATAATTTAGCACAAATGAATCAAATTGATCAATGTGTTACTTTCTTAGAGAATGAGTTGTTAGTATCGGATCAATTTTGTTATAAGGGATGGCATTTATTAGCATTGTGTTATTCTACACAGGAAGATAAGGAAAAGAGTTATAAAATTGTAAATTCGGTATTAAATGCAATGCTTGAAATAAATGATGTTGATAAATGGACATGGATGGAAAGGTGGCAATTCATACAGTTGAAACTGACTCAATTACGATTGGTGGAAGAAATATTTGGTTCAATGGAAGCTTTACAAATGTTGGAGGAATTATTTGATTTGTATAACGCACTTTTCGATAGTAGTAATAATAAAGTGATAGCTAAACAAGAAATGGAAGTAAAGAATGTTACCACATTGAAGAGAGAGTTTGTGCTGCAAATGATTTGGCTATTTTCAGGTAACCTTTATATGAAATTGGAAAGTGAGAATGAAATGAAGGATGCATGGGACGCAATAAATGAAGCTAATAAGATAGGTAAGGACTTCAATAACTTGAATGTGATAATAATCACAGGATATTTTTATATGAACAAGGGTCAAGCGAATAAAGCTTTAAAACAATTTGAAAAAGTTTTGTATTATGATGATTGCAATGTGGAAGCATTAATTGGATTTGCCAATTTGGTGTTTCCTGAGGAGTTGAATGAGAAGGAACAAGATTTGGAGAAATATTACAAGTTTAGTTTACTCCCCAGTGTGGAAAGTGATGGTGATTCAACGACTATTAAGACGAATACAACAACCACAGTACAGCACATGCATCCTTTTATGGTTACTGAATCAATATTTGTTAATGAGACAGATGAATCAGCAGGGATTGCGAGGTTGAAATTTTTGTTAGAATGTTCTATAATGAATTCATTAGAAGCTTATCATTCACCCGATATTTGGTGGTATCTGTCATTAATATATGAAAAGTATCAGGATAAAGAATATGAGAAGGCGTTATTAAACTGTATCAAATTTCAAGAGAACAATCCGATTAGAGCATTTAAACATTGTAACTATTAAGCATAAATAACAACAACAAGAACATCTGGTATTGTGTGTATATACGTGTATGTATATATATCTATGCATTAAAAAACAAAACAAAAACTATGAAACGATACTTATGTTTCTTTCTTAGCGGCAGCTTCAGCAGCAGCTCTCTTTTGTAACGTTTTCCCTACAAATTTCATTACGAAAGGGAACAAAGTAGTATTAATGACTACCCAAGCGACCAATACCCCATAATTTCTCCCCATTTTTCTTCTTTCCAAATTACAGAATATTACTTTATAGATATCTAGGGCGTTATGCATGGGCATCATGTAACCATATCTATACACTGCATTATTCAAAGCCATGGGGAAAAAGGAAGATGCCATATTTAGAATGACGAATGACACCACCCAAAAGCCAAAATAAGGGGGACCAAAAGTGAAAATTAACGTTGCTACATTTTCATTGGCACCACCTACCGCCATCATGTATAACCAAGTTGTCATCCAATAAATGACAAACCCACCTTTTCCGAATGCTAAAGTGAAATCTATTTGATATATTGCGGAGACGGTACAGTAGAATAGGGATAGGAAGAAAAACGTGAACCATGATATGAAGATACGGTATAGGATAATATGCCTTGGAGTCAATAATTGTGACATTCTTATGTGTAATGGTGTAAATATTAAGAATTGAAAGACTGTTATGACTAATGAATATATGGCACCAGCTAATAATGGACCCATTAGAGCACGATTATAAAATGGTCTGTAATCCCAATATTGGAAGTTAATGTTAGATGATGCTGCCAAGGCATTTGGTGAGAATCTATTAATTTGACCCATTGGTGCTATTGTGTCAAGTACTTGTGGTAAATAGGTAGTAGTGTATAGTTGTTTGAAGGCGATCTCGAGATCCTGAGCTATAAGCACCATTGTGGATAAGACACTTGTTATGTCTCTGCCAGTTTCATAAATGACTTGGAAATAATCTGTAGCGTTAAATAAATCACTTGGTGGTAAATTTGGCTGTATCAATGTTTGTATTAATGATTGTGTAGCATTTGGTTTCACGTTGACTGCAACCCAAAAGTATTCTCCGAAGACCAAATTTACCACTTTATCATTAACTTGATCGGCGGAATCTAAATTATATTTTTGCATAAACGTGGAAGTGTTGTAGACGTGCCAAGTACCGGGCAGAGAAGGCACTATTTCAGGTAAAAACGATGCCATGGAAGGCACAGATTGCGATCCAACTTGTAATGATTCATCCTGTATTACCAATAAATATTGTACCTTATGGAAATATTGCGTCGTACCAAACAGACACCCCCAAAATACAGGTAGACCGGTGCAACAAAACAGTCCGATGATACAATTAATAAATATGAATTTCAATGCTATTTTCTTCCTATGTTTATTCATATGTGGTGAAAACAAAGTTGTCTTCTTTGGTGTCAGTGCAGGTAGACTTGCAATGGTTCTAACTTCGTCTAAGCCTCTTGTTGATTCAGAGTCTTTTTGTTCTTCAATTCGTTGTTCTTCTTCATCCGTGTTTTGATTATCTATTGGCTGAGTCAGTATTCTGCCCAGATATTCTGCATCGTTTGGTATGATTGGTTCATGGAATTCTTCAATTTCGTCTGCTATGCTGTCCTCGCTAGACCAGTTTGTCTTGCTTTTACCGACTGGATCTGTATCTGACGAGTTCATAGTGGATTTATTATTTTGTGTGTTTATGTTACGTAGGGTACAGTGAGTTGCAATAATACCCTTCAAAATGGTAGCTCTAAAAGAGCAATCAGTAGTCCACCTAGATAATATAATCTATATACAGATTCATTTAAGTGAAAAATTTAGGAAATGCGAGGAAAGGCTTGTAGGCACATGGATGGATTCCGCGGGAAGTGGAGTCGGAGGCGGGACGGAGCGGAAGCGAAGAGCTGCTGGCAGACGGAATGCCTCTATCTTATTCCCGCGGAGATGTATTTGGGCGGCTATTTGAATAAGCAAATAATACATTTCTAGTGGTGTTAATACAGTGTCCTTTCATTCTTGGCTTTATATGTATATGAAGAAGGTAAAGCTGCCTTTTTCATTAGTTCTTGGGCCATGGAATGTCAGTTGACTGTTAAACCTGGACTAATGCCCCTAGTAGATTAAAAACTATACCTATTCGCAACCAATTGAGTCTTCATAGTTATCTTGTCGAAAAATATTTTGCTATGTCTTTATGGTTTTGCCGTATGATGTTGAGCCTGATATATTCCATTAACTCAATATGGTTGAGTAAATGACATCAACTTGTTTATTTAGCGAATTTTACTATGGCATGTATTTTTGGAGAACAATTGTAAAACCAAACGCAAAATTTTTTGCCTTGCACGGTCCATAATAGATATTATGGCAAAAAAATAAAGGAAAAATAGAATCAAAACATTGTTGCAGACTGAGCACCTGATATCATCCTTAGGAAGTGATTTACCGACAGTCTATGGATATGTATTTCTTTCTTGAACTATTTCTAAGTGCTGAAACCGAATATTCAATAGATAGATAGGATATGACTATTAAAGAGCAAGTTTCTACAAAAAGAATAATTCTAGAATTGATAGAAAAGTTGTAGAATATTCTAGAAAAAAATTGTGATCAGAATAGGCTTATCCGACTGTGTCTGAATATCTCTGATTTCTATGTGAAGATAAAAATACGCTAAAAGGAAAAGTATATAAAGAACAAAAAATATGAGAATGATAGATAGTAGTATGTATATATTTTAATTTTAGTGTGTAGAGAAAAACAACGAAGAATATTTATTGTATATTAGTAGAATGACTGAACACTATCAATCTACTATTGCTCCACAAGATAAGAAACTAAAATCTTATCACTAAGATATTATGTTCTTTAGAGTAGAATTCAAGGCTCAAAAGGAAAGTTTATAGTCCAGTTCCATCTCATATTCATTTTGAATTCGAGATGACAAAAGCTATGAAAACTCACGCTTTCTAAGGTAACATTACTGTTAGGTAGTTCAGATAGTAAATATCATAACATTATCTATTAAATACACATGTTGATATAAAATATAGAGCATTTATTTGTCTTCAACTGTGATCAATTCAACTTCTAAATCAACATCTGATGGGAAACCATCTTCAACAAGAAGACTTCTTGCGCCTATACTCATAAAGATATTAAGCACAAAGTGTATTAAACTCTACAAAATCATTCATGTTAGTTAAATAAAAATATTAACTTACAGGTCATAAGGATCCGTAAGTTGCTGGATATTGCAGATGGTACATCTACCCACCTTACTGGTGTTAAAGCGGCTGTATTTCTTTGTATTTGTTATTCGACTACTTTTTTTTACAGACTTTTTTCTGATAAACAAGAAGGGGACTTATTCCCAGACTTTTGAACATTGCAGTTTTTATATCTATAACAAATTGATAAATGAGTTACTTCCCACAAACATATTTCTGTTTAGTACCACATAATGTGGCATTTAGTGTGCCACGATATTTTTAGCAGAGACGCATCATTTACAACCTGATAATGCAAAAGAAGTATCTCATCTAAACAAGCAAAGAGCAGATTGTTAACGTGCTATTAATTTAATCCTTCAAACATAACACTCTTGTAGACAATGACCTATTTATACGGTATATTCAAAAGTGCATAGTTCAAACGAATGAATGCTCTGAATTACGTGAAGTCTTGTATGCACGGTGAAAGATCATCAGTGATAAAATGATGCTTTGTAATATCGAATATCTCCTTCCAGCAGTACCTTATTAGTTAAAATTTCCAACCAATTCAGAGTCATTTGAATTAATTCCTCAAATTGTAAAATAACCGTCTTAATAAATTGCATACATGTAGTTGGCGTTAGAATTAAATTCATCCTCCAAAGTGCATATTCCTTCATTTTACTGTCACTATTTCGCTACGCGAAGCGGCCCTCTCTCTCTTAATATATGTGAATAATTTCATAATAAAGGTGCCACATCGGTGAACATACAACAATTTTCAAAGTAATATCTTTGACACAATTGCAATCAAAAATATGTCTCGAATAGAGAAGATTCCTTTAGATAAATCTTCTCATCCTACAATTCTTCGGAAAAAGAACCATGTTGATTCCTCTCAAACGAAACCCACCAAAATTGATGAGACAAGATATAAGTTAGAACAAAGTGCAAAATGGATACGTTTTCTCACATCACCTAGCGTAATCAAATTCATAAAATGTTACATTGGTCCCTTATTACTGACACTTCTAAGTTTCTATCTAAGATTCCTAGACATTGACAAGAACAATCATGTGGTATGGGATGAGGCTCATTTCGGTAAATTTGGTTCATATTACATCACTCACGAATTCTATCATGACGTTCATCCACCACTAGGTAAGATACTAATTGCGTTGAGTGAATATTTGGCCAATTTTGATGGTAATTTTGATTTTGAGTCAAATGCAGCTTATCCAGAGGGAGTCAATTACGTCTTAATGAGGAAGTTTAATGCCGTATTTGGTGCATTGTGTGTCCCCATAACATTTTTTACAACAAAAACAATGGGATTCAATTGGATAACTGTTTATCTAATTACTTTAATGATCACTTTAGAACATTCGTATATCGTCCTCTCTAAATTCATTCTTCTGGATTCGATACTTTTATTTTTCACGTTTACTACTTTTGCCTGTATGGTTAAACTCTCCACACTAAGGAAAAATCAACTATCTAAGCAATGGTCACTGTGGATGCTCCTTACTGGATTGTCTTTAGGTTGTGTATGCTCTGTAAAATGGGTCGGTTTATTCATTACAGTGGTAGTAGGACTGTTCACAGTAGCAGAGTTATTTACACATCATTATAATAAGCAGCTGCCAAGAGTCAAATATTATAAACATTGGTTAATTCGAATCATTGATCTAATAATTATTCCTTTTTTAATATACATGTTCTGTTTCAAGATTCACTTCACTCTACTATATAAATCAGGTACAGGTGATTCTGCAACAAATACTCTTTTCCAAATAAATTTACAAGGGACCAGCATCGAAAATAGTCCAAGAGATGTGATGTATGGATCTCATATAACTATCAGATCACATGGTTTGAGTCCCAATCTATTACATTCCCATGTACAATTATACCCTGCAGGTTCTCGTCAAAGACAAATAACCGGGTACGGCCATTCCGATTCCAACAATGTTTGGGAGTTCCAATTTAGTAGGCATGATAAAAGAACCTTAAGTCACGAAAATAATAATTGGATACCAATAACTGATGGTGCCGAGATACGATTAGTTCATAATAATACACGTTCCAACCTTCACTCCCATGAAATTCCATCTCATGTCTCCAAGGGGAATTTTGAAGTTTCTGGTTACGGTACAGACATTGAAGGTGATGACTATGATGATTGGATTGTAGAGATTGTTGATCAACTAAACTCAGCAAACCCTAATTTCCATGAAGAGGATCCTAATGTGATACATCCCGTGTCCACATTTTTTAGATTGAGGAATAAGGTGCTAGGCTGTTATTTAGCATCCACCGGGTTGGCATATCCAAGTTGGGGTTTCCAACAAGCCGAAATTGTGTGTAAAAAGTCATGGACTCATAAGGACAAATCAACTTGGTGGAACGTCGAAGATCATTGGAATGATCGTTTAAAAATTGATGAAGATTACGTTCCTCCGAAGTCCAAATTTTGGACCGATTTTGTGTTAATTAATTTTGCAATGGCTTCATCGAATAATGCATTGGTACCAGATCCAGATAAATTCGATCCCTTAGCTTCTAAACCATGGGAATGGCCCACTCTACATACAGGGTTAAGGTTATGTAATTGGTCTGCCAGTGTTTATAGATATTATCTTATGGGATCACCATTCAACACATGGTTGTCCACTTTATCATTATTCTTCTTTGTATTTATGATGGGTAGGATTGCTTATCAATGGAGAAGACAATCTATCACGGTGCAAGAAGATCAGTTATGGGAATTAGCCGTGCAGGGCATTTTCCCATTCATTTCTTGGGTAAGTCATTTCTTACCATTTGTCATGATGGGAAGAGTAACGTACGTACATCATTACCTTCCAGCATTATATTTTGCAATATTAACCTTTGGGTTTGTTGTTGATCGCATTTTCAGCAGGTCTAACGCATTTATTAAATATCCAGTATATTTAAGTTTATTTGCTGGTTGTATATACATCTACATTCTATTTGCGCCAATATGCCAAGGTCTACAGGGCACAGGAATGAAATACCTGAAATTGGAATGGCTACGTAGTTGGGATATAGTTGTATAAGATGTTTGAATCCTTGTAAATAGACGTGAATTTTTTATTTTTGTCTCTAATTAATTATATGATAAATTAATAATCGATAGAATAAATACGAGTCGATGTGTCACTACTTGAAGCTGCCAACCATAATTTATTATCTCTTTGTAGACGAGACCATCTTAATCTTGTCAATTTATCGGCAGGTGAGATTAAGTCATTCAATTTCTCTAAAATTTCGAACTCACTTGTAGAACCATATTTGTAAATGTAGATAGAACCATTTTCTAACCCTACAGCAACGAAAAGTTTACCGTCAAGAACAGAGTCAAAGACTGACAATGCTGTTATAGGACTTTCATGTTTAACAGAGTTCTCTAACTCAAAATTACTCTTTTCTTCACTAAATCTCCAAACTTTAACGGTTTTATCTCTGGAACCGGTAACGAAAACATTACCATATTCCAATGGTGCCCAATCACCATCCCAAATAATTCTTGTATGTGGTTTTGTTGTCTTATACTTAAGCTCATATCTCTTACCTTCGAAATCTCTTTCCCAAACAACCCATTGCCTATCTCTACAGACACTTAGCAAATACTTACTATCGGGAGAGAATCTTAGTCTTGTCACCGTTAATGTATGGAAAGCCAGTGGAGGTTTTACTTCTAACCAGTTTTCAGTACTGAATATCCTTACTACTGCATGTTGTGGTGTATTTGATCTACACGCAGATGCAATATATTTCCCATCTGGAGATACATCCAAACAAGTAATCTCATAACCGTGACCATATAATTTTTCAATTTCAGGCCATAACAAATGTCTTTGCAGTTGATCTTCTTTTGGAGGTGTGGTTAAACCAGCGAGCATATCATATGATCCCTCAGCAACTGAGGTATTTTCTTTTCCCTCATCGTCCGATTCCTCATCTCCAGTACTTGCTTTATTTGATAATCCTAACACAGGGACAGATGCTGTCTCTGGCATAGCTTCGACAGAAGTTGTAGTAATACCTACAAATTTCTGTAATAATTCAGCAACACCCTTTGGTTCATCAAATGATCTCAAAATTTTTTCGTCACTACCACTAACAAACCTTGTATCAGTTATTGGTTCAACACAAATCATATCATAACCATGAATCTGAGGTCTGGAAAATTCATGCCATGTAGCTATTTCTCTCTTAGAACCATCGTTATTATATATCCATGGTGCAAACAATCTAGTCGTTTGGTCTAGAGATGTAGACAGCAAATATTCACCATTAGGAGACCATGCAATGTCGGTTACTTGTTTTGTGGCACCAGTAACACCTAATTCTTGATCACAAAGAATTCTTCCCTCCTTGGTAGTCCAGCACCTCCACGAACCAGTCTTACCATTAGTGAGGATGTAATCTTTATTATTATGAGCAAACCATAAACACGACCAAAACCCACCTGTGGAACCAGTAGCCGTGGATGCACCCTTTGATGACAATTCACCTAATCTTAATCCACAAACCCAAATTCCAGATGCTTCATCGGGCTCCCATACCATCAATGCAGTGTCAGCAGTGGATGCTAACAGTTGTAAACGAGATTCGTGCCATTGCAAAGATGAGATCCAATCGTCATGACCCATAATCAAAGCTTCAAAATTTATGCAAACATGTAAATCGTCGGCAATATGGAATTTGTATTGTTTGTTGTTTAATAATGACAATTTTGTTTCGTCTTGACCATCTTGTTCTTCGATCAAATCATTTATTCTAATTCTCCATAGTCTAATGTAACGGTCCTGAGAACCAGAACATAGTAAGTAATCTCCTGGCGTTTCTTGATGACGGAATGTCAATGATTTGACCCAATCTTCATGACCTTCCAATTTGGCAGCCAGTTTAAGATTTTCGATATCTTTGGTAGTTTCATTAAAAGCGAATGAAAAAATAAACACATTCACATTAGTACCACCAATTGCCAACAGAAACCTATCATCAATCACCTTAGAAAAAGCTAAAGATAGTGGTAATACACCATCTGCGACCTGAAATTCATTAAGTAGTGTAAATATATCCTTCTTATCTTCTTGCACCCATAGTGAGACGTTCCCATCGGCACAACCGACGGCGATAAAGCCTGGTATCACAGCCAATGCGATAATAGTATGTGAATAATGTGTTAAAGTTTGAATGCACGTCCAACCGTCCACTTCCTTATTAGTTTGATGATCTTGTTTCCAAATCTTCACATGATGATCTTCAGAAGACGAAACCATAAAAGGTGTATCTTGAATAAATCTAACACAAGTTACTTCAGCTTCATGGCCTTTCAATGTAGCATGGACACCTTTCGAATTGACATCGAGGGGATTCCAAAGGGCAATCGTCTTTCCGGCGCCAAATGCTACGATATGTGTCTTATGTTGCTCATCTGATACTTGTGTTTGCTTATTAGCACCTATGAAAAGGGCTTCCTGTTTAGTAATTTGAGACATTTCAATTTGCCCTTAATTGAGTCGTTTCCCTTAAAGATCTGTCTCTAACTAAGAATGATGGTGACGATGAGCTTGGGTCAATTATTAGAAAAATTTTCAGCTTACAGACAAAGGGGCACACTCAGTAATTGGGCCGGAATACGGCGAAACATGCATAATTTTTGCTGTGCCCGGCACAGCCCTCAACAACTTATTAACGGCTTCCACTTAAGTTTTTAGATATTTAATTATATTGATTGTATAGATGAGATAGTGCTATTAAGTTTTCGCTAGTTGAGAATTTATGCATTTGTCGACGGCTTAAGCTATGTATAGAGGGCTGGGACAAATAAACAGGTATTTTATATCATCAATCATTTTCCAATGAGGAAAAAACAAGGTCCACTGTTGAGAAGTGTACCATATAATAATACTAATAGCTGCGTATATAGACTGTAATTCTTTTGCTTTATAAACGAATATAACGAGGTAACCGATGGCAATAATCGATGGATTCCAATGGACAAATTTGAAAAACATTGCAAAACTTCCATCCTTGAACACTGTTATGGCTCAACAAACGCAGCAAAACTGAAGATGCATGACCGTTCAATAAGTGACATTAAATACTTGGATGCAGCAGATTTACATGAATGGATCTTAAATAAACGCACAAACTTGGGCTTACAATTTCGAGTGATTGATGTTCGAGGGTCAGATTACATCGGAGGTCACATTAGAGATTCCTGGCATTATCCATACAATAAACTAACTAAGAGCAAGGAAGTAATGGAGGAATTGCAAAATAATGTACTGAATATATCTGAAAAATATGATGACGAGGAGGTCACCGTTGTCTTCCATTGTGCTCAGTCACAGCAGAGAGGTCCCTCTGCTGCGATTAAATTCCTACGATCATTAAGCGAGGAAGAGTTGTCAAAAGTGAAAGTCATGGTACTAAGAGGTGGGTTTAACCACTGGCAAGATGTTTATGGTGAGGATGATGACGTGACGGAGGATTACGAGCCATCACTTTGGGGTTGGTGAAGCTTGTTTAAATAATTCCTTGATGCTTTATTTTACACAGTTTTTTTCCTGACTCGTGAAATTTCGTTTTGCGCAATTTTCTGCAAATTCCAATTTTGCAAAGTTCAATCATTCAATGACTCTCTTCTTATCTACAAATCTGTTTTCAATGAAAACAGTTCCTTTCTCTATGTATTGCCCAGTCCGTATATTGCTTATTCTATAACATCAATATTCGTCGTATTCAAATATGTCTGGCCAACTGATTGATGGTAAGAGTGTTGCTCAAACGATACGTGAAGAAATAGCGCAAGAAGTTGACAATATAAAAAAGCAAGTGCCTAACTTCAACCCTCATTTGGCAATCATCCAGGTAGGTAATAGACCTGATTCTGCTACTTATGTCCGTATGAAGCGTCAGGCTGCCCAGGAAGCCGATATCATTGTCAATTTTGTTCATTTGGATGACGATATCTCCGAAGGTGACTTGCTTGAAAAAATTGCTTTGTTGAATGAAGATCCAGAAACTCATGGTATCATTGTTCAATTACCATTACCAGCCCACATAGATGAGGATAAAATTACTTCGGCGGTACTTTCCTCTAAGGATGTCGATGGCTTTGGTCCATTGAATATTGGTGAATTGAACAAGAAGGGCGGACATCCAGATTTCTTGCCATGTACTCCAAAGGGTATCATTGAATTATTAAAACGTTACAATGTCACCATTGCTGGATCACGCTCTGTCGTTGTCGGTAGATCTGATATTGTTGGTTCCCCCGTTGCTGAATTGTTAAAATCCTTGGATTCTACAGTGACAATTACCCATTCTAAAACTGCAAACATTGAAAAATATTTTCAGGATGCTGATATTGTCGTTGTTGCTATTGGTAGACCTGAATTCGTTAAGGGTGAATGGTTCAAAGATAACAAGAAGGGCTGTGTGGTCGTTGATGTAGGTACCAATTATGTAGAGGATTCCACTAAGAAATCTGGTTTCAAATGTGTTGGTGATGTGGAGTTCAATCAAGCTTTGACATATGTTAAATTGATTACCCCTGTGCCAGGTGGTGTTGGCCCAATGACGGTGGCTATGCTAATGCAGAATACTTTGATTGCTGCTAAACGCCAATTATCCCATCATGGTAAATTAGTCGACTTCAAACCATTACCATTAAAATTGTTGAACCCTGTCCCATCAGATTTTGAAATCTCAAGAGCACAAAAGCCAAAAGACATCTCTCAAGTCGCATTAGAAGCAGGTATCCTTCCATCCGAATTGGAACCGTTTGGGTCCACTAAAGCTCAAGTCAGTTTGAAAATTTTGGACCGTTTGAAAGCTAGAGAAAATGGTAAATATATCTTGGTCACTGGTATCACACCAACTCCTTTGGGTGAAGGTAAATCTACGACTACCGTTGGTATTGCTCAAGCCTTAGGTGCCCATTTGAACAAGACAGTTTTTGCTAACGTGCGTCAACCATCTCAAGGTCCAACATTTGGTATTAAGGGTGGTGCTGCTGGTGGTGGTTATTCTCAAGTTATTCCAATGGATGAATTTAATTTGCATATCACAGGTGATATTCATGCAATCTCCATTGCTAATAATTTATTGGCTGCTGCTATCGATACTAGAATGTTCCATGAATCCACACAAAAGGATGGTCCTTTATACAAGAGACTAGTTCCTACTAAGAAGGGTGAAAGAAACTTTACTAAATCCATGCTGAGAAGATTGAAGAAATTGGGTATTGATAAGACAAATCCAGATGACTTAACTCCAGAAGAAATTACCAAATTTGCTCGTTTGGATATCGACCCTGATACCATTACTTGGAGACGTGTAGTTGATTGTAATGATAGATTCTTAAGAGGTATCACTGTGGGTGAAGCGCCAACTGAACGTGGCTTTACAAGAAAGACTGGGTTTGATATCTCTGTTGCTTCTGAATGTATGGCTATTCTAGCTTTGACTGACTCCCTATCAGACATGAGAGAAAGATTGGGTAAAATGGTTATTGGCTCTTCTAGATCAGGTGAACCAATCACTTGTGAAGATATTGGTTGTGCTGGTGCCATGACTGCTTTGTTAAAAGATGCCATTAAACCAAATATCATGCAAACTTTGGAGGGTACTCCAGTTTTTGTCCATGCCGGTCCATTTGCTAACATTTCCATTGGTGCATCTTCTGTATTGGCAGATAAGATGGCCCTAAAATTGGCAGGTGTGGATCCAGAATTATCTCAAAAGGAAAAACATGAAAGAAGTGGTTACGTTATCACTGAAGCCGGTTTCGATTTTACCATGGGTGGTGAAAGATTCATCAACATCAAATGTCGTTCATCCGGTTTGGTACCAGATGTTGTTGTAATTGTAGCCACTGTGAGAGCCTTGAAAGTCCATGGTGGTGGTCCAGAAGTTAGGGCAGGTGCTCCATTACCAAAGGAATATACTACTGAAAATGTTGAGATGTTAAGACAAGGTTGTTCCAATTTGGCTAAACACATTGCTAATGCCAAACAGTATAATCTACCAGTTGTTGTTGCCATTAATAAGATGTCCTCTGATACTGATTTGGAACACCAAGTGATTAGAGAAGAATCCATTAAGGCTGGAGCTTACGACGCGATTGTTTCTAACCATTGGGAAGAAGGTGGATTGGGTGCCATTGATTTAGCCAACGGTATCATAAAAGCGACCAAAGAAACCACTAACGATGATTTCCAATTTCTATACGAAACCAAGAACTTGTCTGTCGAAGAGAAGATTGAAAAGATTGCCGAATCCATGTACGGTGCCAAAGATGTTGAATTTCTACCAGAGGCTCAAAAGAAGATTGACCTATACAAGAAGCAAGGATTTGGTGATTTACCAATTTGTATTGCTAAGACGCAATACTCTCTCTCTCATGATGCCAATTTGAAAGGTGTCCCAACAGGGTTCACTTTCCCAATTAGAGATGTAAGAGCATCTATAGGTGCAGGCTATTTATACGCCTTAGCGGCTGAAATTCAAACGATTCCAGGTCTACCTACTCATTGTGGGTTTATGAATATTGAAGTCAATGATGATGGTGAGATTGAAGGTATGTTCTGAGTGAATGAGTGATAGTATCATATATATAATCCATTTATTAGTCTGTTTTTCTATAGAGTAGAATATCAAATCATTTTTAACATAGCGAATAGGGTTGCGCAGTTGAAGAAAAGTATAATTTGGTGAAAAAGGGAGAATACAACCAGAGATGCAACAATAAAACTTTTTTGTGAAGAGATTAAAGAACAAAGATGCCACACAAAACGATAGTTCAGCATTCATTTGAGTTTGTAGACAAATACATTCCACAATATTTTGAGACAGGTGTGACAGACCCATTATATATTTTCGTGTCAGGGCCGCAAGGCTCAGGAAAGACATACACCAGCAAATTAATATATGAACATTTATTGAAGAAGTTCGAAGGTGAGAAAAGAATCGCATTGGTATCCATTGATGATTTTTATTTGACTCATCAAGACCAACTGAAATTGAATCAAGAATTTTCCAAGAATAAATTGTTGCAAGGTAGAGGACTACCGGGAACTCATGACATGAAACTTTTAAGTGAAGTCCTGACTGCAGTAAGTCAAAGAAGGGGGAATAATGCTGCCGAAGATAAATTGATATTACCTCAGTATGATAAGTCTAAATTTAATGGTGAAGGTGACAGAAGTGAGAAAGGGTTGGAACTGGATATTCCCATTGATATCTTTATATTAGAAGGTTGGTTCATTGGATTTGAGGCGGTATTACAAGGTAAGGGTAATCAAGACATATTAAAAGGTGATATGATTGATGTCAATGCCAAATTGTTCATGTATGGTGACCTAATGTGGAATAACCCTGAAATAAATTCTTTGGGAATTGTATTATGTGCCGACGATATTAAGAATGTATATACGTGGAGAACACAACAAGAACATGCCTTAATTGAAGAGACTGAGGAAGGCATGACAGATGAACAAGTGAAGTTGTTTGTAGATAGATACTACCCAAATTATCAACTATATTACGAGAATCTTGTCCGCGGTGAGAAACTGGGTTCTATTGCCACGATGACCATAGGTATAAATATAGACAGGAAAGTGTATTCATCTAAGGTTAGATGTATCGAGTAGTAATTAGTACAGCTATATGTATTTAATGATCAACAATTTTAATTTTATACTTATTCCCATCCTCACTTGTTGTAGTTGTATAAAATCCGGACTTTTAATTGAAATTTCAACTTTAGAAAACACAATTAAATCAAAATAGCACATTACACAGAGCAGCATTGAAAAGAATGAATAATACCACCACAGAGGCAGCACTGCATTCAGTGGGTAATAACAACGATGCTCACGACTTACTTAGGACAATATCGCTATACAATAAGTTTGGTTCTGCGTTCCCACGAGAGAGATTGGAAAGACTGAAAGTGCAGGAATTCAAATTGGAACCTCTACAATCTAGTCAAGAAATGTTCCAATCATGGTATAATGAATGCGAAGATCTAAGTCGGTACTGTGAATGTCATGATAAAAGCTCGCAATTGTTTGATACATGGTATTTTAATAAATATTTGAAAAGTAAACCGCCTGGAATGACTGAGAAAAACGTGTTATCTCCTTCGAAACGTCTTTGAATATGTTTAAAATATACAGTATATGTAATAATTTGTTATAAATAATAAAATATATAATATCTTCTCTTTACCGCTTTCTTGGAGATATTTACATGGACGTGTGTTAAGGGTCTAAATTCAAATCAATTTATCTTGCTTCAATCTTTCGATCAACTCATCCACTGAGTTTAACATGAGACCAGGCTTTTTCATTTCTGGTTCTTCCAGATGTGTTATCTTCAACTTGGGTTCCAAATCAATGCCTGGAAAATCTTTAACTAGATCTAATTTCTCAATAGGTTTCTTTTTCGCTTTCATCAGATTTTGTAGCTTGACGTATCTAGGAGTATTCAATCCTAAATCAGTAGTCACAATTGCCGGTATCCTAACCAGCAAAGTTTCCTTCCCGCCATCTACTTCTCTTACGGCTCTCAAATGTGTCTCATCTACAAGCTCCAATTTAGTCACATTAGTAACTTGAGGCCAATTCAATAAACCTGCGATCATTTGCCCGGTCATATTAAAGTCGTCATCTATCGCTTGTTTCCCCATCATAATCAGATCCACACCTTCAGTTTCCTTCTTTACTATTTCTTTTAATATGCTAGCTACTTGCAAAGGTTCCAATGAGGAGGCATTATCCCCTTCTTCTCGTTGTATTAACGTAACTTTATCTATCCCTTTCGCGAGACAATTCTTTAAAATATCTTGCGCATTCGAGGGTCCAATAGTGACAGCATGCGTTAACACGTTAATATTAGGATACCGTTTCTTAATCAGTAATGATTCTTCGATGGCGATGTCATCAAATGGATTTATTGAGAATTTTAAATTTGCAGTGTCAATTTTGTTGGTTGAAAGAAGACGAGGTTTTAATTGGTAGTCTAGTACTCTCTTTACAGGTACTAATATACGTAGTTGTTTAGACATATTTGCTTTGCTCATGCATCGTTCTGTTGTTTGTCCTCTTGAGCCAGAGTCAAGATGTGGGTTCTTTTGGGATTTTCGAGCTCGAGGAAAAAATTCAAGATCTTTAAGAAATTCTAATCAGATATTGCAATGACTCAAGAAAGCAAGAACAACAGGATAAGCACGCGTGGTATGACTAGTTCAGAGAAAATAGTGATTACTTTGGTTGCACATGGAAGTAAATTGCCTTCTGATCTTATAAAAGAGATTTGCAGTGAGGTTGAAAAGATTTTACAATGTAAAGTAAAGAATATTAAATCATTATCTGAGAGAGCCGCAGATCTATATATTGATGATATAGTGTCCGATGTTGCTGAAACACGACTACTGTTGGATAGTGCTGCTATTGAAAAAAAGCGTGCGACTGTGGATGTTATTGTTCAAAGAGATGATGAATATCGTAAGGGTAAAAAAGTTATTGTTTTCGATATGGATTCCACTTTGATTTATCAGGAGGTTATTGAGTTGATAGCTGCGTATGCTAATGTGGAACCTCAAGTAAAAGCTATTACTGATCGTGCTATGAATAATGAGATTGATTTTAAAGAATCCCTAAGGGAACGTGTTAGGCTTTTGGAAGGATTAAAGATAGATACACTATATGAAGAAATAAAGGGGAAACTAAAGATTACTAATGGTGTGCGCGAACTTTGTAGAGTCTTGAGTGCTACAGGTTGTAGATTGGCAGTGCTAAGCGGTGGGTTTATTCAATTTGCCAGTTTCATTGCACAGGAGTTAAACTTTGACTTCGCTAAGGCCAACAGTTTGGAAATGGATTCACAAGGCAAATTGACTGGGAAAGTGTTAGGTGATATTGTAGATGGTCAATGTAAGGCTGATACTTTATTACAACTGTGTAAGGAGTATGGAGTTCCCGTAGAGGCATCATGCATGGTTGGTGATGGTGGCAATGATTTGCCCGCCATGGGAGTAGCCGGTTTTGGTATTGCTTGGAATGCCAAGCCAAGAGTGCAAAAGGCGGCACCATGCAGATTGAATACAGATTCGTTGAAAGATGCTTTATACATATTTGGATACACAGATGTTGAAATTGATTCTTTTCTTAAATAAGAATAAATAAAAAAAAAAAATTGCACGTAGATGAATGTATTATTATTATAGATTACTTTACGTTTGATATTCATTTATACTATACTAAAATGGGAGGGGAGGATTACACGTTGGAAGCAATAGTTTGCTTGATGGCAGCTGGGTTGGCACCGACGACCTTAGCGATTTGCTTACCACCCTTGAAAAATAGCAAAGTTGGCATAGAGGAGATTTCGTTCTTTTGGGCGACGTCAGACAATTCATCGACATCAACCTTGTAAAAGGAGGCGTTTTCGTATTGTTGCTCAAATTTTTCCACCATTGGAGCAATCAATTTACATGGACCACACCAGACAGCGTAGAAATCGACGACGACCAAGTTGTCGGAAGCGATAGCAGAATCGAATTCAGAAGCAGATGCAATTTGTTTGACCATTTTTGTGTATGTGAGTGATATGAGTTATTCTGTTTAAGTTTTGTTGCAACCATTTTACAATGGGAAATGGAGGGACAGCCAAACCCTTCAGCAAGGTGGTCCATTTATATACAATTTGGTTCGCTGTCTTGGATGTCATGCGAGACGGCCTCTCTGGAAGCTTCTTACTAAGCAGACTGTCCAGGCTGGAAACCGCGGCCCGCCGCTGACTGATCCATTAGATAATGCTAGCATTACTAAACTTCAGTCTGTCTGCAGCTATAACTATAACTGTGTCTATATGTATATGTACATGCACATCTATCAGTACTACATCGTATTACATAACACACTGCTATGCCTGGCTCTTAGGAGCTATCTTGAACGCCAAGATATCGTTTTTGCCAGGCTCAACAGGGGAATCCTCGCTGACTCTGACACCACCAACTGTTTCAATCGCCGCGATGGTTACTTCACCACCCATGATATAACGTGCCACTTTCCCTACCGGGGTGCCTCTCTTCAATAGGAAACAATCTCTAAACACATTCGTCCCGTTCCCACCGGTGAAACTCTGTATGTTCTTGACGGTATACACCGGTATTAACCCCAGCATATCTGTAGCGGCTTGTAACACTTGAACCACCCCCGTGGACCCAAATCTGTACAAGACCAAATCTCTAATATTCTCTATACGGTTCAATAATTTATCATCCAGTGGTTTCAATTTATCTGGATCATCCTCATACGTATCTATAAACTCTGTACCTTCTTCGTAATGAATGAATCCTTGCTTCTTCAATTTTCTTAAAAACACCTCGGTGATGGCACTGGTCAAGACAGCCTTCGTATTTGGATATTTCAACATGATCTTTGACACATTTTTATCCGCATCCGGATGGTCCATCTTATTCAACGCCAAAACAGTGGGGAATTTTTCCTTCATGAACGCTGCCACCACTTTAGTAATCCATTGATCGTCCCATTTTTCCAAAGGTGGTAAACTATCTATCGTTGCTAAGGCCCTTTGGATCATAGGTGCATGAGACCCATACCCACCAAACTGTGATTGTAACGTGTCCACAATTGAAGATTTCGTCGCTGTATGTTTTCTTACAATCGATCCCCATCTTTTCTTTAGATTCCCTTCGATCCATAATCTAATCTCATCCTGCAACCATTCAATATCATACAGGGGATCATAACCTCTTGTGTTTTTCCCCTCTGAATCGGTAGTCCCGCTTACATCAACTACATGGATCAACGCATCAGCATGTCTTAAATCATCCAAGAATTTATTACCTAACCCTCTACCAGAGTGTGCTCCGGGAACCAATCCAGCCACATCCAATAACATAATTGGCACATGTCTTTTACCCGCGGAGCACCATCCATAGTTAGGTTTACATAGTTCCATATATTCTGGATGATCAGGAAACCTAGCACATGCACATGGTACTTGTAAATAACCTGTTGCTTGATTGGGATCGATGGTACAGAAGGGGAATGCTCCCACGGCAGCGTTGGCATCTGTTAGCGAGTTTAGTGTGGTAGATTTACCGCTGGAGGGTTTACCGACAATACCAATCAATGGGTCTCTCGGCATTATGTGCAATCTTCTTTCTTTCGTTATTTCTACAATGGGCTGCCTCTTATTAATGCTTCTGATGTGAGTGAGTTTATACAATTTTTTTTTTTCAATGATGGTGATCAAATTTTTCATACGCGCATTGCGTTAGTGAGAGATAAGGGTTCTCTATAATAAAAGAAGAGGTTACAATTGAATATTGATGTCCAATATGAAATTTACTCAGACGGGTGGCGAGAATAGCTAAGACAATGAATGCATTGTACAAGGGATTCCATCCACATAGGTTGGATGATAATATCGAATTCAACATGTAATAGCCATATTCCACAAGATTGATTCAACTAAGACAATGTGATCACCGATGACAATATGAGATGTGTTGTTCATACGTTGACATGTTGTTGATCAGTGGACAGTGTACTATAAAATAGCCATGCGGACACCTCGAGGTTGACACATTCAGATAGGCAAGAAAGGGCACCGTGTGCGTGTGCGTGTGCAGTGGCTAAAGTTCTCTGCACTGTCCGCGCACCGTTATTGGACCCACGCTGCAGTTGTATACACGTTACCGTGAAAAATTGGTAACGATCCATTGACAATTTTATATTTAGATGGCCACGTCTATGACCAGAACAACCGCTCCCTTCACTTGTACCATCATTACCAACTAACTCATAATGATAACAGACCCCATCAATCAATTCAACAGCTCGGAAAAACCAGCAACAAATCTAGACTCGAACTTAAACTCAGATATAAATGCAAATGCATCGCAGTCAACTTCTACCCAGCTTTTCGCACATCAGAACAATCTACCAAATCTGCAACCACTACCACCATCGCAAAGACAGTACCCACAACGAGTGAATGCCAATAATAACGTCAACCCAAGCACAAACCAGCAATTGAAATACCCCTTACAGTACACTACTTCATACCCAACCCATTTGCAATTCCCAACAAATTCAGAACCAAACTCATTCACAAATGAAAAGGTTTATGAAATAATGACCCCAATGAGAAAAGTGCCACAATCTCAATTTTCATCGTCACTAACAAATTTACGTCAAAGCCTTTCCAAATTGGAAAAATGTCCCGAATCCCATTTAAGATACCTAACTTTAATATTACCTTCAAAGACAACACTAAAGAAAAAGGCCCCTAACACGTTTGCTAAGTTTATATTTGCCCAAGAACCACATACTGAAAATCTAGTATGTCAATTCCATGACATTAATGACAAGTCTTCTTCATCTACGTGTAATATGGTGTTGAAAATGGGAAATAGTTCCATCAGGAGACGTACACAGGCTCGTAAATGTAGAGATCATCTATTACTTGAACACAAAGTGACAGTCACACCTGCCAATTTTCTGAATTATCTAGATCATGATTCAGAAGTATTTAAGAGATCATACACTGATGATACATTACAAATGATTAAGCCTTTGGTGGAATCATTTGCGGTTGATTATGATTTACAGAGAATGAAAAATATGCAAGCTTATAGAGAATTAGCTGAATTGTTTAATTTAGCAGGAATACCTATTGAAATCTTTGAACATCCTCTGTTCATGGTTTGGTTTAAGAGATGGGTTAGTGAAAATGAATTATTTACTCCAATGTTGCAAAAGGACAACAGCACAAATACAAATACAAGTACGAATACAAACATTGATGAAACTGTAGTCTTGAATAACATTCCGTTTACCATCAATGAGAGCGGTGCTAGACACATCATGGATACCGAGACTACGCGGCTACTTGAAGACCAGGCACTACAACAAGACCAAACAGAAGGTGAGGATGAGGAAGAAGAAGTCGAGGAGGATGAGAGGGAAGAAGATAGCAATGTAAATCACAATACTATATTATAACTTAGCATACACCACATCAAAAACATTAAACTTTATTTTTTTTTATTGTTCTCGAGAAACTTCTAGAAGGACTGCGTTTCGTGAAAAAAACAGAAAAAAAATTTCCGATGAATTTATTGTATAAGGAAAGACAAACATCTCAAATATAATCTCATCTCATCTATTCTGTCCATATCTCTGTTCAACAACACACACATACCCTAAAACAGAACTGAATATGTCTCAAGAACAAAACAAAGAACTTTTCAAACCCGTCGGTGAAGCCGCTGAAGAAGTTCAACAAGAACTTATAGACAACGACAAGACAGATGAACATGACCAAGACACTGGTTTGAAATTAACTGGTGCCGCCGATGCTATGGGCCATCCAGTACAAGAGATTGAATCTCTATGTATGAACTGTGGTAAGAATGGTACCACTAGATTATTATTGACTTCCATCCCTTATTTCAGAGAAATTGTTCTTATGTCATTTGAATGCCCTCATTGTGGTTTGAAAAATTCTGAAATCCAACCTGCTTCATCTATTCAAGAGAAAGGTTCCAAATACCTCTTGAAAGTGGAAAATAAGGAAGATTTCAACAGACAAGTTATTAAATCTGAAAATGCATCTTGTAAATTCATCGAATTGGATATGGAAATCCCTCCAAAGAGAGGCCAATTGACCACTGTGGAAGGTCTATTATCTGAAATGATTGACGACTTGCAAACCGATCAAGAAATGAGAAAGAAAATTGATGAAAACCTTTACAATCAAATCGCCGCATTCATAACTAAAGTAAAAAGCTTCATTAATTGTGAAGATGGAACTTTACCATTAACTTTCATTCTAGATGATCCTGCAGGAAACTCTTGGATTGAATACAAGCCTGGTGAACCACAACATAAATGGTCTCATACTCAATATATCAGATCCGATGAACAAAACGTACAAGTTGGTATCCTAACAAGAGATCAATTGGAACAACGTCGTAGAGAAAAATTAGCTGAATTGTCGGAACGTGGTAGGAATCCATCTGAATCTGTGAAGATTGGGTCAGCCGAAGCTGCAATTGCTGATGAGAATAGCACCAAATTCCTTTCGGATGCCACCGATATTGAAAATTTTAACAATGAAGTGCAGACATTTAGAGCTTCATGTCCATCATGTACTGCAGAATGTGAAACCCATATGAAACCGGTCAACATCCCTCATTTCAAAGAAGTTATCATAATGTCTACCGTGTGTGATCACTGCGGTTATAAATCCAACGAGGTGAAAACTGGTGGTGCTATTCCTGAAAAGGGTAGAAAGATTACACTGTACTGTGATGATGTGGCTGATTTATCTCGTGATATCTTGAAATCGGAAACATGCTCTCTAACCATTCCTGAATTACATTTAGATATTCAAGAAGGTACTTTAGGTGGTAGATTTACCACTTTGGAAGGGTTAATAAGACAAGTTTATGAAGAATTAGAATCTCGTGTATTTACACAAACTTCTGATTCTATGGATCAAGCAACTAAAGATCGTTGGGTCTCATTTTTTGAAAGATTAAAGGAAGCACTAGCTGGTAAAGTCAAATTCACCGTTATAATGGAAGACCCAATGGCTGGCTCTTATATTCAAAATGTTTATGCTCCAGATCCAGATCCAAACATGCAAATTGAAGATTACGAAAGAACTCAACAACAAAATGAAGATCTTGGTTTAACTCATATGAATGTTTGAATAGGCAAGATGAGCCGAAACACACACGTTTATAATTGTTTTAATACAGCATAGATATATGTATATACATATACACACATGTACACTATTTAGTAAACTCCTTACCATTCTGTTATAATATATTATTTTTCTCAAGACTGAGCCCCAATGGGTATATTGGTTTTGAGACATCTGAAAAAAACAAACAAAAGAATAGATAATAAAACTACCGAATATTTTCCGAATTACGTTTCCATAGAACAAGGTAAGCTAGGATATTTATTCATGGGATGTTTGTGAGGAAATTATCATCATTGGAGAACTACTTCTGTGAAAGAAGTCGTTTGAACTTGCATTCATGTTTCTATCTGGCAGTTCAATTGAATCAATTTCCCAAAGAACAGCAACTTTTCGAAACTTTGAAATCTGTTATTGAGAAATATCCTCAATTACATTACAATATTGATTCAAAAGAAAATGACGGAGAATTATATATTAAAGATATTGAAACACCGATCTTACTCAACGATGTAATCGAGTACAAGGAATGGGAACACTTAGGCGAAGATGAAATTAATTACATCTTTCAAACTTATAACTTTCAGTACGAAACAAATGCCCCATTATGGAAAGTTTTGATAATTCAATCTCAGAATACGCTGGTTTTGTTACTAGATCATGTATTGTTTGATGGTATATCGGCTGTTAAATTTTGGGAATCCTTCCTTGAATTCTTAAATAAGTCTACAATTAATGGAAAGTATATAACGGGCACACCATTATACCAATATAAAGTATCCGACTCCGTAAAACTAACCGATTCTGTTCATCCATATGAGCTGTGGCCAATTCCATGGAGTTGGAAAATTAAGCGATCTATTGCTTCCATGCTTTGGAATTGGTATCCTAAGGCAATTTTAAACTCGTCTTCTGATCTATTCCAATTTAAAAGATATTCTTTTCCCGAAGGGTTACTAAAGAAATATCCAAATGATTCAGTGCAATCAGTAGAATACTTTGTTAGAAATGACAATAGGCAGTGGACTATAAACGTACAAAAGAGTCAACTTCAAGCCATACTGAGAACATGCAAAGAAAATGGTGTGTCACTGACAGCATTTGTAGTGGCACTTATCATAAACTCGTTAAACGCATGTAATAGCGAAACATATACTGGGTCCATAATTAATACCAGCATTCCAATGAATACCAGAAACGCTTGTGCCGAGCACTTGAGTACCAAGGATGAAGATTTACAAATGGGTAATTTCGTGGGTGGATTAGAATTGAAACAAAGTTTGGATAAAGATTTGGGTATATGGGCGATTGCAACTACAACCAATGATTTTATAAAATCGAGCACCGGGCCTAAGATTACTGATACGATAAATAAAGTAAAATTATTAGAACTGATTGACTCGAAGGATTTTGTTAGGAGAAAAATTGAATTCGGTATTAATGGTCCGGCTTCCACTTTTGAGGTGACGAATTTGGGATATCAAACATTCAAGCATTATTGTAAAGAACAGTCATCATTCTTTATTAAGGACGCCATTTTCAATGAACCTCAAAGTATATCTGATATTATCACTTTGAGTTTAATATCTACTCCAATTGGTGGATTGAACATCAGCATGAGTTATCCTAGGGATGTATCCGAAGATATAAAGCCATGTTGTGAACACATTGTAAAATATCTAAGAAAAAATTATGATATACAGACGAGCAGATTACACTAATCTACAAACAGACATATAGATATATATATTGATGTATAACATGCTTAGAAGAGAATAAATAGAATCAACATTTGATATCATCTTGTTGATGGACTGTTGAAAATTCATATTCAGATTGAGAATTATCGTAATCATCTACAACTAGATTATTTTGTGATTCCAACTGCAATTGAGCATCAACGGAATCTTCTTGAATCTTGAAAATATTATTCCAAGGAATAGTAGCAATAAAAAGCAATTCAAGCATGAACATAGGTGTTGCATCAAATATATACAAGAAATATTCATGACATTCAATGAAACCGTCGAAACCTTCAATAAATTCTACAGCTCTCACAATAGATCTTACCAGGATTAAAAAACTGGTTACAATCAAAGTTAAATTTAAGTTTTTCCAACGTGTGCACCTAGATGATATGTTACTATTTGCCCTCCCTATCCTTAAAAGAAACAAAAATTCATTAATGATGAATAGACCAAAAAATGCAATCTGAACAAATAAACCAGCAGTAACCAAATTGGAACCTGATTTTTCGGAATTGTCATCTGCCATTAGACCACCACCAGCACCTTGCATGAATAAACTAGCTATATCACCAAGGACAAATATCAATGTATTGAATCTTGCAGGCATAATCATTAAAGATTCAGCATATAATAAATGTGCCATTCTTCCGAATAGCATATATATGGATGCAGCATACAATGTAGGCGCTATTAACAATAGAACAGTTTGCATAATGTAAGGTCCTGTATCATCCTGATGTTTACTAGATATAATTCTACCAATGTAACCAACAGCTTCAACAACAGAACCAACCATCAAGGGAATATAAGCACCATATAACTTGAATATTTTATAAAAACGTAGAGGTTTCACTTTGTCACCTAGTTCTGGACGATTCCATGTACGTAAAACACGTCTACTCTTAATTGCAGCTGCGGATGTCAAGTAAGCCAAAATGAATGTAGAAAATCCAAATAGCACCGTAAATGCAATTGCGGCTGCACGATTTGGACTATATCTGTAAAGTTGGAATCCTCCGTCATCACTGTTTTGAGCCATTTTGGATATAATAGCACTGTTTTTTTTTGTTTTCTTAGTTTACTACTGAAAGAAAACTTCTGGGAAGAATAATAAATGTCTATTCTCGATGCATTACTGCCATTTAAATAAATTTTAGTTCTTGATCTATTAATGTGTCCAAGTTTTTTTTTTTATTTTTCAAGGTTTTTCATTATCATTCATATCCGTTTGTTCTTTTACCTTTGACGTGCGCTGGAAGAACTCTTGCAGACGCACAGAAATTACCGTGGGGAAACTTAATCATACAAGCCTCGCTGGAAAATAGCCATGGGTTTGTTGACTGGCAACAGTCTCTCAATGATCCATTTTGGATGTATAAGCCACAATAACCTACTTCAGGGAGTGCTTTCAATTATAGACAGCACGTTCATTTTGCGAAATAAGCTATTGTACGCACTCTTATTATCTGGAGCAGGGACCGGTTATTTTTCTTTATTACGACAAACTACTAATTTGTGGAGATCGAAGAGCTAAATATAGAATGATTTTAAAGTTTCAATCTATATACATACTAAAAATATATGGACTGTGCCAATATTATTTGTTTTTAGTACCACTTTAAAAAAAAAAGAGTCTCAGGAATTGTTTTTTCCATGGAAATAAGCTAAATGAACTTGAAATCCAAAAAATTTTAATAACTAGTAAAAATAAAAACTTGAAAAAAAATTGTTCTTACAAACCCAGTAAATCGGTAACCAACATGGAAATAGGTTAAACCAGTTTCAAGGCTGTGATCTTATTGTAGTTTATACGCCATACTGTCGAAGAAAAAGTATGGAACTTTTAATTGATCTGTTAATTATTTACGACTGCTACATATCTATAACACCTGTACATTCAAAAATCTTATTGACACCCAGACATATATGTACTCTTTGGCTAAATTACTCAATAGTGTTGAAAAAAATGATGTGTAGAATATGTTTGCACAGAGTAAGATAGAGTATTAAAGAAATACTTATGCTGAGGACATTGGTACTAGTACGTGGGCCACAGCATATGCAATGGTGAGCTTGTTTAGCAACTTGGGTTTTTGTCAGAAACTGTTGGCGCGTTGTATATCTAGGCTGACGTTTTCGGCCCAGCACGACCGCGTAACCAGTGGGGCACTCAGTTGCTTCCGGGACTTTCCCTCTAACTCACTCTATTCTAGGCAGATATCCTTTCTGTCTAGGGAAACTCACTCCTACCACCATCTCTTACCATACCAAGAATCTGCAATTTTTTGAATAATATTATTAAAATTGGTATTATCTTTTATACTATAGTAACGAATAATTGAAGAACAGATAGCATACGAAATTGATAGCAAAATGTCTTTACCAGCTACTTTTGACTTGACCCCAGAAGATGCCCAACTTTTGTTGGCTGCAAACACTCACTTAGGTGCTAGAAATGTTCAAGTATGTTAAAATATAAACAATACCGATCATGACAATAATATATTGCAATAAAATCCATTGATTAGGAATATAAAATTGACAGTGGAACTTTAGAGAAAACAGATAGAAGACTTATTCCGTTCCAGAACATAGACTATTTAGATGAACCATCAAAAACAGATGAATTTCAAGATAATTTTAATTTTTGATTTAATTGCGACGTTATATGGATTCCCTGTATCAAATGACACTTCATTTTAGAATTTAGAAATATTTATCTGTAAGAAGCTGATTGATTAGATGACATATAACTACATTGAAAAATCCAAATAGAACCCTCTGGTGGATTCGAAGCCAAAATAGTGCAATATATTGAGAATTTATGTGCCAAAAGAACCTTATACTAACAAGCAATAAATAACTTTTCTTTAAATTTTATTTTTTATGATTAGGTCCACCAAGAACCATACGTTTTTGATGCTAGACCAGATGGTGTCCACGTTATCAACGTTGGTAAGACCTGGGAAAAATTGGTTTTGGCTGCTAGAATCATTGCTGCCATTCCAAACCCAGAAGACGTTGTCGCCATTTCTTCAAGAACTTTCGGTCAAAGAGCTGTCTTGAAGTTCGCCGCTCACACTGGTGCTACTGCCATTGCTGGTAGATTCACCCCAGGTTCTTTCACCAATTATATCACTCGTTCTTTCAAAGAACCAAGATTGGTTATTGTTACTGATCCAAGATCTGATGCTCAAGCTATCAAGGAAGCTTCCTACGTTAACATTCCAGTGATTGCTTTGACCGATTTGGACTCCCCATCTGAATACGTTGATGTTGCTATTCCATGTAACAACAGAGGTAGACATTCTATTGGTTTGATTTGGTACCTATTAGCTAGAGAAGTCTTGAGACTAAGAGGTGCTTTAGCTGATAGAACTCAACCATGGTCTATTATGCCAGATTTATACTTCTACAGAAACCCAGAAGAAGTTGAACAAACTGCTGAAGAAACCATTGAAGAAGTTGCTGAAGAAACTGTTAAGGAAGAAGCCACTGAAGAAGAAAACGCTGCTTCTGAATGGGCTGAAGAAGGTACTGAAGCCGATGCCGTCGCCTGGTAATTAAGGTAATATTTACACTAGTATATTAGTATAATGTTTTATTAAATTATAAAAACGTGAATCTTTATTAAGTAGGCTAAAATTTACTATATAGCCTGTTATTTTCATTGTTTAACTCTACATAAGTATCAATCAATGTAGTAGCTTTGATTGAGTGAGTTGATATTTTTTGAGATCGCTCAAGGCGACGCTTCATGATTTTAAAGCATTTACAAATTATCATGATGTTAAACATTGCTAGATGCTTCAAAAAGAAATCTACGATGCCAATACTAAAAAATCGACTACTGAAGGTGGCAGAAGTGTCTGCAAGAATATTTGATGAGAACTTTAATCCCAAATGCGTAAGAACGGGCTCAAAAATATTATCCCAACCCTTAAAGGGGCCTTCTATCGCATCATACTATGGTAATCCGGATGTTTTGAAGTTTAAACATTTGAAAACGTTATATCCTGGTTTGAATTTTAAGGATCCAGACGAAAAAATAAGACTCGCCAAAGTGGAAGCCAAGAAACGTCGTGGTAAGGGTGCACCAAAGAAGATGAAGAAAAGTGAAGTAGGTGGAAAGCATAAATCCAAGTAAAACGACGTACAAACAGTTGTTCTCTGCAAAAAAAAAAAAAATCCAGAATGGAATACTCTTGTATATATGAACGAAATAGAAACCTGCAACATAATTATTTAAAAAATGCAATATTCTTAATAAACAAACTAATACGGATCATTAACAGCTGGTTATTTTTGTGCACCTAACTCAGGATTAATTAACTGCTTTTTCAGCAACAATAATGAAACAGGTCTTTTTGGTAAAGATGAGTACAATATAAAGTACATTTTGTTTATGTTGACCGTCACTGGAATCCCAAAGAGTAGTTTCTTGAAGGTTTTTATGGAGAAATAACTATCTACCAAGCTACCCATTAATACAGTATAAGGCTTAAAAAGTAGAGGAACTGGACTTGACGTACTCCCTAATTCAAAAGTACATTCTTTAATTTCCTTTCTCCCTCCTGATACAATGGAAATTCCTCCTGGGATCCTTCTAGGATCTTTCAGTTTCAATAGGAGAGCAAACAATGGGAAATGGTTAATCATAGCGATAATAGATGCCAGCCCAATTTCTGTCCATATAACTAGCATTTCTAATGCAGCGTAAAAAATATAAAATGACAGAATAGTTGGCGTTAAGAATAATAATATTATGAAGAACAATGTTCCGACAAGTAGTTGATCCAATTGAAAATAATTGCTATCTACTCTTTTCCTTAGAACGTTTTTCTTCTTCCCACAAAATAGATAGAAAAGGCTGCCCATTATGTTAAGTTGCCAATAATATAATTTTCCACTGATGTGATAAAAAATATACAATGGAATTGATAATAAAACAAAAAAATCTGTTATAATAGAAATTCCAAATGATGCTCCAATAGAACAGGTGACATATGACAAAATATCAATGAATTGTGAAAGATTTGCTTTATTTGCCAGTGGCTTTACCAACATTACAAAGGAAAAATCAATAATCCAAAGAAATATTTCACTCAAAAATAAACCCAATTCGGCATTCAACTTGATCCCAAAGGGGTTATTTGCTAATGACATTGCACATCTCTCAAGAATTTCATCGTATATGAAGTTCACAATGAAATGTAAGTTGTCCACCAAAAACGATTTATGCTGTTTCAATAGGGCGCTAAGTATTAAACCAAAGGAAATATCATTTATAATCAACCATAATGTATTATAGAACCTGATATAATCTGGATAGTATTTACTAGGAAGATCCTTAGGTAAATGTAGCAGAAGTTCGGAGCTATACTCATCATTAGATGACTCATTTTGAGCAAACCCTTTATTGTAGATCCTTCTATATTGAATAGGAAAGTAGCATATTTGCTGACATCTCAAATCAATTTGTCGTATTGTAGCAGATATACTGACCAAAGGGAACTTTTCCCAATTCAAAATCTTCGTGATTATCTTTGCAACAAAGCAAACACCGATTGTTACATAAATGAAGGCATACGAGAGATATTTGTAGATTAATAGTGATTGAATGTAACAAACAATGGATAATAGAAAATGATGTTTAAAGCCTTTATATTGATAATCTAATTCTGGATGACATTTATACAATTTATTCAAATGCTTGTAATACAAGTTGAGAAGACGTAGCGTTTGTCTTAAGCGTTCATTGCTTTCTTGATAACTTGGATGCTCACATAGTTTGCCTAAAGAACCATTCTTCAGGGCTCTAATCTTTTTATCAAACTCTTTCTCTGGCAATATCAGGGAGATAGGCTCGAGTGCAAAAAATTGCATTAAATTTAATCTTGGAGCTTCAAACTGTATCACCACAGATTCCGCAATATTAAATGACCACTGCAGATTGTCCCCATTTTTCTCACCAATTAAAAGATAAGGTGCTTTTATACAATTAATATCTTTTATCAGTTTTTTCGGTGTTACATCCAGCACAACGTAGTCAGTATCTTGGTGTGAAATGGCGATGGCATATAAACTATTGCTTCCACATGCCAATTCTTTTTGATAAAGCTGCTTAGGCCAGAAAACATAATTGATCATTTTAAAATCCGTTCCAAATTATCCTCTCAGCGCTTTATATTATTCACTTTCTCTTAACCCTCTGAGTGTCCTGCATAGTGCAATTTTCTATAACGGAAGAATATCAAATTTTTGATAATCGAAATATTAACATTACAGCATGCCATCACTTGAGAATTTTAATAATAAAAACGGGTAGTTATCAAGCTTACCAGGCTACGTACCAATCTAAATTAAAAATTATAATGGATGGTAATAAGAGGTCTTTAACGAAAGCTTATGAACACACAAACCCATTTGAAGACCCTGAAGACTCATCGACTAAGCCGCCAAATGTCCAAAAGAAACCTTTAATACTACCAAAATTGAATATTTACCCACCGCAAACAGCTGATGTTATCAATGCTGCAGATTGCAGGACACCAGCTCTATCAGAACAACCAGAAGAGATGAAGCATGAATCAAGAATAGCTAAAATCTTTAGAACAAAAGTGAACGACAGAAAGGATAAAACACGACCTCAACTTTCAGTAAAAACGGCATCCTTCACTAAATCAGAGAAACAACCAGAAGAAAATGTATCACCTTCTATTAGATCTATTTTAACCGGCGTTTCTAATCAATTGACCGATTCGAGACTACGACATCCAAAGGGAAGCAACAGATCCAGTCGAAGTAACTCAGAAGCCAGCACTACCACAGAGATGGCTCCGAAGTCTGCAAAAGTTTTGTCGTTTATTGATGCAGAAGATATGGACGAATTTAATGATTTACAAAATGAATTTAGAAGTGCTATCGATGAAAGAGGTCTTACCTGGCTTCCACAATTGACAAATGATAATAGCTCGAAGCTTTCATTAAATACACAAGAGCATATTTTGGATGACACAAATATATTTGATGAATTTTGTAACTTGCATGATGACACAATTAATGTATCTCAGAATGATAATGATTTAGACTCTTTATCAAATGAAGCAAATATGCATACTATAGGTGAAACAAAATCAAAAGAAAACTTAACCAATTTAGATAAACAAGAGGAAGTTGCCATATCTACAGTATCAATCACAATTGCTGAGCTTGGAGATATATCCAATAAACCATCTGCGAAACCCTTGAATCTCTACGGGAATTCACTTGGTATTATACCACCTACGAACATTATCAGGCTAAAATTAGCATTAATGCATCAAGACCGAAGATATAAATTTAGCTATATGTTTTTACTGGCACTTTGTACAAGTTTATTGGCCTACAGGACATACAACCCTCAAAACATTCAATTTCTCTATAGATTCTCAAATTGGTCGGACCACGTTACTTTCATTCTCTTTCTTGCATTCACTATTAATGACATAACTAAAGTGATAGCTTTTGGATTTTGGGATGATTCTCAAATGTTCAAAGCATTTGGCAAAGACTACATACCGCTCATTGACAGATTTGGAATATCAAAACTATACAAACATTTAAGATGCAAATATGGAGCTGATATCATCGATTTTATTATACCTTTTAAATTACTTGATTGTGACACCGAGAAAAATAATAATAGACGTTCCTTGAGAACTTCTGTTTCTACGAACAATTTTAGAAAGCGTAAAGACGCTTTTGATTGTCCTAGAGCTTTTGCCCGTTCTTCATGGAACAGAATCGATCTTACCTCTTCCGTTTGTTTTTGGTTTGGAATGTTTCTTTCAATCAAAGACTACGATACAAAAACAGGGATTAGAATTTTCAAACCGCTTGCTACCTTGAGGATTCTTCGACTTCTGAATACGGACACAGGTGTATCTTCTATTCTTAGGGGTCTCAAACAAGGTCTTCCTCAGTTAATCAATATTGGCTCTATGTTGGTATATTTCTGGGTATTTTTTGGAATTCTAGGTGTTCAGACATTTCAAGGATCTCTTAGAAGACAGTGTGTTTGGATCAATCCCAATGATCCCACCGATAAATATCAATATGATATGCAATTTTGTGGGGGATATCTAGAACCAATCACAAAAGCACGCAAAAATTATATATTTGCAGATGGAACGGATGGCCCTGTTTCAAAAGGATTTCTATGCCCACAGTACTCAAAATGCATATCTAACGCTAATCCACATAATGGAAGGGTAAGTTTTGACAATATTGTGAATTCTATGGAATTAGTTTTTGTGATTATGAGCGCTAATACATTCACAGATCTTATGTATTATACTATGGATTCTGATGAAATGGCTGCATGTCTTTTTTTTATCTTTTCTATTTTTGTTCTTACGATTTGGATGATGAATTTGCTGATCGCTGTTCTTGTTTCTTCATATGAATTAGCTAATGAGAAGTTTAAGAAGAAGAAATTGGAAGTGAATTCCAATGAGAGTTTTCCTATAACGTTTATAAAGGGTTATTGGAAATATTTCCAGGTAAAAGCAGCTCAAACTGAATTTCCTACTTGGGCAACAAAAGGACACTCTATATATGGGAAAACAGAGTGGATATTTGTAACTCTTATTCAAATAGACATTATAATGCGCGCAGCTATAGATACTTCAACAACCGACAAATATATCCAGAAATTGTTAAAAACTGATAAAGCAATATCAATAGTTCTTTTTTTGGAGTCCTTGTTTAGGCTTGTTTTTCATATACCAAACATGTGGAAATTTTTGATTAAGGTATCATACGTTTACGATTTTGTTATATCAATACTATGCCTAATTACTAGTTCATTGGCTGTGAAGGGGTCTCTTGGTCATACATATTATTGGCTTTCCATTTTCCAAATATCCAGATTTTATAGAGTGGTGACCTCCATTCCATTTATCCGAAACCTGTGGAAGCTAGTGTTGAAAAATGGTGTTATGATATGGAATCTTGCATCCTTTTATTTCTTATTCACTTTTCTCTCTGCTATTATATTATCACTGTACTTTGAAGGAGTTATACCACAAGATGTGATGCCATCATTAGGCTTTGGTATGTTTACATTACCAAACTCATTTCTTTCTCTTTTTGTGATTGGCTCTACTGAAAATTGGACCTCAATACTATATGCATTGCAACAATACTCACCAAACATATCCTCTGCTTTCTTTTGTTCGGTATTCTTTATTATGTGGTTTATTCTTTCAAATTCTGTGATTCTAAATATTTTTATTGCTTTAATTTCGCAAAGTTTAGAAATTAATGAACAAGATAAACGTCCATTACAAATTAAACACTATTTGAAATATGTTTATCCACAAAAAATACAAGAATACACTCATGCCACTCTGATAACTAGAATTAGAAAAGCCATATTTAAAAATCGATCAAAGGAAGATTCCAGAGATTTTAAACAATTCTTGATCAGAGGAACGGCTATCATGAATATTTCTCAAAATATGGGCGATATAGCAAAAGAGTTTACCGAAACACAGAACAATGATCATTCTAAACCATATATTTGGTGTAAAAAGTTCTTTTCTCGTGTTCCAATTGAAAAAGTTAAAACGTACGGAAACAACCCTTTTTATAAGAAGCCAGAAGTTTTATTTACGGAGACAAACGACACCAATGGTAAGACGTATGTTCTTCAACTTGATGAACACGAAGATAAAAAACTGGAATATTTGAGGAAGTATCCAACATTTAACTATTCTTATTACATATTTCCTCCAAATCATAGAATTAGGAAATTCTGCCAAAGATTAGTTCCACCCAGTACGGGGAAAAGAACAGATGGCATAAGATTCTACGAGGATGAGACTGATTTGTACAACAAAAGAAGATATTTTCATCATATAGAGAGGGATATTTTTGTTTTTATATATGCTGTGATGACTGTTTTGCTAATTGTTTGTTCATGTTATGTTACACCGCTTTATCAAATGAACCATCGTTTGTCAACCTGGAATTGGAACACCTATGTCGATTGTGCTCTAGTAGGGTTATTCTCGCTAGAATTCATAGTAAAAACAATAGCAGACGGTTGGGTGTACAGCCCCAATGCCTATGCTCGAAATCCTTGGAATAATATAGATTTCATTGTCCTCTTCTCATTATGGATTAATTTAATTACTTATTTACACAACAAGGGCAATCTTTCGCGTATGTTTAAAGGACTTACAGCTCTAAGAGCCTTAAGATGTTTAACCATCAGTACAACCGCTAGACAAACATTTACTTTGATCATGTTTGATGGTGTCAAAAAGATTGGAGAAGCATGCTTTATTTCACTAAGTTTATTATTCCCTTTTTCTGTATGGGGTTCAAACTTATTTAGAGGAAGACTTGGGGTGTGTAATGACTCTAGCTTGGCGAGAGATAACTGCTTTAACGAATTCACAAATGAAGTTTTTCAATGGGATATCTTGATGCCGAGAGTTTATCAGGTACCATATTTGCATCTCGATTCATTTCCTAGTGCATTCAAATCACTCTACGAAATAATCTCTTTAGAAGGATGGGTGGATCTTTTGCAAAATATAATGAACAGTACCGGCGTGGGGACTGTGACTTCGACATTTGCTTCTTCCAGTAGTGCGACATTCTTAGTTCTTTTCAATTTTCTCAGTATGGTTTTCATCTTAAATCTTTTTGTTTCTTTTATCATAAGCAATCACGCAAAAACTACAGGACAGGCATATTATACTATTGAAGAAAAGTCGTGGTTAGAGTCATTGAAAATACTTGAGTTACCTAGACCAAAAGCGATTCCGAATCTAATTAATTATTCGAAATTTAGAAAACTTTGCTATCAGTATACAGTAGAGAAAAAGAATTTTTATTATGCAACTTTCCTACAAATGATTCTTTATATTCATATCATTATGCTACTGATTAGAACGTACACTCGATCATCTCAAAATTATATTGAAACTTATTTTACTGTATCCACATCTATATTTTTCCTACAAGAATTTTTTCACCTATATGGTGAAGGAATATCTTTGTATATTAAGGAGAAATGGAATATAATCAGAATGGTTATTGTGACTATTGCGCTAATTTTAACTATTATTGGCTATAAGATCTCAAATGTGTGGGTTTGGTTCCATAATATGAAAGAAATTTTCCATTTAATATTTTTCCTTTTCATTATCCCTCAGAATGATATGTTAAGTGAACTGGTAGAGACTGCTACTGCCAGTTTACCTGCTATTTTATCCTTAACCTATACGTGGGGGATTCTATTTCTTGTATACGCCATTGCACTCAATCAAATTTTTGGTTTGACAAGATTAGGCTCTAATACAACTGATAATCTTAATTTCAGAACTATTATAAAAAGTTTGATTGTTTTGTTCAGGTGCAGTTTTGGTGAAGGTTGGAATTATATCATGGCTGATCTAACTGTCAATACTCCATATTGTTACACGGGTGCAACGTATAGTGATTGTGGTTCCAGTTATTATGCGTATGGTTTATTGATGTCATGGAATATTTTGTCTATGTATATTTTCATGAATATGTTTATCACCTTGGTCATTGGTAATTTCAGTTATGTTTACAGGACAGGGGGTTCCAATTCAGTAATTAACAGAGCAGAGATAAGAAAGTTTACCGAGGCATGGGCCAAGTTTGATTCTGATGGGACAGGTGAACTAGAGTTTAGCTGTTTGCCAAAACTAATGCATTCTTTTGATGGCCCATTCTCATTTAAATTGTGGGAAGGTAGGCTAACAATAAAAAATTTAGTTGCAAACTATATACAAGTTAACCCTATCGACCCTTACGATGTTAAAATTGATTTGAGAGGTCTCAATAAAGAACTAAACACCATTGATAAAGTTAAGGCCATCCAGAGGAGAATACAGTATAGAAGGTTTGTACAAGAAGCGTATTACATCAACGCATATTGTGGAGCCATTAAATTTTCGAAGCTATTGCAACAAATTCCACTATATACTAGTTATAACCCTAGAGAGTGTTTAGGTATTGACCAATATGTGCGTCACCTATACACCATTGGCAAAGTGGATAAATATTTGGAAAATCAAAGGAATGTAGACGTCTTAGATATGATTGTGACAAGATGGAAGTATTATTTTAAGAAAAAAACAGAAGCAGAGCAAAATATGAACGTGGCAAGAAAAACTCCTATAGATCAAATTACACAACTAGATAGTCTACTAAATCATACAGGCCCAACACCAAATAACTTACCGTTAACAACGCCAAGAATGGACTACGGAATAAATAATTTCCAATGGTCACCAAAGCAAAACAAGGATAGCGGTTACGAAAATCCCTTCGCTGATGGTAGGGAACAGGCGTAAAACTGTTTATTTATATAAATGCATATAGAAACATGTGGATTAATTTAATATATATTCAAATAACGAAATAATCTTCCCTGAGTCATCGCTATACTCGTTAGTAATGGTAGTGTATTTTTGATTACCCTGTATTTAAATTTTGTATATTACCCTGTAAGTAATTTTCAAAAAAAAATCTAAAATCCTCCAGCATTATTAAACTGTAAAGAATTACAAGGTCTACCAAACTCTCTTTCTACTGGTAATTCCCTTGAAAAACAGGCTGCTATAGTCGTTAATCTATTTGATATAATTAATTAAGTTACTAAGTCTTAAAAAAAAAGGATAAAAGGAACGAAAAACAATGGAATCTATTCTAGATTTTTCCAAAGATTTAGATATCGCCGCATTAGATCAAGTGGTTGAAACATTCTATAAGGGTGCTGGTGTTCAGCAAAGACAGGCCCAAGAAATATTGACCAAGTTCCAAGAACATCCAGATGCTTGGCAGCGTGCTGATAAGATACTTCAATTTTCAAACAATCCACAGGCGAAGTTCATTGGGTTAACTATTTTAGACAAACTTATCAACACTAAATGGAAACTGTTACCAGATGATCAGAGAATTGGTATCAGAAACTTTGTTGTCGGTATGATTATTACATTATGTCAAGATGATGCTGTTTTCAAATCCCAAAAGAATTTGATTAACAAGTCTGATTTAACATTGGTTCAGATTTTGAAGCAAGAATGGCCTCAGAATTGGCCTGAGTTTATACCTGAATTAATCGGCAGCTCTACTTCTTCTGTCAATGTTTGTGAGAACAATATGGTCATTTTGAAGCTATTATCAGAAGAAGTCTTCGACTTCTCGGCAGAACAAATGACCCAAGCAAAAGCTCTACATTTGAAAACCTCCATGTCCAAGGAATTTGAACAAATTTTTAAATTATGTTTCCAAGTGTTAGAACAGGCATCCTCAACCTCGTTAGTAGTTGCTGCTTTAGAGTCATTACTAAGATATTTGCATTGGATCCCTTACCGTTACATATATCAAACAAACATTTTGGAATTGTTAAGCACTAAATTTTTAGTCTCTGCTGATACAAGAGCAGTTACTTTGAAATGTTTGACCGAAGTTTCTAACTTAAGTTTACCACCAAATAACAATGAAACCAGAACACAAACGGTATTATTTTTTCAAAATACGTTGCAACAAATGGCTGCTAACGTTGTTCCTGTAACTGCTGATTTGAAATCAATGTATGCTACTGCTAATGGTGTAGATCAGTCGTTTTTACAAGATTTTGCAATGTTCTTGACCACTTTTTTGTCCCAACATAGGATATTATTGGAAAGCGATGAAAGTTTAAGAGAGCTTCTATTAAATGCACATCAATATTTAATTCAATTATCTAAGATCGAGGAAAGAGAATTGTTTAAGACCACGCTGGACTACTGGAATAGTCTAGTCAGCGATTTATTCAAAGAAGTACAAACTCTGCCATTAAATGAACTTAATCCACTAATGCAATTATCAGTTGGAGCTCAAACAGTTTCCACTGGTGCTGGTGCTTTGAATCCTGAATTTTTGAAAAGATTTCCATTGAAAAAACATATATATGAGGATATCTGTTCTCAGCTAAGATGGGTTATCATTGAAAATATGGTCAAACCAGAAGAAGTGCTGGTGGTGGAAAATGATGAAGGTGAAATCGTGAGAGAATTCGTGAAAGAATCCGATACCATTCAACTTTACAAATCAGAGAGAGAGGTGTTAGTCTATTTAACTCATTTAAATGTTGTCGACACCGAAAACATCATGATCAACAAATTAACCAGACAGCTTGACGGCTCGGAATGGTCATGGCACAATATTAATACGCTATCGTGGGCTATTGGCTCTATCTCGGGGACTATGAGTGAAGAAATAGAAAAGAGATTTGTCGTTACTGTCATTAAGGATCTATTAGCATTAACAGAAAAGAAAAGAGGAAAAGATAACAAAGCCGTCGTTGCATCCGATATCATGTATGTAGTGGGTCAATATCCACGTTTCTTAAAGGCTCATTGGAACTTCCTAAAGACAGTTATTTTGAAATTGTTTGAATTCATGCACGAAACACACGAAGGTGTCCAAGATATGGCATGTGATACATTTATTAAAATTGTTCATAAATGTAAAAAACATTTTGTTGTTCAACAACCACGTGAAACTGAACCTTTTATTCAAACAATTATTAGAGATATTCAAAATACCACTAGTGATCTACAACCTCAACAAGTTCATACCTTTTATAAAGCATGTGGCCTTATTATATCAGAAGAAAACAATGTACCAGAGAGGAATAGATTGCTTAACGACTTGATGCAATTACCTAATATGGCCTGGGATGCCATTGTTGAACAAAGCACAGCAAATCCTGCTTTGCTAATGGATTCTGAAACGGTTAAAATTGTAGCAAACATCATTAAAACAAATGTTGCTGTCTGTACTTCTATGGGTGCCCATTTCTATCCCCAATTAGGCCATATTTACTATAACATGCTGCAATTATACAGAGCTGTTTCTTCTATGATTTCAACACAAGTAGCTCAAGATGGTGCTATTGCTACTAAGACACCTAAAATTCGTGGACTGAGAACCATTAAGAAGGAAATCTTAAAATTAATTGAGATTTATACTGCAGAAGCCAATAACTTAGACGATGTTGTGAAGGTTTTAGTTGATCCTTTACTAAATGCTGTTTTAGAAGATTATATGAATAATGTTCCAGATGCAAGAGATGCGGAAGTTTTGAACTGCATGACAACCGTTGTGAATAAGGTCGGTCATATGATACCACAGGGTGTCATTTTGATTTTACAAAGTGTATTTGAATGCACTTTGAATATGATTACCAAGGATTTTACCGAATATCCTGAACATCGTGTTGAGTTTTACAAATTGTTAAAGATTATCAATCTAAAACAATTTGATGCTTTCCTACAATTACCGCCAGCCGCTTTCAAGTTGTTTATTGATGCTATATGCTGGGCGTTTAAACACAATAATAGAGATGTTGAAATCAATGGTTTGGAAATAGCCATTGCTTTAGTGAATAATATTGAACGAATGGGTAACAATCCATTTTCTGAATCATTTTACAAAAACTATTTCTTCACCTTTGTAAGTGAAACATTTTATGTTTTGACCGACTCAGACCACAAAACAGGATTTTCCAAACAGTCTATGTTGCTGAAAAAGTTGATTGCATTAGTTTATGAGAACAAGATATCTATTGCAATATATGACGAAAGTACTGTTCTTCAAGGTACTACAAACCAAGCATATTTGAATCAATATTTAGCTAATATGTTAGGAAATGCCTTTCCACATCTAACTCCTGATCAAATTACAAATTTCTTGGGTGCTTTGACAAAGCAATACGGTGATTTAACTAAGTTTAATGGTGTCTTAAGAGACTTTTTAGTGCAAATCAAAGAAATTGGTGGAGATCCAACAGATTATTTGTTTGCAGAGGAAAAGGAAAATGCATTACAAGAACAACAAAGGTTAGAAAAGGAACAAGCCGCTATGGTGGGTGGTCTGCTAAAACCATCCGAGCTGGAGGATTAATTAATCATATAAAATCTCTGTACATTATCCCTTCAATCTGTTTCATACTAGAGCTGTACCAATTTTTTACCGCATCCGTATTATAACCAGCTTATAGTACATCTTCGCTTAATCGGTTATTGTCCGAAAGTTTCAGAAATTATATAATATTTTAAATTAAAAAATTATTAGAGCAAAAATACATACAAAAAATACTGTGAGTTAAGAGACCTATTGCTTATTAAATATATATACAAGTCTAGTTACCGTTCACCATCTTTGCTACATAGTTTCAGTGTTTCTTAATGGCATCTTGGATTTTTACAGACGCACCTTTGGGTCCACTTACTGGACCTTTCACCCATATAACACCATTTTCATCATCCACCTTTAAAATCTGAGCGTTCTGTATTGTCACCTGTTGACCACCCATCCTACCTGGCATTTTTTTACCTGGTAATATACGGCCAGGATCTTGGTTTTGCCCATAGGACCCACCATGTCTATGCATTATAGATGTACCATGAGATGCCCTCAAACCCTTAAAATGATACCTCTTCATTACACCTGAAAACCCCTTTCCTTTACTGGTAGATCTTATATCAATATACTGACCTTCTTTGAAAAATGACGGTTTCAATACAGTTCCTAGAGGTAACAAGCCCTCGGCATTTTTGACTCTAAATTCTGAAACTTTGGTTTTGGGATTAACCAATTTGGATGCAAAATGTCCTAACATTTGCCTAGTAACATTCTTATAGTTCTTACTACCGTAGCCAACTTGGCATGCATAATATCCATCCTTTTCCATCGTCCTATGCATCAGTACCTCTACATTATTTACTTGCAATATAGTTGCTCCTAGACGTCTTCCCGTCTCAGTATCAAAAAATGGTACCATACCTTTCTTCTCAGTCAATATACCACACCTCTTCGGTAGCCATTTCCTAGAATCAGCCTGTTCAGGTGAATGACGTATACTAGGTGCTTCCAATTTCGTCGTGGCTCGTATACTGGGTGCTATAAGGACCGCCTTTGTTGAAAATTGGCGAATTACTGACAATGTAGGAATCAGTTTGAACAAAGGATTAGACTGTGGATTTGACATTAAAATTGATCTCCAATGTCACTCTTGATTCAAAGTGACAATTCTTGGTCATATTGTGAATAGCTGATAGATTCCCTTATAAAGTTATAATCATTATATGTAGTTTTCTTAACTGGGAGCTGTCGGCCCGAAAAATCAGTCGAAGATGTTAGTAAATGAAACAAACACCATTGGGAATTTACTTTATTCTTTTGTTTATAAAATACATAAAAACTTGATACTTATAGTTTTATATAATAATAATAGTATTCTTTGATACACTCTAATGTCTTACGTAGGACCAGCGGCAACTGTTCATCCAATGCAAAGGATTCCGTGATTTCCTTCTCCCTGTAAGAACCAAGAATATAGTTTAAAACACCCCTTACAGTAACATATTTGGATAGTATATCTGATTCACTGGTTGTAAAAGTTAAATAATCTTCTAAGATATCACTCCATTTGGTATGTTCCAGCCTGGCAGAGTAAGCAACATCATCACAAGTATTACAATTTTCGTCTACTTGTGGACTGTACTAGCTCTGTTCTTTGATATTTAAAGGACGTGACTACACGTACTGAATTATTTGATTACATTTTACTTTTCCAAAATGTCAACAGGTCATTAGAAGACTCCTTCGAAAGACTGAATACTGTCGCCAAGAGCATAGATGGCGTGAAAATCAACGAGCGTTTCTATTTCCTAGATAGCTCTAAATAGACACCTGAAATTTGGTTAGTTTCGTTGTTGAGTAGAAGTACATTTATTTTCAGATCTGCAAAAGTACACCTTCAGAAGATGCTGCCAAGCATGCATCGTGCAGATCACTCTGGTTAAAAACATATGACTACCAGAACGACAACTGATTGAAGGATTTTGCATATACTATAGAAAAAGCAATTGTCTTTCAATATTACAAAAGGAAAGGAAAGGAAAGGAATAGATATATGTATATGTATGTATTTAAAGAATAAGATTATAATTATGAGAGGTTCCCAATGCTCTTTTTAGTTCATCAATGAAGGAGTTGGTGTTTAGTATTTCACCAACACTATCAGAATGTGTCATATCAGTAGTATAAGATAAAGCAGAGAATCTTGTTGGATTATTATTGCCTACATCAACTCAATTATTTTGTACCAGAGAAGTATTTATATATGTTTTCAAATTAGGTGCAGATTGATTAAAATGTTGTATGTTCCTTAATGAGTTTGATGGTTTGTATGACTTGCTTCTAGAGAGCATATCAGAGTTTGTCATGGTGATATTTTCTCTCAAATGATATGGTAACATTGTATTGTAGGACTTTGGAAAGAAAGAGTTAATGTAAAACATATCTGAACCATCAAAAGGATTGGGAAATATAGCATGTTGCATGGTATGATCTAAATTAGAAAATTTATCTATGAATGAATGTCGTCTCTTGAATAAAGTTAATGAATGTGAAGCTGGGTAGTGTAGTTGGCTCGGTGATAGTAAATTACTAAGAGACCCCCTAGTTTGCGGATGACCGATCACTTGAACTCCTTTTGAATTGTTTTCAATACTGAATAGGTGATCCCATTTGGGAAGAACAGCTGGATATTTCATTGTAGGTGTAACAAAGGAAACTATTTGATTTTCAGAATATATTGATGAAATTTGTGGTGAATTAGTCTGACTGTTGTTTGGAGGTACGATGAAATGCGTCTTTTGTACAGTTGGCGATGTGTCGTCAGTTTCATTTTCCATGGTGGTGATGATAGTCGTATCAAGTGGACTCGACATTGTATCATTAAAATGGTCATCGCTGGAAGATGGTATAGAGATATTAGTGTCATTTTGAATTCTTTCATTGGTAGTAGCAGTGTCATAGGATGAAAAAGAACTTTCACTATTAAGATAAAGTTTGTAAATACTTTCGATTCTTTTGACATCTTCTTCATTAAAGCCTGCCTGCGCAGCTTCATCTTGCATACTGTTGTATGTTGAAGATATTAGGCTAGGAGCTGTGCTTTTCTTTTCAAAATCGAATTTCTCCAATGTGGGCACATGTTCCAATTTATAGTCCAGAGAAGATGCAATAATACATGTCTGTCCAATTTTATTAGCCATACTCTGTTTTGGCTCTTCATTTACATTCATCACTGGTTGTGATAGGGACAATGAAACCAATGACGAATCTGTCGTTAACATTGTAATATTACCCCTTGACACATTTGTATCCTTTTCAATCCTTTTCAATAGATTAATATGTGGTATAGGATCCGGAAGATATAAATGTGAGGGCTTGTGTTGACGCATCTCTCGTTGTCGAATCAATTCCTGATCAATCAAGACTTCTTTTTGCGTATTGAAATTACCAGTTCGATTTCGCCGGCTTAGTTTCCTGTACATGTATATTATTATGAAAGAGGAGCCCAATATAAATGTCACACCCACTGATATACCTACTGCTAAACCTATGGTTGCATCATGAGCTATTGAATTCCTTTTCCAAGTAACGTAATACTGGGGCATCCCGTGTGTCTCAAGCCAGGTTTTACGGTAGTTTGCGCTGTGCTACTAGGATTGATTGACCTACTTAACCAGAATTATAAATCTACGATCTCATTAACGGTAAGTGATGAACCCTCTTGTATACAAAACACAGTACAAACTGAAAAATTCCTTTAGCAACCAACCCGAACGCGAAAAAATGGCACGCTTTTCGCGTTGCGAAGTGTCACGTGCTTCACACGACCATTTGCCGTGCAAAAATAACATTTTTAGCGTTTCCTGTTCATGAACTCATGGGCAAAGAAATACTATATGTAAAAAAAAATATAGTAGAGAGTTCATTACAAACTACTCTAACATACTGTCCCGAAAATGAGAACATTGTCTTGCGACAACATACATTTAGGGAGGCAGAAAAAGGTTGCAAAAAATTGGTGTTAAAGGAAGACACGAACTTAATAGAGACGGTACCCGGATGGTTCTGGTAAAAGGCAAGAACCATGTTCGTTATAAGTTATGTAACGTTTTGGCTTAGCTAAAAGCCTGTTACAATTCTTGATACCGATCTCCTAAACTCGGTTCCTTGTTGACCTTTTAAGCCTAAATGCAAGAGAGAAATGCGAATATAATGTACAGAAAAGAATTTGGAAAAGTTTGTTTGATGGCCTTTTATACATTTTTTTTCTTTCTTAGAGTGCTGCCCCGGGTAATGAACTGTTACGAAGGTATAGCCGAGACAAGTTTAACTGAATTTACTTTATTACTTTGAAAAATAGAAGAATATGCAGAGTTGTGTATGTGATAAGGTACTGACATGTCTAAGAGTACTACTAACAAAATTCTCACAAATGTATTGAGTAATTTGAAGACTACTGGCAAGATTGTTGGTGCTACATCAACTAACTGTCTTCCAATTACAAATAATAGTAAGGAAATAAGACGCCACAACTATATTTCCACACCAACTGTTTTGAAATATACAAGTTATGATCCATATTTAATTAAGCATGATTTCCAATCGTTGGTTCCAGAAAACATATTTGCTCAATCACAGGAGAAGAGGAACGAATATGAATTCGATCTGATAAAGAAGAGACATCACAGATACTTCTTATTTAAAGATACATATTATTTAAAATTTTCGAATTTCGTTACACTAGAACAATATGCTAAAGCCACTAAATTTACCACATTAAAGAAAGTACGTGTCAATTTTAAACCGTTAACCAATTTACATGAAAATGAAACATTTGCCACTGATCGTAAGGTGTATTTACAAAATTTAAGAGCTGCCTTCGAATCTAAAGATTCATATTTTGATCAACTAAAAAATGGTAATGTACCACTGTTTGAAATAAAACCTGAAGATATGATCCCTATCGAACAAAACTCGGCAATAGTGTGGAACTTACCTAATGATATGAAACCTGTAGACCTAGAGAATTACTTCTGGTTTTACGATGTAAAACATTGTTTCAAGTTGTATTGGAATGATACAACATCATTACATTATTTTGCATTCAATAATACCATCGATGCCTCCGATTTTGCTTCAAATTTCCATGGTGTTAATTTCCACAATGAAACATTATTTAAGATATTAATTGAAAGACTGACTTGAAAAAATCAAAAAAAAAATCTACTGTGCATATTCAACAAATACATATATTCATATTATTTTATTTTCCCTACTAAGTTTATAACTCTCTCCATGATTCTCTTATAATCTCCCATTCTTTATTAGTAACATCATTATAATTTCGTTTCTTCGACGTTTGTTCATTTCTTAAACTTTCATCTACTTCAAAAGTCTTTGAACCATCATTAACAGGTCCCTTTTCTAAAATAACATATTTTTCCCAAATTCCACTATCCTTCCAAACAAGAACTAAGCTGTCCTCATTGTCTGACAGACTATTATGATCATTCTTATTTTTCATCAAATCACTATCCTGTGGAGTATTACACCATCCAATCTTACAACGTTGTCTTTGGAAATCAAGATTCATCTCACTACTATCATGTTCATACGTTTGAGCATTAATACTGTTTCTTCTGGTCAACAACTGTTTCGGATTTTGAAGATGAATACTACACATTGACCAAACGGATTCTAGATAGTTCAACTTCCAAGTCTTGGGCATTATACCTTTCAACCTATGAACTTTATTACTACCTTCATCACCTATAATTTGATAAATATGCAAAGTTTGTTTATCTGAAATGACTGCTAATTTTGTACCCCGTGGACTAAATTCCATATCATATATTTCTGTCTGGTCTACACCTCTTCTAAACTCTCTGATCAAATTACTATTATGGGTACTAAAGATTCTTATTATAGTCCCTTTTTTGGAACAGCTAGCAAGCATTGTACCTTGATAATTCAACCTGATCAATTGTATATCGGTCTTATGAGCTTTAATTATGGATGTCGGTATGGTTTCCATTGAAGTGTTACCATTTTTCTCTAATGACGGTATTTTAGCAACTTGAATCTGTCCCTTTCTTCTTGAAGAAACAAACGCAATCAAATTTTGTACCTTTTTAAATTCGGTGGAAACAACTTTAAATTCAACGTTGGATCCCCTAGGAATATCGAAATTCTTAAACAGTTTCATTGGATTCTGTTTGAATTGATATAATTCAAAATGATCATCTAATACCGCTATTATTAATGCTCTCGATAACAATACATCGTTGACATTGGACATAAATTTTAAAACTATACTTTCCTTTTTAATCAAATCGTCCCAAACAACCAATTTATTTAACGAATATTTAGGATTCTTACCACCACCTATCAACGCAATATAGTTGGTCCTATACAACATTCTAGTAAATCCAATTCCAGTTCCATGAGAGTCATTGAATTTCTTGGTTAATTTGCATTGTAGTGGATCAGTGTTATAAATTTGAAATCCATCATCAGTGGAACAACTGAAACATGAAATATCTTGATTGAAACTGACGCTAATAAACTTATTCTGAGATACTAAATCTGTATTTACTAATGAATGGCGGATATTCATAGTTGATTGCTTATAAATGATATTCTATAATGTTTAAATGTTGGTGGAACCTTGAATATTTTCCATATTTACGTTTTTTGCATGCCGCATGAACCTATTGAAGTAAATCATAGAGCCATTTTGAACACATTAGAGGTACCCATGAAAATGAACCAAGATATTCTTTGTATTCGTGAATTAATAGTATCTAAAAGATGTACAAGATGTAAATATACATTGCAATATTATTAACTTATAGGAAACGTTTCCATTCATGAATTTTAGGCTATCTAATCAATGTTTGTAAATAAAACACATCCGCTATAGAAATCCTGTTGTTCCCTTCATTTCCTACTGGAAAATTTGGAATATTGATAGTATCTTACATTATTTTGTTCTAATAAAAATTTGGAGATATCTAGAATGCCATTGCAGAGACATTTATATGATATTAGATACTGATTTCAAACATACTGGTGGGCATGCTGATATTTCCCAATATAACTTAAAGGAGTAATATAGCAGTTATTAAAAAAACATACAAAGTTTTCATCTTTACGTGATTGTCAGAAAATAGTATTCGCTGCACTTTGAGTGGCCCTCGGTAAGTAATCAGTTATGATAATTTGTCATAATGGTTCTATCAATTCAAGTTTCTCGCAAAAGACATCATTTTGCAGAATCCGTGGATATACATTTACACAGTTAATAAAACAAGATATTTTAGGCTGCTCATTACCTTTATTACTTTTTCTCATGGCAACGAGAAGAAAGAACAGTCCCACTCGAGAAAAATATCTTGCCATGCCTACTCGTTGATATCCCCAAATTTGGTTGTTTAATAGAAACATTCAAACCCTGCAAACCAAACGGAATGCTGTGCTGCTAATAATATGACAACTTAGAAATCAGGCGATTTTTTTTCTCAATTAGATGTCTACGTACGGGAAATGTATTGAAGGTAATATGAAAAGAACACAAGAACGCAAATATTGGCTATTAAAGGAAAACAACAACAATTCGAGGGGGGGGTTCCTTTTATATTCGGGGTTAATATAGATGAATAAGGGTTTACCCGAACATAATATTACCTTTAGAACAGGCTAATGGTGCTTGGAAGCTATACAGAATGTAAATGTACACATTAAAACTGTACCTAAAATAGCAAATTTCAGTTCTTCTCCGCAATGATCTAAGCTAGAGGTTTGGTCCCCCCGAAAAAAATAAAGCAACACTATGAAAATTAACAATAATAATATACCCATGCTCAGTTCCTATGAAGACGTTACCTAAACTAATTAGATTTCCACACATGGAAATACGAATTACTGGTCGATACCGCTATCCCCTTAATGGAAAACCGTTGACGAACTAGGAGATAGGAATTTCGAGTTGCTCTTTTGTGATAGATTGATTTTTTTTCCTTTGTTCCAACTCTTTGAGAATAGCAGCATCAGGTAGAAGTGACAACCCCACGTAACTTTAAAGACCAAAATCTAAGTATTCCCTGCGTTGCCAGCCCACTTTACCAGCATTTAAAAGAGACGTATCACTCCTTAAAGCAGGGCCAATGACATGTCTAGATGTCAGTTTGGTTGTAAACTTTTGTTGCTATTTTCCCAATATGGCATCTTTTGCATTGTTTCGTGCCGCCGCTTCTGTCTGAGGACTGAACCGGACCTTTCAGAAGATACCGTACAATCAATTATGTTCGAGCATATGATGGTCAGATTCTTTTGGCTATCTACCTAATCTTCTAAGGACATAGCTCAAGATCATATTTTTTTGGTTTATGTGAGATCTGACGGATTGTATGAGGTTAATAACTTACTTTGGTTGCAAAATTGATGCAAGCCCCTATGGAATGATATCTAGATTATCCATCTCAAATTTGGATTAGAAAACGGTATTATATAAAGAAGATGCTAGTCTTTCATTAAAAGCTCATGGTGGTTTATGTACCTTATTTCTTTCTTTTTACAACCGTAAAGAAGAATATCTATTACAACAAATCGTAATTGATTCTTTTTAAAATTGAAGATGTTAACAAGAAGAATTCTAAAACAGGCTGCTATTATTTTGACTTTGAACGGATTATCATCTGCCGTAAAGTGTACTGCTGATGTTTCCACTTTGACTAACGAAGAATGTTCAACTTCCTATTCTACAAGTATTTGGGAAAGTACCTATTCGCAATGTACCACTACACGTGATAAAGCTGCAACGGCAGCTGATGCTGACCCCTATCATGTCAGCTGCAGTAAAGTTACAACCACATTTACAGATTTGTATCCTACCATTGGTTGTACTACTGCTCCAATTTTTACATATACTGTGGATACCTGTAATTCAGATGAATGTTTGGACTGTTCAACTAAAACTTCGGAAGTTTGTACCACAGCCTTTTCTACAACATTGAGTACTACCACTTATACGACTGATTGTATTACTTACATGGCCGGTGCAGATGCAAACACTGTTCCTGCTTCATTGTATCACCATACCAAATGTAAGACTTTCACTACTAGTCTCATTGTCATAGTAGATTCATCATCTGGTTGTACTGATGTTCCAGTTTCAACAACATGTTCTGACATATGTACTACATCAACCGCAGAAACTACGACTGAGATCACGACGACTGAGACGACCACTTATTCTACATCCTCTGCTGAAGAAACTACAACTAGTGTTCCAGAAACGACTACCACTTATACTACTACTGAAGAAACCACTTCAACTCCTGAAACCACTTCTGCTTCTGAAACCACTTCAACTCCTGAAACCACTTCTACTTCTGAAACCACTTCAACTCCTGAAACCACTTCTACTTCTGAAACCACTTCTACTTCTGAAACCACTTCAACCTCTGAAACCACTTCTACTTCAGAAATAATTTCCACCTCTGAGACTGCTAGTAGTTCCGAAGAAACTACATCTGCTCCAGAAGAAATCTCAACTACATCTGAAGAAACTTCAATAGAAACATCTTCTACTTATTACAGTTTAACCAGCTCTAGCATAACTATTCCAACATCTATTCCTATCGAAACATCTTCTGTGTATGCCAACTCAACTAGAACAGAGACTACTACTGTATGTTCTACATCTCCATGTCCAACAGAAGAGGCCACTGCCACTGAAACCACATGTATTACCACTGTTGAAACGATCACAAGTTGCCCAAGTTCTGGTCCATGCCATTTGATTACCACTACACTAACTTTGACAAATATAGCTACTGAAACAAGCACTACTTGTCCATTGACAACTAATCCTCCACGTACTACAACTATTACAGAAGCTTCTACTACTAAGACTGAAATTATTTCAGAATGTATTACTTCTACTTGTGTTGATGTCAAATGTGAAGAACAAACAACTTTTGTTTCCACCATCACAACTTGTCCATTGACTACCAATCCACCACGTACTACCACCATTTCTGACGCTTCTACTACTAAGACTGAAATTATTTCAGAATGTATTACTTCTACTTGTGTTGATGTCAAATGTGAAGAACAAACAACTTTTGTTTCCACCATTACAACTTGTCCAGAAGAAACCCAAACCAAGACTAAGGCAACTTCAAACATTGCAGTTGAAAGTTCTGTGGCTGCTGCACACCCATCTCACGTAACTACTAAAACTAGTCATTCATTATCCGGTTTTGAAGGGGCAGCCAATATGTTAGGTGCTACTAATTTGGGTGCTTTCCTAGGTTTAATCCCATTTTTATTCTAAAGGATTGGTAATATTTTTGTCCCGTTCTTTTTGAAGTTTAAAATTTCAAATTTTTCTTATTTTCAGTTCTTACCTTTCAATTAATTTGTTTAACTTTTTGCTTACTCTAAATAGTTTTTATTATACAATTTAAAAAGAATACTACTAACCATACTTCAGATATTTTCCAGGTTTAGCTAAATTCCTAATATTTTATATTTTTCAAAGAAGTAGCAATCCTTTGGTTTTTCTTTTTCAAAAAATGGAAGGAAAACTCTTATTTTATTTGCTTTTAATTCTATACGAGTGGAATAAAAATGAAAAGGAAATGTTTTGATCAGGCTTAAGTAGCCACCCACAATAAAATGATATCAAGTTAATATTTGTTGGAAATACACGACTAAATTCATCTAGCAATTATGGTCAATATCAATTATCATTTTATAGTACTATAATAAATTTAGAATAGTAATATCATTCTGTTGAAATCTGTAAACAGATATATCACAGACATTATCACCCGTATAATACGAAGAAGAAGAAGAAGAAGAAGAAGAAGAAGACACCATAATTAGATTGCATAAAAAATTCCATTAAAAAATAGAAAGAAATCGAAATAACGAGATTAGAAGGTTTTATTTTACATGTATATTATTTTATACGTAATTTAGAAGAAGGAACAGAACTTATTATATAAAATTGCAACTTCACTATATTCTAATTATATCAATAAACCATAATGACCATTAATAATAATGCATCATCAACTGTAAATGATACTACTGATTCACCCTCTTATCAAGTTAATTCTTGATACATTCTTTTAGTTCTTGTTGTTGTTTGTAAGGAGATTTTACATTGTGAAAATAAAGAAACATCTAGATGTGTACATAGTGAGGTAGATTTACCCTTTTTAGGTAAATTAAAACCCTCAAAGACAAGACAGCTTGCGTCCATTATATTAAGCTCCAATCAAACCAGTGACGAAAATGATCAAGGTTCCCAACCTGACAAACTTATCCATAATCGTTGGCCTGTAGATACTTCAAATCCCGGTTCAACTAAATCGGATTTAAATGTATCTCTCCATCTTTCTTTAACCATTTGCCATACGTATATGTAAAAGAGGCAAGGGGGAGGGGTACCCCACGTTCATGTTTCAACTGTAAATAAGGAAGATATACATTACAGATTTCAACATACTCCGTTGTTGTACACAATAAAGAAGCAGTCAGAGAGGAGAATAAATTATATTGTAAAATCACATATCAGGTGAATAGTTTCATGCAACGCCGGAATTTTTGAAAATTTGTGCGAGTATTTCTTCGAGGGGACCATTGCATGTAGATTTGACTCGTCGCGCGCATTTCCAAGATATCTCCTCTCGACATAATACTTTCTCCTCTTGACAAGGTTTCCCATTACTTATGGTTGGGTTCAATATACCTATTCGGACTTCTTGAAAGAGAGGCTGGAGGATCTAGATGCCCCCCTTCAATTAGCGGACTTTGTAGTTGCGATTAAGCTGAGTTTATGATATACGTTTCTCGAAAGGAGAAACTTTTCCGGTTGCAAGTGGAGGAATATCACTAATACCTACCATCCAAAAAGGTATAAATACTCGATGATGTTTTGTTAATTTTCACTACAATTTAGGTTACTCTTAACTCCAATACAAAAAAACACATCAACAATATCAACATTTTAAGTGATATACTGAAAATGCAAACCAAAAACATTATTTTTTCCTACGTTGCTGCGTTCCTAGCAACTGCTACCGCAACAGACCCAAATTGCCGGAGTTGCCATACACAAACGAATTGGGCATGCCAACCAACAACTGTCCGGTATTCCTCTATGACTGTTTATCAAACTAGGATTTGTAGAATTGCTGAAAAAAGAGAACTTCCAACAGTAACAGCCGCCCCTGCTGCTAATGATGCCGATATTGATGACAGAACCGTGTGTAGTAATGTGTGGACCTCATCTTTTATAACAAGATCCTACATCTCTACAGTATGTCAATCATCTACTTCTTCCACGTGTTTTGATGATCTCTGTAATGATGATGAATGTTTAGATTGCCAACCTTTAACGAGTAAATGGTGTGATTATTCCGTATCTTCAGCTCTTACTGCCACGACAAGAATTCCATATGATTGTAGATTTGTTGTCCGTCATCATGCTGAGTGTAAGACGTCAACCGTGTCTTTGTATTCATACAAGACGACATCTAAATGCTCTGATATTACGACTGGTTTAAGTTGTACGGAAATTTGTACTAGTACAACAACTATTCCTGTAGAAGAAACAAGCACCACCCCAATTCCAGAAGAAGAAACGACCTCTACAACTATCATTGAAGAAACTACTAGTACGACTCCAATTCCAGAAGAAGAGACAACCTCTACAACTATCATTGTGGAGACCACTAGCACGACTCCAATTCCAGAAGAAGAAACGACCTCTACAACTATCGTTGTGGAAACCACTAGCACGACTCCAATTCCAGAAGAAGAGACAACCTCTACAACTATCGTTGTGGAAACCACTAGTACCACTCCAATTCCAGAAGAAGAGACAACCTCTACAACTATCATTGTGGAAACCACTAGTACTACTCCAATTCCAGAAGAAGAGACAACCTCTACAACTATCGTTGTGGAAACCACTAGTACCACTCCAATTCCAGAAGAAGAGACAACCTCTACAACTATCATTGTGGAAACCACTAGTACTACTCCAATCCCAGAAGAAGAAACTACTAGTACGACTCCAATTCCAGAAGAAGAAACGACCTCTACAACTATCATTGTGGAGACCACTAGTACCACTCCAATTCCAGAAGAAGAGACAACCTCTACAACTATCGTTGTGGAAACCACTAGCACGACTCCAATTCCAGAAGAAGAGACAACCTCTACAACTATCGTTGTGGAAACCACTAGTACCACTCCAATTCCAGAAGAAGAGACAACCTCTACAACTATCATTGAGGAAACCACTAGTACCGCCCCAATTCCAGAAGTCACCACTACTTCAATTCCAATAATTACAACAACTCCAATCCAAGAAGAAACTACATCAACTTCAGAACAAGTGACCACTTCTCCTACAGTCACGATACCTATTACTTCAGAAATAAGATCAATTGTCACTTCATTCGTTCCACCACCACCACCAATTACTATCACCACCACTGATTTGATCACCACTGTTCAAACAGTAACTACATGCATTGAAGAACAACCATGTTTCCCAGTTACTACCACATTGACTTTAACTTCTGTAACCAGCAAATTGGTTTCTGAATGTTTAACTTATACTTGCGTTGATGTCGAATGTGAAGAACGTCATACTTTTACTACTACAATTACCACTGATTGTCCACCTGAAGACCACGCTGTTGTACCAACTTACATTGCAACACAAGGTACAAAACCAGCTGCCACTACATCTGTATCTACTGAAAAGGATAAAGGTCCTGAATATGCTGAATCTTCTGTAGAATGTAATGATGCTGAAGAATGTCATGAAGATGCTCCAGCCCCTCAAGAATCAGGTGCTCAAAGTCATACCGTTGCTATTTTATCTTCTCATATCACTGCCGTCACTGCTAATGTTGTTCCAACGACTGCTATCGTATCATCTGGTGTTTTTGAAACTATGACTTTAGAACCACAACACTCAATTGCTGCAGACGAGCATGAATTGAAGGGCTTTGAAGGGGCAGCCAATATTTTAGGAATCAGTCCATGGCTCATCATTGGCGCTATTCCATTATTGTTATGAAACTAATATTATTATTCTATTATTCATTTTCCCAACTAAAAGATCCATTTTTAGTTCATTCTTTCTAGTTCATTCGTATTTTAATTTTTTTTTTTCTATTATTTTTCAGATTTCTATTTCTTTCGGCATACATATCTCTACCTATTCTTATAACAACAATATTCTTTTATCAAAAAAAACACTATTTTTTCTTTTTCTTAAACAAAATTATATGCTATATGATGTACATGCTTTTTATGCTTTCCAAAAAAAAAACTCAATGAATAAATAACAAAGTACAGTTGGATCATTCCTTTAGTAAAGTTTCAATAGTTTCAGCAATGGAAGAAGGTTTCGTTAAAGAAGCATATCTTTCACGAACCTGCCCTTTCTTATCTATCAAAAACTTTTCAAAATTCCATTTAATACCCTTAAAACCTAGGATACCAGATTTTTGAGACTTCAAAAATTTGTAGACAGGATCTTCATTACCGCCATTAACGTCAATTTTTTTCAAAACAGGGAAGGTAACACCATAGTTTAATTGACAAAATTGACCAATTTGTTCATCACTGCCTGGTTCTTGATGACCAAATTGATTACATGGGAATCCAAGAATAACTAAGCCTTGGTCCTGATATTTCTTATATAATTCTTCCAAACCCTCATATTGTGGAGTGAAACCACATTTGGAAGCGACATTGACTATAAGGACGACTTTACCTTCTAGTTGTTGAAATGAGTATGGTTCACCCTTCTTATCTTTCGGAGTTAATTTGTAGAATTCAGACATAGTGTATATATTTGTATATGGATACGAGCTGTTTTGTGGAGCTTGCGTATACAGCAAGGAGAGACTAAGGGATTAAATGCGGTCACATGGGAAAGGCTTTCCTTTATATATTCCAAATAATGGAAAAGAGAAGGCATAAACTTATTAAAACCTGTCGCATGATTACGTAACCACTTAGGTAATAAGGTGTTTGGGCCAGGCGTTTGATGATGGGAAAAAGAGAGTCTGACTGCCAAGACAGAACAATGCAGTGTGACAATAACGTCTATAACATCGAAGCTGTTCCTAATGGGGTCAGAGTTATGCAGTTCTAAGCTGTTATATCGATAGACTATTTCGCAGAAAGGGGTTTTCTCTCGTTAGGACGTTCAGCAAGGAGACTTGAGAATCTACATGATGAGGCATACAAGAATAGATTTACTTTTTATGTATGTGTACATACGCTATACGTTGTTGTTCAGACGTCACTGTTGGTAGACCGCCTATATATGTAGCGGTAGTAGGTTCACCACCCATTTCAGTAGAGTAAGAAGGATAAAATGGTGCTATGGTCGTTTAAGTGCCATTAAGAAACGTAGCTTATGGTGGAGGAGTAGAAAGCGGAGGTAAAATTGTAGATATCGTAATGCCAGTAACAGGACCAACAGTAGGGCCACCGTTTGAGTCCAAGATCAGATAAAATGAAACATTTTTCTATATTAATAATGATTGTACTGGTATATAGTACGGGCATAAAAAAGTTGAATATTGTACTGATAACATTTACATTCATAGGAAATCCATCTGGTACAGTTGTATTGTAAAACGATATAAATTCATACTATGTGACAGAATATTGTGTTTCTGCTGTAGACACTGCGAGAGGAATTATTCAACGTTACAAACACTCCTTTGAATATCTAGATACATTTGGCAGTTGGAATGTAGATCCAATCTCGCGGACGGTACATATATAACAAGACAGAGAGAATAAAGATTAGTTCAACCTTGTGAAAGAGGATGACCACAAACACTATTTTTGCTTGCTTTTGAGAAGTCGATATCCGAACTAATGTCAACTCTATATATCATTACTCTTGGAACCATATCTATGGATTTCGATATCACTATCATAGTAATAAGCGATATCGTTCCATGGCATTGTTGTAATATTATGAGGTAGATTAAGTGTCAAAATTAGTCTTCTCAGAATCATAGTTTAATGGCTGCATCTGGTGGAATCTACATGTAGTACTTTTAGTGTTAGCATTCAAATGACGTCCATTGAAGATAAAAAAAAAAGTAGCAGTTGAGGCACCAAACAAGAGTGTGCATCAATTTTCAAATCAATAATAATAGCTATAGCCGAGCCATCCAAAGCAATAAAAAACAATTATCCAGAAACAGTAATGGCTTCATTAAATGCCTCTGAAACTATAGGTATAATTTTTCTTGTGATAATCAGTCAGAGACTACAGAGATGAAGAGTAAGAATACTCCATAAAGAAACAGTCTGGGCGTTTTAGATTGATTCACATTTAGTCATATGATGCAGATATCCATGAAGAGAGCAAAGTGGGACTACCAACGATGCAATCAAATTATAAGATAATACATCAAGGAAGACGTACTTTTTCCCTTGATTGCCCAACATGGTCTTCTCTTCCCGACATTGATGCCAAACTTAACATACGGGTAGTGCTCTGCATTACGTACAATAAACAATTGAAAAATATCAAGCAGAAGTTTCCTGCCATAGCACCTAGTTACAGGCACCCATCGCTAAACAGAAGACACCATTTATTTTGGGTATTGGGAAAAGTGGCATTTGGCTTCTACGTGGGTTTGTTTACTTCAGATGAAGTGTAGATAGATATACATTCTGTCACAGTAGTTCAAGTTAACGATGGGTAAAGTCACTCTTAGTGTCCACTACTAATATGACATGTACATTTTCAGATGCTCCTTGGTTGCTGCTATGTGTAAAGTTCGGTTCAATGAAACACTACCAGTCTAATGAAGATTTGTCTAACTGTAAGCAATGGCAGGTAGAGCTTTGCCTCTGTTATTTGACTTTTCAGGTTTCGCCAAGAGACCATTTCGGTATATCTGACTGAGCGGAACCACAAATATTCAAGTATTTCCGAGTGGCAATTACTTATGTGCCAGCTTCCTGCCAACTAATGGAAGAACAGATCAATACGAAAACTCGCCAAAAAGTGAGCGTATTCATGCTCTAGCTTTAAAAAACACAGAATAACCTTTGCATTACAACCGATTGTCGTCGGATTATGCCTACTGACAAGAATAAGAATCAACATGCTCCAACTAATAAAAAAATAGCCGCCAAGACAACTGCTTGTACATATCGGGACAGATTTATACCAACTGCAACCTCTACATTAGTTTATAAAGCATTTCCATCGTCGAGACATTTTGATCCCAGGAAATCAAGCACATTAGAACAATCACCCTCTCCACAAAGATTGTCAAGTCCGGAGTTCTTTAATGATTTGAGAGACACTGGTAATTATGAACCTATAACTATTCATCAAAATACAGATACTAGCTCTTCAGAAATCATTTTGCAAAAGAACAAGATTGCAGGATTGCAAGAAAGACAGGAGGAGAAGCATAGACATATCATTGCGGATTTTCTTGGATTCCATAACCCTAATAGAGTATTAAATTTTAATCAGAAAGCTAAATTAAAACCTTCACTTATTCTAAATGATTATTCGGTCCCAAACACATACGAAAATATGGTGAGGAGGAGGTGTAGGACAAGTTATAGTACAGAATACCCTTCAAAGAAAAAGGCCAAAATTCTTTTGTCAACTAGAGGTTTGGATGCTCCCTGTTTAAGAAATGATTTTTATTCCAATTTAATTTCATGGTCTAAAACAACGAATAGAATTATCGTTGGACTAGGTTTTGCTGTATATATGTGGTCAGCTACCACTAGTGCCATTCCAGTACTACATCAAGATTATTTGCGATCTAAGAAGGATTTAGTCACTTGCGTTTCATTCTCCCCAACTGACTCTAAGATTGCGGTAGGAACCAAAAATGGTCGATTACTAATATTTGATCAAGATTTAATTATGGAAAATTTCGAAAACACAAAGGGAAAAGGGTTTGTTAAACCTATACTGGTGTATACAATATCCGCTTCAAATGGGCTCGGGTGTATTGAATGGTGTCAAAATAATAAAACCATAATTGTGGGAGATGATACGGGAGTTATTACTATACTTGTGATAAGATTTACTCTGGATCCATTGATGCCCCATATGAAACTACACAAAAGATTCCAGGCGCAGAGACAACAGATTTGTGGTATGGAAATGACAGAGGGAAGGAAAATACCCATTTTTTTTTTTACATATTTCCAATAGGACAATAAACAATATAATACTAACGTTTGCTTTTTTTTTAATTTTAAATTCGTAATTTAGGCATTACACTTAATGATGATAATTCAATTTTAGCTGTTGGTGGTAATGATAACTCCTGTACTCTTTGGAATCTAAAGTGTAAAGCTGACGAATTACCGAAGAGACTCTTTACCCTAAATCACAATGCAGCTGTAAAGGCCATTGCATTTTGTCCATGGTCTAGATCATTGTTAGCCACTGGTGGTGGGACAAAAGATAAGACAATAAAATTTTGGCACATAAAAACAGGTACACTGCTGAATGAAATCAATACACCAGGACAAGTGACTACATTAATATGGTCAAGAACTAAAAAGGAAATTGTCGCTACATTTGGTTTCAGCAGTATCGACGATCCAACACTATTAACACTTTATTCATTCCCAGAGATGACGCCCTTGCTGGAGGTTAAATCGCATACACCAAAAAGAATATTAAGTGCTGTTTTATCACCTTCTTTGACAACTTTAATGGCAGCTATTAATAATCAGACACTCAAGTTTTATGACTTGTGGAAGGATGATGAGTCGACTATAACAGAGTTACAGGAAAAGGGCATTTATGGCTCAAATATTATCGAATATTTCGAAGGCATTACAGGAAATTATGATACACATAATAAAACAATACGGTAGTAAAGAGTTAATTCGCTTGAGATTCTGCTACATACATCTATAGATATATAACATAAATTACGCACATATACATTATAATAATATTTCATTTTCCATTATTTTTTTTCCCGGTACGAAATTCCTGGTAACTTTCGAGTGGGATTGAAATTTACGTTTTATCAAAACGATTTACTCATTAGAATACATACTTTAACTCAAGAATTAATTAATACCTTTAAAAGTTATCAATCCAATCAATATACAGCTAATTTTGCTATCCGTGTAAAGGCCAGAAACCTTTGTTGTTTGCGTTACTTTTTTTTCCCTTAACACTATGTCGAATACAACACAACCAGAACAGGAAAGAGAAAAAAATCCATTGGATCTATCTTTCGATATGAGGGAAGGAATACAACGTGACCTGGAGAGTGAAGTTGTATCAGCTATATTAAGTAATCTGATATTGTATCCGCTTCTGCTTCTTTATTTTCTAATAACATTCATATATATTACATCAAAGGTGATTCCGTACCAGTTCATAGACGAAAAGTTCCATGTTGGACAAACTTTAAGTTATATCAACGGCCATTGGTCCTCCTGGGATCCTAAAATTACAACACCACCAGGATTGTACCTGTTAGGTTGGCTAAATTATCATTTCTGGAGGCTTTTTGTTAAATCTTGGTCCGATTTAACCATATTAAGATTAGTCAATTTTATAGGGGGTGTAATAGTACTCCCAGTGTTTATTCTAAGGAAAATGTTTTGGCTTAATGCAATTGCATCATGGCCTGTGTCTTTAATGTGCTTCCCATTGATGGCTACTTATTATTACTTATATTACACTGATGTCTGGTCTACCATTTTTATATTGGCATCGTTATCAGTGTCTTTATCAGCAAATGAATCCAATTTGAAGAAAAGTGTTTGGTTAAGTGGTATATTTGCCGGAATTAGTTGCTTGTTCAGACAAACGAATATTATATGGACTGCGTTCATTATGATCGTAACCGTAGAAAGAAGTGCCATCATTCAAAAACAATTTAACACTCATAATTTCAACAATTATTTGAAATTATTTATACATGGAGTTGATGAATTTCAAACTTTAGTGCTGCCATATTTTATAAATTTCGTTTTATTCTTCCTTTTTATAGTTTGGAATCGATCTATTACATTAGGCGACAAATCTAATCATTCAGCCGGCATTCATTTGGTCCAGTTATTATATTGTTACACCTTTATCATGGTATTCAGTGCCCCTGTTTGGATATCCAAAAGGTTCCTTGTCACGTACAAAAATAGATGCCAAAGTAGATTTATTCGAACCGTTTTGGAACTTTTACTAATTATGTTCGTGATTAGATACTTTACAAAGATACATCCGTTTTTATTAGCAGATAATAGACATTATACATTTTATCTTTTTAAGAGAATAATCGGATCACATAGCAAACTAATCAAATACTGTCTGATGTCCCCAATTTATCATTTTGCCACATATTCCTATTGGGATGTGATGAAACCAAGTCAGCTAGTATTCCATCCGATCCTTCCTTTCCCAGTGAAGAAAAGTTCAGAAATACCTCCATTATTGACACATATTTCATGGACAGCATTAATACTTTGTACAATTTTAACTATTGTCCCATCACCTCTATTCGAACCGAGATACTATATATTGCCGTATTTCTTTTGGAGGCTTTTCGTACTGTGTTCTGTAGATCCTATATTATATGAACCGACTGCTAATGTGGAGGCTCATACAAGAATGCTGAGTACTACAAAGAGACTAATATTGGAAACAGTTTGGTATATGCTTATTAATATGGTGACGTTATATATATTAATTAAACATCCATTCGCATGGGATGATGAAGTCTATCCACAAAGAATCATATGGTGATGATATATAGACATACGTAATGAATATTTTTACCCCCAAATTTTACTTCATTGCATTTTAATTGGTCACTTTTGTTCGAAGAACACATTTAGGAAATACGTACTAAAAGGAGCACTCCATTACTACTTTAAACAGAAATGGTTTGACTTGAATCTGTAGTTGATGAGGATAATTTATATTGGTTACTTACTTATTTATAAACAAACACGTCAGTCGAAAAGTTCTAATGAACAAATTTTATGTTGCTATATCACCTAATCAGTGACCAGTATACCTTAAAATGTTTTAGCCATGACTTTAATCTTGAGTCTCATTATGATACATACACATTATCTTTTAAATGATTAAATAGGGTCCAGAAAGAGTGGTTAAACAGATTATATATTTATATTAAAATACCAATTAATTTTGTTTTTTTGTGGAAGTGGTGAAAGGAAAAACTTTCTGTTTAAAAACTGCTATACAGAAATATCAGTTCTCCCTAACTGTACTATAAGGCAACAGTCTCAAAATCTTCTTGTAAAGTCTCTACATCTTTCTTTTGTAGTCCAGTATCATCCGTTTCGGTTTCTGCTTCTTCCTTCGTCAACTCCTCTTGATCTTGTTCGTCTTTCTTTTCACCGTTATCTTGCTCCTGAGAACCTTCCACAGCCTTATCTGCCGGTTCGTCTTCTTGATTTTCAATTTCAATTTCTTCAACAGGCTCTTGTTCGATAGCATCGTTCGCTATTTCTGATACAGTGATATTATCTTCTTCATTGTTTTTGAGGGGCTCTGATGTAGTCTCTAATTTTGCCTCTTCATGTGGAGGTACTGCAGGTAAATCTTTTTCTTTAACTCTATCCTGTTGATTATTATTTATCAGTTCAGTCTTATGAACACTTTTTACGTCATTCTCTTCTTCTTCATCTTCTAATTCGAAGGAATCAGCAGTATTACTTACAGTCTTGGTTACGGATGGTTGTTGCGTTTCATCACTATAAGATTTTTGATCTACCATGACTGCGGTTTCAGATTGTTTGTTTTGATTCGTATATTTTTCAATAGCTCTCTTTTTCAAAACGTCGAAATAATCCTGTGGTGGACCATTTCTCTTTTTATCTCTAAACACAAGTTCACCATCGCCAGAAAAGAAATCATCGTTATCATCCACAAGAAACCAATTACCGGCTTCCAAATCGTTAGCAAAAGATAAAAGAAATTCCCCCCAGTTTTTAGCAATGACGTATTTAGTATCAAAATCTCTACCGAATATAATCACTTGACCATGGTTACCATTTGGTCCTGGTGCCAAATCTACACCAATATGATTACCTGCATTATCTGTAGATAAAGGTATCCATGCTGGATGAGCATAAACATTTTGAATAGTGTAAGGTGGGATAGACTTTTGTTCTGGAATAAATGGCAATTTAAATTGGCTTCCAGCAGATGAAGGTGGCTTTGTGTGCTTGAGGGATGTAGACGAACTATTATTACTCGAAGACATTTGCATTTGCATACTCATTTGATTTTTCTTTTGTCTGTTCAAGTTCTTTGCCACATTTCTCCATTTTTGGGTCATGTTTACAATCTCATCCAACGTCATCAATGGCAACCCGTAAATAAGCCCTGAAGTGCCTGTCATTGACTCTAAATCTTCTTGACCGTCATGGATCCTTAGCGACGCCTTCACTGAAGCGGGAAAGGTAATTTCTAAATCTTCTTCTGCGTTACTAATGTCATTGACGGTACATGGGTCACTCAAAGTTGCATTCAAATCTGGATTATGTTCATCAGTCCAAGAATTGATATGTCTCCAAGCCAACAATACCTCGGAGACACCTTCATTATTATTTTCAAATTCATTGTTGTTACCACCAGAATAAGCATTTACATTCTCCATTCCAATACTCATTTCTTCATCACCATTCAAATGTATTTCAGATGGGTTTACCTGTCTTGAAGAGGATCTCATACCCATGTTAAATGCGGGGGGCTGGTTTTCATTGTATTCTGCATAATGATCCTCCGTACTCATTGAATAAACCCATTCTTTAAACTTTTTCTTAAATCCTTGCATTGTTATTAATCTTACACACGAGATTTTCTTTCAACTTGTTGTTCCTCAATATTTCTATCCTGGTCAAGTTTATTTCTGTCTTTTATTCTTTGGGATCAAAAACAGATAGAAGCATATTTGAAATTCCTGAAATATTCCTTGCAGAACCGCTCGAGGAAAACAAAAAAACACAAAAAACTGGGAAGAAAACGTCATTTGAGACGGCAGAAACTTCTAATTAGGGTAAAAACAAGAAAGGTCTTACATAAAGAGGGTTATTCTCTATAAACAATGGGTTTAAAAGGGTACAAATATTTAAAGATTTTCAATATACTAGGGTATATAATGCAGGGTTTATGACCCAATTGCTTTACCCTTTTAGGAAATATATAAACATTAGTCCCTAAGAAGAATTGTATTCTGTGACATTTAATATTTCAGTTTCTAATTTTATTGATTATATTATTATGTTATATTTAATCAAAAAAGATATCGCAAATAGGAATAATTTTTTGGTTAAAACAGTAATCATGTCAACATCGTCTTCAGCACATATTAATACACCAGATACCATCGACACTATGCCATACAAGGCATCTCCATTGCATCAAGTGAAAGTAACGGAAAGTGGAAGCCTGGGTGATAGAGACAAGATAAGTTGGATAATTCAACCGGAACAGCCACAGAAATCATCATTACCTAACAATACAAACAACGATAAAACCATGTCCAAGTTTCAACATTCAAACACATTGCATAAATCAATATTCAAAAGACAATTACTTAAAAAGCAGACGCACTCAATGAACAAATATCATATAAATAAACATAACCAACTGAAACTAAAGTTACAATTGAAGGAAAAGTTTTTCTCACCTACCGATAAGCTTTTATCGCCATGTTCACAGAAACTTAACAATCATAAATCAAAAGTGTTTATCGCAAAATCTAATCCAACAAAATTGAATTTTGCAACTAGTAATGACATCCAAATGACCGGCTCAGATGAAGATTATTATTAGCTTTGAAAAACTAGAACAAGAGCGTTGAACAGTAATGGGTTATTTATCATTTATTTTAAAGTTCGCTCAAATGACACCATTTCTATCACCAATATGAAATTAATTAAATACAATACTTATTCATAAAATGTATTTTCAAATAATTTTGGCGAGAAATAGAATATATACATAAAACACCACAAACATCTAACAAATTTATTTGTCCCTCTTGGAATTTAATCTTGCATCAATTAAAGTGTTCAATAACAACGATTCGTTATCCAAGACAACTCTATTAGGTGACTTAGCTAATATGGCTGCAATCTCCCTGGCAGTGTCTAATCTTTTCAATTCTACATAATCCTTGGATTTCTTGATGGCGTCACCAATTAATTCGGCAGATTTAGCTTCACCTTGGGCTCTGACAACCATCCCTTGTTTTTCCTGTCTAGCCTTATCTACTACAAATGCAGCTCTCTGTGCGTCTTGTTGAGCAATTTGTTTAGCTTCCACTGCGTTAGTAAACTCAGGTGAAAATGTCATATAAGTAATAGACACATCATCTAATAAGATGTTAAATCTGATGGCACGCCCCATTAGGTTCTCTCTAATCAACTTGGAAACCTTTTCTCTTTGGGTGATCAATTGTGAGGCATTGAACTGTGCTACTACTGCTTTTAAAACTTCATTGACAATGGATGGTAACACCCTTTCATCATAGTCTTGTCCCAAAGTTCTATAAATACTAGGTAAATTTTCCACATTGGGTCTTGATAACACTCTACATGTAATGTTAACCATTTGCAAATCTTTAGTACCTGTCAATGATGCTACATTCCGTGGTTTAGCCCTCACATCATAAATAATTGGGGTGTCGATCCAGGGGATAATAAAATGAGTTCCCTCAGGATAAATCTTAGGTGAAACACCGCTAATACGCGAATAAACAATGGCACGGTAACCACCATCCACATTAAATAGTGAAGAGTTTAAAAACAATGCCCCACCACCTAATAATATTAATCCGCCAAGACCAGCTAGCGCACCTCCGGGTCCTCCGGCACCTCTACCACCTTGGCGACCACCAGTACTTGCTCTCTTAGCCAACTGTTGTTGGAATGCTCTGGCATACTTTTGAAAATCTCCTGGAGCTCCGTTCATACTTTGCTTATCCTTTGAGTTATACTGTCTTATTATACTGACTCTACCGATAGATATTTGAATATGTTTTAAAGAAAGTTTTCCAAATGGGGACTCTTAAACTCCATACTGCGCGAAGGCCTGTTAGAAAAACATTATATCATGATATATGACAAGGGATATATTCAATATTAAATTTGAAACCTCCACCAAAAAATCAAGTCACAAAATCACAAAATAATACCATATTTGAAATGTCAACATTAGAGAAACTTTACCCATTACATCAAGCATGCATGAATGGTAAATTAGCAAAAGTGCAAGAACTTGTGGAGCAGTTCACATCACCTGAAGACATCATCGCTCTCGACAGCGACAAGAGAACACCGCTGCATTGGGCTGTCTCATTTCAAAGAGAAGAAATTGTCACATACTTATTGTCACACATGAGAGACGTAGATCTGGATACTTTGAAAGATGATTCAGAATGGACACCAGTGCATATAGCTGCATCTGTGGGGAATCTTTCCATATTAACACAATTGTATGAAAGATCCATCAAACCTGATTTGAATTTGCAGACGAAGCAAGGTACTACAGCATTGCATTTAGCGGTTGCCAAAAAGCATATTTCAATATGCAAGTTTCTAATTGATAACGGTGCAAGTGTAAGGTTAAAGGACCAAAAGGGTCAATTGCCATTGCACAGAGCGGCGTCAATAGGGTCCATTGCATTAGTAGAGTTATTATGTTCTCAGGGGAAAAGCCCAGTCAATGTAAGAGATAAGCAAGGTTGTACTGCGCTGTTCCATGCTCTGGCAGAGGGGCATGGTGATTTGGCGGTCTTGTTAGTAACTAAATTCGATGCTGATGATCAACTAGAAGATAATGCAGGTGTGAAACCTGTTGATGCGGCATTAAATGAGCAAGTAAAGAAGTATTACCTTAATCATGTACAGTAACTTTTTTAAAAAAAATTCTTATTTAATACATATCTCTATCTTCTCTGAATATTAATTTTGAGCTTCCTTGAATACCATTCATTAGTGGCATTTCTTGCAACATGTCTAATGATGGTCTTCTTTTGTCATATGATCCCACAATTAATAATCCCCGTTTCTTGATGCCAAGGATTATCATTGGACATAGTTCTAATATCTTCATTGGAACAATAACTCCCAGGAAATTGTTATTAACTGAAAAATCAACGTTGTCATGTATTTTGATATCAGACCAACCAGGAAATACATCGGAATTTATACTCATCTGCATTAATCTGTTGGGCGAATCACTAGTAAAACATCCTTCTGGTTGATTCCTATCTAAAATGTAATTCAATGAAAGCAAAACAGGGAAATTGGGTTGTTTCCAATTCAAAATAGAACAGATAAGGGGATTAGATGATTTGAAAACAATTGATCTTATATTACCTCCAGCATGACGAAGTTTCCTTTCATGCTCAAATATGCTATACAATATACCATCAACATATTTATTTATGTTCATATGTTTGGACATTTTAACTGGTATGTTGCTCTTCTCCTCCATAGTTGGGTAGCAAACTTCAAAGGCTAATTGCATTCCCTCAGAGATCCTCGCTAATAAAGAATCAAGTTGATATATTCTGGTGTTCAGCTGCTCCAAGAAATCTTCTTCATTATCTGCTATTAAAGACATATCCGTTATATCATAGTCACATATACGTTCCAGTTGTTCTCTTGTCAGATCGTTTAAAAATAAATTAGTTTCTGCCTTTTTACTGCGTGTATATAGCAGAGGAGTGCAAACGATTGTTCCATCGTTCAACCCATATATTTTGATATTGATAAAAGTACCACTTAATGATGATGATGTGAGCAGCTGTTGCAAATTACCTCCTTTCCCCATCAAATCACCAGAAGTTGACTTCCAATAAGGTTCATATTTAGTAATCTGCAATGGCTTTTCAGGATATGGAAAAATTACTTGGAACTGGAATAAAAATGAACCAATGTTGTTTAATCTTGTATCAAAAAGAGGCAAGGTAATTGTTCGTATAGAATTGAGTAAATCATCATTGTTGAAAAGTTGAGTCATTGCAACACTCTTGGCAATTAGTTTAGAACCAAATATGGGGAATATTTCGAATTCAACGGAAAAGTTTTCTATTGAATCAATTTGAAAAACAATTTGCCCTATTTCTAAAGGGGTTCTTGCCTCTTCAATGCCTTCCTCGATTTCTTTACCGATGGGTAAAAGAATATTTCTAGGAAGTACATCTGACACATTGGGTGTAATTGTTACTCTTCCAGGTGCAGCTAGCAAAATACTCTTGTCATTATTTAATGTGATACACTTGTTTCCCAATGGTAACGATATTTTAACTAAAAGTTTTTTCTCCAAGAAATTATGCCCATATTTTCTCAATGGAATCACAGGAGGAGGTAGTGTAAATACGGATACTTCTCTGAAATTTGGGCTCATATCATCAGCATCAAGATCACTTAACGAGTCTAATTGTGGTATCATATTATCCATGGATTGTAAAGAATGACTAGTATCTAAAGAGAGCATATTGTTATTACTTTGTCCGGGTGCATGTAGAGTAACATCGATACCTTTTAAAGGCATTGAATGTTCTAAATAAGGTAGCAATACATTCAGAACCTTAACATTACTTTCCCATATAGTCAAGTACAAGGGAGTTCGCTTTTCGTCGTCCTGCACATCTAAACTGGCACCATTTTTCAATAATTCATCCACGATCTCTTGATTGCCATTTTGAATAGCATAGAAAATAGGGGTCCATTTATTAAATGTATCAATAGCATTTGGATCAGCTCCTTTTTGAATAAGTAATCGAATTAATTTTCTTGACTCACTTTTACTATTGCTATTTTTAGCTACAATATGCAACGGGTCCAGACCTTTAGTATCTGATATATTGAGTAAGTTAATGGCTGTGTCTAACAACAACGCTGCTGCCTCAAAATTGTTGTAGTGACATGCAACATTTAATGGTGAAAGTAATTTCAAGGAATTTGTATCAGCATGTAAAAGATATGTAGTCAATTGTTTCTGCTGTAATAGTAACTTCATTATCTCTATGTGATCATTGATAAGAGATAATAGTAAAGGTGTATGTAAATTCATATCTGGTATATTTATGGAGTCAATAAAGTGGGTTTGTAGTAGTAGTTGGACAAATTCCAATTTTCCCCATTTAGATGCATAATGAAGTGGAAGACGAAGGTGAATATCTTGGGCATTCAGTAGCTTCTTTACATCATTTTGAGATACGAGCCCCTTTCCAATTTGTTCCAATGCATCTTGTAAGATAAAAATACGAGACTGATGAGAGCAATTACTTGCCTCATGAAAAAGATTTCTTTTTGAGAACACCTGATCTGCCTCATCACAATACGACAAGTTGATATATTTCTTGGATCCGTTATAGAAAACCAGCAATAAATCATCTTGTATATCACTACTAATGAGGAGGAAAAACAATCTTGTTATCCAATCCTTCAATGTTTTTCTAATACTTTCAATATCTGTTGATGCATTTTCTATTTCCTTTTCTGTATGTAAAGTGATAAATGTGGAGAGAATATCATACCTTCGCGTTTCATCTCTTAAATTTGAAATGTTAATTACTTCTGTGTACCAGTGATCAATTTTATCCTCAGGGTCTTCTAAAAGTATATTTAAAGATCGTTGATCAGGTGTCCTTAGTTTGCTAATTACAATACTGTTATCATTCTTTTGATCTCCGTATTCGCCATTTACAAAAGAATCCGAGGTAACTCTCTTTTTTGAATCCATATCAGTTGTACTTGACAAATTATTATTCATGTCATTTAATTCAATCAAGATGTTCAAAGTGGCATCATTTAGCTCTTCAACTTTATTTCTCGTGAACACTGGTTGAATAGTGACCACAGTTGCCAAATAGAATTCCTTTTCATGAGAATGTGATCTTTTATCCCATTTCTTCAAAGCCTTAGAGAACCCAGTTCTATTAAGTTCTACAAACTGTTCCAATTCGTTCAAATCAGTTTGTAATTTCAAAAAGGCATCATAAAGATTCTTTAATGAATTTGAATTTTTATTCGATAGCATCTGTTTCACTTTACAATAATCTTGAAACTTAGAACGTAAAATGTTAAATTTCACAGTCAAATCCAATTCCTTCTCCATATAAAAGCTATTAATCTTTTCCAATTCTCTGTCCAACCTAAAAAAAAATGTAGATTTATTTTCTTGAAGCCTTTGGTAAATTATCGTTTCATCAATACTATCTAAATCAAAATGAGTATCTTCTTGAGAGCCGGGTACCATGGGGACAACTAATTTTTTAATGAGTTGTTTCAATGACTTATAGTCTATGAAATGGCCATTATAGTCACATAACTCTAGTTGGCGAGACTCCAAATACTTACCAAATTTCATGGAACCTTATACACTCGAAATTTTCTCTTTTCAGCCTTTTCTTACTTGATTGGGAAGTGATGGTAGTAATTCAAGTGGTGATGAAAGATGTTCAGGTATCAATCTATCATAAATTTCAATATCAAGAGATCCTTTGAAGTCCGCGTTGACAATGACGCCCAGGGTAACGAGTAGCTTGGTTTCCAAAGAATGAAGGACAGTAACAGTATTTTCCATTTATATAACATCTTATTTGAAAGATATGTTTTAAGTTGAACCGTTATCTGTGTAGTTTCATCAAATTAGAATTACCGCAAGCCTGTTTTTTAAATTAAAGTATCGATTCTTAAAGAGAAACCCTGTAAATACCGATGTTTATCCAAATTTTTGAGTTTTATATACTCAAACAACAAAAGCTGAAGGTATTCCAAACATAAGATATAAAGGTAATTTGAAAGGTTACAACATATTCAATAGATTTTCAGACGTAGTAACTTACTTTTTTTTTTGTTCATAGGTCGTCAAGATACCACTAATAACTCATCGACTTGGAGTATGTCCAGCCAAATATAAAGTCTAATGAGCTATATTCCTTTCTGGACTATCACCACGCCAAGATGTTGTTTTTCTTATATCCTTACCGACAGGTCTATAGGTGGTAAACTACAACTGGAACAGCCGCCGAGGATTTGTTGACGCGTCCATGAAATTTTATCATTGAATGGATCTGAAAATGGAAGATCATAAGCATTAATGATGAGAAATGCAGAGGAAAGAGAAAGGAAAAATTACACATGCATTTGCCGCTATAATGACAGTAAACATGCAGAAAAATTATAAGAGTGTTATAGGAATGAATTTTTTATTGATAGATACCCACACCTCTTTGGAAGTTAGTCCCATTAGTGCATTGAAGGAAACATTGGAATCTCTTGGGTGTAACCGTTGTGAAATTTTCCAAATACCGAAACAATGGGACACTAAATTAGAAAATGATTATCAAACCCTAAAAAAATGGTTTTTAACTAAATTTGATGTACAATTCCAGTTTATTGTCTCTGACACCATTGATTTTTTGTTTTATAAGATGTGTGCCTTTGAATTTCTAATACCAATAGTATCGTATGAATGGCTCAATAAGTTAATAAAATATAGAAAGATACCGAGATTATTGCAAAGCCCCTCTGAAAAGAGACAAAAATTGAAGGACTTCAGGTTTTATATTTCTAAAGAGGCATTCACGAGGGAAGATTACTTTTTCTACTGTAAGATCGTTGATTCGTTAGGTGGCACCTCTAAAGATATTATATCTTCAGAAACAACGCATATTATTACCACCAAACCTGATGATACAGCAATAAAGGCTGTATTGCATTTTCAAAGCAATTCAATTAAGGGGAACAATGCCATTAGATTCATGTATCCCACATTTTTAATGGAACATTTTCAATATCGAAAATCACTCTCTCCAGATGATCATGAGATTCAACCTAATGAGACAATTGAACAATGCCAGCATAAATTAGCAAACCTTTGGCAGCTTACTACATCAAAAGCTTCTACAAGGAAAGTTAAGAAATTTCTCAAAGGATATCGTATTGCAATTTCAGAATCTACAAACTTGGACAGACATATAAAAGTTGTCCTATCTAATACAGTTAAATTATATGGAGGTAAGATCACAAAATTTTCTGATCCTCGTACCAGTGTGTTTATTACTTGCTTTGAATCAGACAAAGAGTTCATGGACGCAATGAATTCTTGTAAATATGTTGGTACACCATTTTGGTTACAAGATATGTTCTTATTAGAAACTTTTATTGCTCCTTCATCGAATATATTGTGGAAACCTTGGAAAACAGCATTATTCAACGAATATAATGGTCATAATAAAAATAATAATAACGTTTGTATTACATTCACAGATTTCTATGGATTACAAAGAAACTATATCAAATATCTGATTATGGCATTAGGTGGTACTACTACCGATGAATTAACTAAGGTTAATACACATCTAATATCAAATTTTGATCCCTGGGATGAGGCATGCTCAAGTAAAAAGATTGAAGTAGCTAAGGAATGGGGGGTAGATGCAATGAAGATTACAAATTTCAGTTTCTTGGAGGAATGTTACAAACAACATGAGATTAAGGATCCAATGGCCTCTAATTATCAAGATTTTTCAAATCACTATATTATAAGAGATGAACTTACAACCGTAGCCCAACAAACAGTGGTCAACGAGGAAGAAAAAGGAAACGAAGAAAACCTCAGTAATGGTAATAATCATAGTGATGTTGATGGTAGTGATGATAGATTTGCCTCAAGGATTAACAGTTTAGTTTCGGACTCAAGGGCTGAAACACAATTGACCAACTCATTCGCATTTACCACACCCAAACTAGCACCACCAATTGTTTCTAATAATGATCTTGATAAATTGAATCAAATTAGTGAGGCAAAGGAAGAAGAAAACGAGCAAGAGGAACCAATTCAGATATTTACCGTGGCCGAAGAAATCCATGCTGGACCAGCAGACACAGTACCTATGTTATATAGCGATCCTGAAGAGGATCTACCAAAGCCCACTTCAGGTTCCATGGAAGTTGGCAGTCAATTGAAACCCATATCTGTTTTACCATCTTCATCACAAGAAAGCACGACAAAAGAAGCTGATAAGGCATCGGCAAACATTGGAAGGGAAACAAACTCTCCATCTAGTACTGAATCCACTAAATCAGTCGCAATATCTAAACAACATGCTATGAAACGTTCTCGAGTCGATGAGACATCGTTAAACACTCTTACAAGTGGGGATGCCAAACGAACCAAATTGATTACTAATGCCAAAACTTCGGATACAATTGCAAGACGAGCAAACGAGTTATTGCTATCCGTATTAGAAACAACGGATATGCTACCAATTTACGATATGAAGGCAATTTGTACTGGATGTCATGAGTCTCTTAGTGAAGACGATCAAGAGGTATTGCGGCTGTTAGGTATTGATATCCAAAGGAATATCGACCTCCTTGGGTTGAATACGATCATTGCACCAAAGCAAATGAGGACTGTTAAATTTTTAAAGAGTTTGAGTTTCCAGCCTTTGAAATATGCATTAAAGCCTGAATTTATCGTTGATCTGTTACGGATTATTCATGAGCAAGCTGCGAAGCACGATGGAAAATTGAAGACAAGCCAAATCCAATTTGATTTAACGAACTATGCCATACCTGAAGTGACCAGAGAAGTGTTAGACAGAACGACATTGCCGACCAAAATGTTTGAAAGGGCAGGCATACTCTCGGTGAATCTGGCTCACGATATTCCGGCAGGTACAGCACTAGTGACTTCGGTGTTGAAGAGCCATGGAATACGCGACGTGAACGTGGTTGGCAACAAGTTTACGATTCCTCATCTGCTAGTAAACAGGTCCAATGCGCCAGGCGCACCGCGGTGTCTACTGATCTCGACGAGGGCGTCGCAAGTGCAACGGTTCAAGCGGATGGCAGAGAGCACTGCCGCTGGTGGCGGCGGCTTTCTTGCCGTGGAGTGGAACTGGTGCGTCGAGGCGATTTTCTCGCTGCGACTGGACTGGGCCGATAAACGGCATGTCAAGTGGCAGGGCCCGGAGTTTACGACGGCGGACCAATGAACGCGCGAGCCGGGCGTTATCGGCGATGAGCGCGGGGTAGATGAACGAGGTCGCCGACGATTAGCTAAGCGGCGTGTCTGCCGCTGTGAAAGGGCCGCACAAATGGGGCAATATCAGGTAACACGCAGATAATGGCAGGCGGTCTACGGGGTAGATACAATTTATTGTTTGAAAGAGAGAGAGAGAGAAAGGAAGAGGGAAGTCTCTCGAAGCTATAACGGTCGGGCAGCCTTCTGTGCACTTTCATTTCAGCTCTGCTATAGTTATGGTTTTTTGATAGTCAACATGCTGGTCTTAATGCGGCAATCTCGAGTAAACTTCTCGAGTAAACTTTTCATATAAATACGCTGCAGTAGAATGGTTTAATTTGACCTGGAAGATTTCAGTGTTCTTCTAGCTTGGTTCTATTCAACAAAAAAAAAGGAAATTATCATCTGCAAAGGTAATACAACAAGAACAAAGAAAAATGCTATCTGAACAAACCCGTTCCATCGTCAAGGCCACTGTTCCTGTCTTGGAACAACAAGGAACTTTGATTACTCGTACTTTTTACAAGAATATGTTAGGGGAACATACGGAATTATTGAATATCTTCAATAGAATCAACCAAAAGAAAGGGGCTCAACCAACTGCCTTGGCCACTACTGTGTTGGCTGCTGCCAAGAACATTGATGATTTGACTCCATTATTGGGTCATGTTAAACAAATCGGTCACAAACATCGCGCCTTACAAATTAAACCAGAACATTATCCAATTGTTGGTGAATACTTGTTGAAGGCCATTAAGGAAGTCCTAGGAGATGCTGCTACTCCAGAAATTATCTCTGCTTGGGGTGAAGCTTATGGTGAGATTGCTAATGTTTTCATCTCCATTGAAAAAGAAATGTACGAAGAAGCTTCTTGGCCAGGTTGGAAACCGTTCACTGTCGTTGGAAAGGAAAAGGTCGCCAATGATGTTTATTGCTTCACAGTCAAACCTACTCCTGAATCGGGTGTCGATTTGTCCAAAATTCCAATTACTGCAGGCCAATATATTACCGTAAATGCTCACCCAACAAGACAGGATAACCACTACGATGCTTTACGTCATTATTCTATCTGTTCCACCTCTACTAAAAACGGTTTGAAATTCGCTTGCAAATTGGAAGATGATAAGATCCATGCACGTGGGTTGGTCTCTGAATATTTACACAAAGACGTCAAGGTTGGTGACACTTTGAAATTAAGTGCTCCTGCTGGTGATTTTAGCTTAACTGAAGATTTGATTCATCAGAATGAGATTCCATTAGTACTATTATCTGCTGGTGTCGGTGTGACTCCCATCTTGGCTATGTTAGAAAAGCAAGTGACTGAGAACCCAAACAGACCAATTACTTGGATTCAATCAAGTTATAACAAAGACACGCAGGCATTCAAATCACATGTGGATAAACTATTAGATCAATGTCCAAACACTAACAAAATCATCGTCTATACTGACTCTCAACCTGCCATTGATGCAGAATTCCTTCAAACACAAATCCCACCAAATGCAGACGTCTATCTATGTGGTTCCTTAGGTTTCATGCAAGCTATGATCAATCATTTGAAAATCTTAGAACACAAAGATGATTTCGTCCATTATGAACCATTTGGTCCAAAGATGTCAACTGTCAAGGTTTGAGTTTGAACCTATTGAATTAAATATGTTAATTCATTTGTACTATAGTACGGTATATGTTATTTATGGAGGGTCAAAAAAGAATGCTGAATTATAATGAAAACAAAAAAAAATAATAAGCAAAAAGAAAGCTGTTATGAATCATGTAATTATTATATATACATATATGCATCATAACAAGTTGATACTATAATTATATTTATAAAGCTCAATTCAATATATATATATGTATTTCTACAAAAATATGTACCCCTTTTTTTTAATTCAGTTCTCATAAAATTCCATTATTAGAATATATATCTTTATCTATGCACATTCAATTACTCTATTCCCCTTTCATTCTATTAACATATTCTCGAAGGGAAACGAACGATGTAGAGACGGCACCAGCCGTATCACTCACTAATCGTCTCGAAGACTGGGCCATTTCACTCATATGATAAATGACCTTGTCTTGCCTTTCAGTAAATCGTGGGACGAAATACTTCTCTTTCTCATATAAGAGTGATATAACATTCTGGAATGTATTTGGTAGTACATATGAGAAACATACTGACCAGAATAACACCGGTATACCCAGTTTCAATAATCTATTTCTTTTCTTCATTAATATTGATCCTGTCATAAAAGCAACTGCAGTATATGTCAGTCCTGGAAGCAAATCTGCCCTCGGATCAGAGTAAAGATTGTTTACATTCCTTTTTATAAGTTGCTCTTTATTATAATACTTCGATGTCACTTTATCCATCTTTTCACATGTACTGTTCATGGAATCACAAAGACTTTCCCTTTCCTTCTTCATATAACTACTTAAATAACCAGGATTACGAACAGATATTCCGTCCACAAGTTCAGCACCTCCAATCAAATCTCTTGTCTTCTCCATAAGGACTTTGGAAGGAGTTCTTCTATCATTAAGCGATTCTCCTGGTTCGAGTTTCACCACAGCGTTCTCTCTTGGTACAACTCCCTCAGCTACTAAATCTACTTTACGATAGTAATCTATTGCCATTATGAAGTCCGGTACCTTGTATTCTCTTTTTTCAAAGCTTTTCTTGTTGGTATTTCCTTTATTACTGCTATTGAAATTATCAAAATATTCAATTTCATCCGGAGTGCGCGATCATCGCTCTTCGTTAGTGCTAAATATGAAGCCGAACTTATCTAAATGACAGAAATTATTATTTAAAAACATGTTAAGATTATAGATATATATGCTTTCGAATAACATGATAATAGATCTGTAATGAAATTTGAAACCGATACGTTCCTAACTGAATAGATAACAAAATTATTCGGACCTAAATAGTTGATGCAAACAACAAAAGAGTATCATCTTCGTCTACTATATTCTTATAATTTTTCGACTGTTCACTTTTCGCTATATTTGTTGTGGTCGATATGCTTGAATTCTTTAGAATCTGTAGCCTTCGGGTCATAATGTGGGTGGAAATGTCGGTTAAGGTAAATGGTTGGAAATATAACAGTGCCAATGATACCATATGTTAAATATTTGAAACAGGGTGATTGTGCATATTTATGCGTTTCTGACTTAATTCCTGAGTCTAACTTCATAACTGATTGCGTAATTATTTGATTGATCTTTTTTTTCTTTTTGCTTTAATAGGATTGATTATCTATGCATACCTTTTTGTGGCAGCAAACGATCATTCTAATGCAATTAGTGAATTGTGAAAATACCAATAGATTATTATATACCTTTCAATTTGCCCTTCTTTGTCGTAGCTTGCGACTCTTGTGTAAAGGACACCCATTTCACTTTTATTCAATTCAACATCTGAGGGCGCACCAACAAATTCACATAAAAGATGACTATAACTTGATAGATCGTAAAAGAGCTAGTGTATCACACTTAGAAGAAGCCATGTACAGCACCTACTTGGAGCTAAACACTTTTTTGAACATGGACCCAAATGATGATTTGGATTTCTTTTTTTCTTCAGTAGCAGTATTATTACTGCTGCCACTTTTCTTTTTTTTCAGCTTTTCTTTCCTACGATCATCAATACTTTTCACTTTTGTTAAATGCATATGCCCTGAACGCACCTTTGGTAGTTTTGGTGAATCCACAGAATGTGGTGATTTATCGTACTTAGATGCAACTGGTATAGAGGATTTTGTTTTCCTAATTGGTTCTGATCCCGATTTCGGCGTACCTAGCCCTGTACTGCAATGATGAGAATAATCTGTATCAATTAATGATTTCACATGGTAAATGCCCGCAGTATCATGAAATTGAATTCTAGAACTACGTCTGGAACCTCTTGAACTTGTCTGCGTAAGTTTTTTGCCATCTTTATCAAATATTAAGTCATTATTCTGTAAAAGTATCACTCTTGAAGGCAATGGTCTCACGTACCCCAATCTCTCAAATAAATCAATCTTGCGTTGTTGCTCTTTGGATATGGGAAAATACTCTGTAATTGAAGCTACTGATCTATCATCATCACTTTCCTCATCATCTGTTTTTGGTGCATTTGGACCGTCATCCCCATAATGCTCGTGTAAGAAGGGATTCTTCAAGGTACGTTTAATTGTGGAATCTAACCATTTCAACCGATCATCAATCTTCAGACATTTATCATTCATTTTGTATCTTTTTGAAGGTTCCATCAACAAATTTGGATTGATGAATTCAAAGGGGACAATGAATGCAGGGATGGACAAATGTTTCATGATGAAAAATGGAAACTTAACATTGCCATTTCTAAATTTGATTTGAATATTTGTACTAACGGTACTGAATAATTGCAAACTAGGTTTATACAATGCTTCAACAGCATTTACTGCCCTCTTACTGGAAGTATCTTTAACCATCTCAACAGTTATTCTTACTATCTTGTTTTCCAATCTTTTCGCGTAATAGTCTAATATATTTTTACATTTACTTCTTGCTTCTTGGTAAATAGCTTCTATGTAAAGACCGGCAGATATTTTACTTTCATACGAATCTTTATTACTACCAGAATCTTTTGAACCACGGGAAACAGATGGACTACCTCCATCTGAACTTAATCTTTCTCTAAAGGATTGACAACTAGTTTGCTCCACCAGAGTTTCAAATTCAGGAACACATGTCATTACAATTAAATGATCACCATCTTGAGCAACATTCTCGATGTACCAATCTACTGTAGCCCATGTAAATCTTCTACCGGATATATAACACGCTACAGTCCTTAAGGAAGTTGTGCCTTCCTTTTCCTTGCAATCCAGACGGTCCTTAGTCTTAGAGACATATGCATCATATTCTGAATTCTCCACCGTCATCGATATTGCTCTATAGGTGATTGATGGTCTCGAGGGGTAGGTCAGTGTTAATGAATCGTAAACTGCTTTGTTAATGGTAGCAAAGTTCGATGTATCATTTTTGGAATCTATGAGGTGACTAGTGGATTCTTGTTCACCAAAATCATACTTTTCCATTGTGGATTTGGTAGATCTCCCCTTTGAAATATAAAAATTTTCTAATTGGGTCAATTCTGCATCTGTCATACCTGCGAATGATTTAGATCTCTTTTTTTCAGTAGGGACCTCCATTTTATTAGGAACTCGATCTTCTACTTCATTTAAGTTGGCAAACAGATCCTGAGTGTAGCCCTTTCTCGAACCAGAATTCTTGACTGTATTATCCTGAGTTAGTTTAAGCACTTTTTTTTCCATTTGGAGGTCCAATTTGGTCAAATCAATGTCATCCGTATCACCAAAGCTCCTTCTTCTTTCAACTTTTTTCAATACCGACTTACCTGGTGGTGGTGGAAGCTTAGCCACCATAGAAAGTTTCTTTCTACTAGCTTGCATTGGTGACTCACTTCTACTCCTTAATGAGGCCTCGGTTTGGGGATCTAAACTCCAAGCACTTGCACCATAAGGGCTGTCCTTTCTAGAATACAATTGATTATACAATTGAGGAACAACTTGTTGCGATTGATTTCTGAAATTCGTATCTATACCCTTCAAAGAAGGTCTAAAACACGATAAGGAATCCTTATGTTGGTTTATAGTTTCTTCTTTGTTATCCTTTGTAGCATAAAATGGATTATATTGCGGCGGTATATGTAGAAAATGATTGTTGAAACTGATATGGTGACTACTACTTTTCAATTCACGAGCTTGATCGTCCACTAAAGAAGGGGATAGATCATCGAAAGAGATATGCTTAATATAATGTGGTTTTGCCATCTTTGATGACTCTAATTGATATAAGTGCTTTGAACTGGCTAGTAGTTTACAATAATCAAAATCTTCTAAATTGCTAGTTTTTTTTCAGTCTGCGGGCTTGTCACTGTTCTTCCAGGCAAATCTTCTAAGGGGTCCTTTTGCAAGTAAAGAAAAGCAAATCTGAAAATATAAAAACCGAATTTGTTAAAAAAACAAAAATTGATTAGTAATAAATTATGTATAATAGTATATATTAATGTCACAACTGATTGTCTCTGTCGAAAATGTGCTAATGATAAATTATGAGTTGTATTGAGAATCTAAGGTCAATTGCTTCTTCTTTAATTGTAGCACTTCCTCTTTTAAGTTATCTCTTTCCTGTTTGATTATGAATAATTCTGCCTTTAAATCATTCACTTTCATATTGAACACTGCTGCCCTCATTGAGGAATTATCTGTTAGTGATGCATTTCGAGAATCTGGAACACTCGTACTAGAAATTTCATCAGTGGTATGACTGTTTCTGTATTTCAATTCATCAACTTCATCCTGTAGTTTTTTGCTTAAATCTCTATACTTGGTCAATTCCTTTTGCGATAATTCGAGCGCTTTACTTGCATTTTGAACGGTATTCAAACTATCCTTGTAATTACTCTCTATATCAATTAATTTATCTTGTTTATGAATTAGCTCCTGGCTTAACGTGGAATGCTTCATCTCCAAAGCTTTGTATTCTTGGTTCAATTTCTCTTTAGAATGTGCCATTTCTTTACTTTTAGATATAAGTTCGTCCAATCTATTGGATAGTTTGTCAACCACAGCTTTATGGTGGTCATTGTAGGTCTCCACTGACTTAAGTTTTGTTTCATCATCCAGATTTCCAGCAACACTTAGCGATCTCTGTTTCCATTGCTGAAGCAAATCATCTAACAATGTAGAGTATGAAGTGATATCTTGATGCAATCCAAGTTTGGATTGTTGCACTTGAGTTTTCAATTTTTCATTTTCTGTACTAATGACTTCAAATTGTGTTTGTAAACTCTCGTATTTTTCCTCTATTGATGGCTTTGATCTATATGTGTTTAGTTCCGTTTCTTGCTGTTTAATTATTGCATTCAAATTACCCACATCCAAGAATTTTGCATTCAATAAAGATTCTATTTCACTAACTTTTCCCTCCAATATCTGATTAGTACTACCCAAGACATCGCACTTAGACTGCAATTGGACTATATCTAAATCCGATGTATCTTTGTTGGTCCTACTGTTTTTCAAATTTAACAGTTCTGTTTCCAATTCTTTAATCCGTTCACTAGCCTCAGTCGCCCTCACTTGACCGTCATTCCTCAAATCCTCAACTTGTGATTTTATTTGTTGTAAAATGTTCTTCTCAATTTCTATATGGGTGTCCTTATCTAGACTTTTCTCTAGATCTTCATCTGTAGTATACTCATCTTCAGTTTCATGAGGTTTTATATCAGACTCAATTATGCTTTCCATTTCAGGCTCTTCACTAATATTATTTGCTTCTATTAATTCAGGTTCATTTTCCTCTTCTTCCTCTTCTGTTCCGAGATTTTTCTCGTCTTCTTCTTGCTTGTTCTTCTCTAAGTGGTGTTCTTCGTTGTCTTTTTCCTTCTGTTCTTGTTCCTTCTCTTTTTCGTTTGTTTCATCACATGTTGGATGGGGTTTTTTCCTAACTTCGATAGGCTCACCTAACTCCATTCCTTCCTTTACGATCGTCGAGTTTGGTTGTTCCGTTCTAATCAAATTGATATCTTCTTGAACAGTGTCAAATTCCTTAGTCTGTTCAATGGTAGATGGTTCTAACGGATGATGAGGTGGTAACAGTTCAGATGAATGAGTATGGGAAGGCAAGGTTCGTTTTATTATGGACTCATCTTGATCCTGAAGCGTTTCTGGTTGTGTTCGCCCTTGTGGTGATACTAAATCGGGTTCATCATACACTGGAGGAACATAGGGTGTTAATATATTAGGAGTTATTGTTTGTGAAGGGGTATTTTCTACTTCATAATTGTTATTCTTTGTTGGATATAAATTCTTTGAATATGAATTAATTGGAGGTGTAGTGGGGTTAAATTTTGTTGGTAAAGTCTCAGTGACTTCAAATATACCAGGACATAATGTTTCCAAGTTGGATAGGTCTAATGTGTAAATAATAGTGCCCTTGCCCATATTAGTATCGGATGTATGGAAATCCAGGGGATCCATTCTGGCATAATCAAATTTATCACCTCCCATGATTAACAACTTATCATTGTCCAGAAGAGTTAATGAATGGCCAGATCTACCCTGTGGGATCCCTGCTACGAATCTTGGTAACTTAAACCATTTGAAAGATTTCAAGTTTAAGAAATATGTATCATTTAAATAATGATCTTGTTCATCTTTACCACCGACTATTACCATCAAATCTTTGTAGATCAAAGCCGCATGTTCTTGCATTGGTGGCGGTATGTTTTCTAAATTTTCATCCTGACAAGTGGTTTCCATCACACACCAATCATTTATCGATGGGTCGTACATGAACACTTGATTTAACAGACCTTCTAAGGTATCCCCACCAAAGACCCATAATTTGAAATCATAGGATACCATAGTATGATTAGTCATTGGAGGTGGCACAAAGGCCCTTGGCTTGATAAATTCCCAATGTGAATCATTTCTTCTAAAGGATGAAAGATCAAATACAACTAAATCATTGAAATAATTATCATCGAATTGACCCCCGAATAAATATAATTTAGTTTGCATTTGTTTCTTGGCAATAATAGAGATCTTGTGGCCATATCTACCTTTCGGACGAGGTCCAATTGGGTGAGGTATAGTCCATTTAAATGAATTAATGTTGAACAGATAAACGTCGTCATCCATTTCACCCATTTCATTTTTCTTATGAGTATCACCTCCAAATATGACAAATGCATTCCCACATAACGTAGAGGCGTGACCTACCCTTGGTGGTGGTGTATTTTCAGTAATATCTACGGTTCTAGAGGAAAAGCTTGTGGAATTTTGAGGGTCTTCACAGGTGAGAATCCATGTATCCCCATATACAGATTGATCATGAAGACCTCCAATAACAAACACCTGATTTGTATCAGAAATTGCTGATGAGGCGACATGCCTGTATCTGGGAAATGGGGAATTTTGTAATTTTATTCTATTCCAAATGGTATCTCTTGAATATGAGTCATTAGAAACCTCCTTGTAAGATGGGTATCCACTTGAAGGTTGTTCGTAAGATTGTTGATGCGGTTCCATCGTTCTTCTTTGAGTCTGTAGTGCAGGCATCATTGAAGACGTTGAAGACACATTTCTTTGTTCGAGTGGTGCTGGTGTTGGGTAAATTCTTGACGATTGATCTGGCCCTGAGTGTTGTTTTGAACCTTCAAATCTATGGAAAATGTTTGATATTTGGTTAGCACCCCTGGGAGGGGTTTGCTTTGGAGGAGTAGTGTTCAATGGCGCGCCATTCAAATCATCGTTATCGTTGGGATTAATGCTTGAATGGATTGTTAAATTTGATTTCTTCTGATGTGTCTTATCCTTCGAAGATTTTTTACCGAATTTAAAGGGACCCATTATTATTTCAATAAGGCTTTATAATAATACAATTTTAGTAGTGTAATGTAAATTTAGAGACTAGCGTTTCTGTTATTCCCAATGGAGTTTCTGCACTTTTCTTCCCTTTCAATTCATTGATTGTTTCACAATACAGCCATTGTCATTTAACCATCAATATTAAAAATGGCGTGATCTGAAAATATTTGGACTGGGTAACGAACGCAGCACTGGTTGGAAAATTTTGGAAAATTTTTTTTTGTATAAAAGCGGCGAATGGAACGTTTATCTTTTTTAATCAACTTCTCAATCTATTGTTGAGTTAAAAAGAATTGGGTTGTCTCTCCAACACAGAGGGCATAATGTTAAGCGGATTATGTTGCTATTTTTAATATTTTTTTTTTAAATAAACAATCCTATTAATTTCTACTCCATATTGTACGTACAAACCAGGTCTGACGCTGAGTGGTATAAAATTCAAAATGTGTAAGACACATCTTTTATAAAGAATGTGATCATTTGAATTCTGAATGTTATATAATCAGCTACTTAATATGTCGGCCATGCTACCGTTATCAAATGTTCAATCATTTGTGCCACACAGTCTTTTCCTTCGAAATCAACAATATTACCTATTTCATTGTTATAGATAATACAAGCACAACATAGGTATGGAATGTTTGTTTGGTTAACATCATTCTCTGGATCAAAATATGCCTCAATATCGAAACATACAGTCACCTCCTTAGTCTTAACATACCTTTCTAATGGACTGAAAGTGGTTACGGACCTGTTATACTTGGGTTTTGTCATGTCGAAAGCAACACCAATATGACCTTTGTAAATCAATAAATAGATGATTGCAGGGTCATTTATACTTAATGTTTTAATTGGACTGCTTGGGAATAACCTAACATCTGTGTATGAATTAACATGTTTAATATTGGTGATGTAAGATTGAGGAGTTAAGATACATACATTACCATTAAACTCTTCAATTAACCCATCCAATGTGTCAATTTCTTTATTACAGACATATTTAGCACACTGAACAATACATGGTGTTTCCACATCATTAGCTGTAAAGATTTTGAAAACACCACAATTAATAACTGGAGGTAAATTAATACCCCAATTATCTACAGATAAAGGGTTTGGGAAGTACATGGCCTTTACATGAAAAATAACATAGGAGTATGTTTCATTAATAAATAAAGGCTCATAACCATACACTCTGTTGACAATATCATCTAACATTTCATGCAACACTTTGTATAATCTATCAACATCCTCCTCATATGTTTCTATTTCTAAACTACATGCTCTAGTTGAAATAATTGCTTTTCCTTTATTATATGTTTTAAAATATATATAAGATAATGGTAATTTATATGCATTATCGTAAGACTCAGTCTTTTCAATAATACTAACAATATCATCCTTTAAAATTGAGAATATCTTGTTTACTAAATAATCTTATATTTAATCCATTATAATTAGTGGTATTCATTGAGAATTCACTATTTTGCTTATAGTAAAGAGATTCAGTAAGACCCCTTTTATAATTTAACAATCCAATTTGAGGCTGATTAATTAAAGAAAATGATTTTACATACTCTTTGGCACTTTTCTTTCTTTGTTTAACTTTTTCTTCATGATCTTCGTGTTTAAGAACTTTTATTTTTAAACTAGGAAAATATTGTTGCACTTCGTGATTGAGACCGTCAAACCCTTTTATTTCATCACGCAATAATTTTAAAGCTTGTTTTTTATAATCCATCCTTAAACTTGTTTATAATTCATTTTTATTTATAATTTTTGAAATTCATATATTTATTTTAATATTATTATTTTTTAACAATTAATTGTTAAGATCTTTTTTAGACGGACTTATCACTGATTTTTAAATGATACTCTACAAAAATTTTGACAGAATGATCATTGCTTTTATGATATAAATGATGTAAAATGTTAAAAAAAACAGAGTGTATACACTGCATCTGTCACTTTCGCGGCTAATTGCCAAGTCACATCCTTGTCCAAATTTCAAGAAGTGGTTCCGATGGTGTCTATTGATTAATTGTATTGTTCTGCACAGGAGAATATGCGTTACCCACAGGAGAACCATCCACTGTAGAGTAAAATTCAGTACTTTCTCTTGCCTCTTGTGATTGTCCTGATTCTGATTCTTCGTTTGTATCTTGATCAGCAGTTAATTTTTTTAATGTAACTACCCCATCGCTTATCTTCTTCATTAATCCAATAAATTTCGATTCGGAAAATTTAGCATTTAAAGAACTGGTATTGGATGATATGGATGCAGGTGAGGAACAGGATTCAACAATGCCGGATGCAATCTTTTGAAACTCCTGTTGTTCCGAATCGAAGAGGAATTCATTTCTTTGGGCGCTGGTATCGCTTAATTCACTTTCCACTGCTTTGAATTGTAAATTGAAGTAAGAATCTATCTCCATATTTGCTTCATTTCTTGATTGCCGTAGTGGCGATGGCACAATTATAGGTTGATGTGGTTCAGTCGGTACCATCTGTTGTTGTCTATGTTCCGTTGGTTTCGACACATAATTTGAATAAAATCGTTTATATTCATCACTAAATTCTAGGGGATCTTTAACTTGTAGAGATGAGAATTGTGAACTCCAATCTTCATCCATTTGTTTGTGGGTTGGTTGTTGTGGCATATGCTGTGGAAGATGTCCTTGTAAGTTGAGGTTTAGCCTGTTATTACTGTTGAAGAATACCATCTCGGGGGATGCCACACCCGTATTCCTCTGATTATTAATATGCACTGTTCGGTTATTGGCTTGGTTTAACGATGGATTTAATTTACCATTCTTTTGGGATAAAAACTTCTCTACTGGATTTGAAACACAACTCATCGTATCTGGGTGTGTTCAATACAGAAATACCTGTCTATGAATGTCAAACTCGGATGGAGGAGAAACTTCCCAACCAGATGAATAGGTATACCGAGTTTATTATAGTGACGTTGGCCTCTTCTTCCGAAAGTGAATAAATGTATATATATACTCTGTTCTAACAAAATAGCACTTTTTCTTTTCATCGATGAGCAACAACAATTTTTTCAATTTTTTCATTATTGGAAATTTCCCGAGGGAAATTTCAGGCGCAAACGGTTCCCAGGCAATAGTAATAATACATTACTCACTACAATAACAAATTGAAAACTCATGAATGGGGAGTAGTTGCCTCCCCTTCTCTTAGATGACTTTTTCGAGCACGAGCCATGTGTCGTCGTCTCGCTTCCAATTCTTTTGGACTCTCAAGCATCATTTCCTAAACAACAAGTATTGCAATTCAGACGATGGCAGAATGGGCACTTGCAGAAATGGTTACCGGCCAGCCCAAATCGGGATTGAACCCGCGACACTACATATGTATATATTTCTGTCAATCAACCTTAAAATGCCGCAACTGGTACTAGACGATACAGTCTGGTATCCGCTTATGCAATATCGATTTCCTGAGCAACACCGTGCAGAGCATTTTGGGTTGTCTCCTGGTGTGCCGGGATTATCACAGTATTGTAATGTCCACGTCGAGCTTTCTCTTCGTCGTGATAAGTAGACAAGAAACGCAAACTAGCAACGTTTCTCGGGAAAAAAAAAAAAAGAAGGTATTGCTAACTCTCGAGGAATATATACAAGAGTAATTCTAAGTACTTCATTTAGCATTTGCTTTTTCTTCACCTTCTTTTTCATTTGGAAGTGTGTTGTTATATTTTTTGTTGATTTAGCAAGGAAAAAAACGAGTGTAGTGGCAAGCGATAAAACATGTCTGATTCTTCTGATAACGACTCACCGTTGACATCGAGTCCAACCAATAAAGGTTCTAATCAGAGGGGTAATTTCGAGACAGCAATAACCTTCCTCAAGGGTTTAATGAGGCGATTTGTACAACTGATAAGAAGAAGCAGATTTTACCAGCTGCTACTTGTCATAGTCGTATTGCTGCAAATCTTTATCATTGCTACGCCGCATCCCATCGCCGATACAGTCGGCTATTATTCTTCTACATTGACTAACCCACTAGTGGTTCCTACTAAGAAAGATTTGGTAAATGTGGACGTGTCGAAGATTCTTAGATTTAAAGAATGGTCCAAGTCTCCCGTGGACCACCAGATCCGTAAACAAAAATTCTATGCTAAAGATGTGAAAGGATTCGTTAACAACATTGATATAACCAAACAAAAATTAAAACATCAGACTAAGAAGAGTAAGCTTAAGGACGCACAGGAACTCAACATTCAGGACGGTTACGATAAATTGACTACTTGTGATGATGTTGCTTACTCTGCAAGGCTGGAACATACCAAATGGAGTGATATCTTAGAAGATGATTTAATACAGGCAAGACGTGAAATCATCAAGGCTGGTGGTTCGTTGGCTAAAGAAATCCAACATGAAAGTGAAAAGGATTGGTCAGAGGAAAGAATTGTCAAGGAACATTTTTTTAGGTTTGGTGCATCAGCTGTATGGTTAGAATCTGAAGAATGCTACGTCATGTATTCCAGAGTAATGTATTCCTTCAAAGGTGATAAGAGAAATGACCATTTTTCCATTATAAGAGGACAAGCATTCGACAGAGATTGGAATGAAATTAAGGGTAAACGTATCGCATATAATGATATCTCTATTCCAGACAACTACAAAGAAGAGCTTGAATATTTGGAAAAAAGCATGGTACAAGGAAACTGTGATTCTTTAAAATCAAATAGAGAATTGTATGAAAAATGTCAAACTGACAGTACCAAGAATCATCTTAAAAACTCAAAGAGAAAGGAAGAAATCTTGGCTAATTATTTCATCACATACCCAACTACGATTCCGGTACCGTTTGATCCATCAGGTTGGGATCATAAAGGTCCACAAGATCCTCGTGTGGTCGTACGTAACGTTAACGGTATTGAAGAACCAATTATTGTTTTTAATATGTTTGTAGAAGGTGAAAAGGTCAAGAGAATGTTCTCATTCATGCCACATAGAAGAATTAATTCATTAACTAAATTTACAGTTGAAGGAAGAAAGATGAAAAAGGAGGAGAAAAATTGGGCACCTTTCCTACACAAGGATGAGGAAATGAGTGTCTTCTCTAGAGGGTTTCTTTATTTCATTTATGGTATGAAGCCATTAGAAATTCTCAAATGTTCCTTAAATGACGGGTCTTGTGAAGTAATATTTGGAGCCGATACACTGGAATTGGAAAAAGATAATAGTTTTGGTGGTTTGAGAGGAGCATCACAATATATACCACTTCCTTCAATTTTGCCAGAAGTGGAAGGAAAAAGAATCTGGGTGGGACTACCCAAAACTCATTTGACAGGATCCAAATGTGGACCACATTACTATAGACCAGCATTATCCGTTCTAGTGGAAAGCAACGGTGTTTACAATATGGATTTAGAAATTCCTATCATGGACTTCAACCACGATGTCTTATCTTTTGATGGGAAGGGCTACTATTGTGACAGATTCAGTGTGTTGAATCCTAATAATATCGCATCCTGGGACGTCGTCGGGCAGGATCCAAAGACGAAGAAATATGAAGATTATTTAACTTTTACTACCAGTGAATCAGATATGCTATCCAAATATGTTACTGTAAGGGGTGTTTTAAACTATATTCTTGGTGCTTACAGGGAGAAGGAAATCAAGGAATCCTTTGCGTTGGATGAACAGTCGCCGGTGGTCCTACGTAAGACATTAGAGTGTATCAAAGAATACTCTTACAATATGGCCAAGGAATATTCTTACTACCACCCGAAGCCATAGTTTTTTAAACTAATTTAATATATAAGATAATAAAAAAAACTTGTAATATATCAATCCAGTAGACTCTTCTAAAGAAGGACTCCTTTAGCTTCTACCATTGCCAAGGAGATCACAGTCATGAAATTCAACGGCAATCTGGTTTGTAAACCTATGGCAGAGATGTTTCGCAGAGAGCTTTTACAATCTAAAGGTGTTTGCTTATATTTCACGTTTACATTTTCCTCGTGGAATATTACCCGATTTCTTGCATTGAAATATTTGAAGAAAAAAAAAAAAAAAAGCGACGCAACTTTTTTTGATTTTTTTCATCTTGAAAAAAAATACAACGTTGTATTTTTCCTTTCAAATATTTACCACTTTGCAAATTCGTCTTCTAGATATCTTTTTTTTATGTATATCACTTCATCGTCCCATCGTGCCATCTTCCCAATCAACTAATCAATTAAGCAGCAATGGACTCCAAGACCCCAGTTACTCTAGCCAAAGTTATTAAGGTTTTAGGCCGTACCGGTTCTCGTGGTGGTGTCACTCAAGTTCGTGTCGAATTCTTAGAAGACACTTCCCGTACTATTGTCAGAAACGTCAAGGGTCCAGTTAGAGAAAATGACATCTTAGTCTTGATGGAATCTGAACGTGAAGCTAGACGTCTACGTTAAGAGACCGGAATACGAATAAATTTCGTTTTCTTTCTCTTTCTTTCACTAATATTTCTACGATAAAAAGATAAATGATTAATAACCATATTTTTTATTTTAGTATTCAACAATTAATTTTTACGTGATTGGTATTCTAGTCACTTTTGAAACTATGAAGACTTTTTCCCATATTTAACTTGATAAAGAACAATTCATCATCAATTTGTTTAAGAATGATGGAAGAAATTTTATGTTTGTTGTCGTTAGGTTATATGTTACATGGATCCTAATTAAGCGGTTTACTGGTTCTTTGGTATTGAAATACATTGACACCCTGGATGATATCATAATGTTTATTTTACATGCTTATTTTGTTTTTGTGTGACATTGATTGATTGAAGTCATTCAACTGTTCAAACGAGATAATAATTGTAATTTATTTGATAGTAAGGATCTGTTAAAACGGTTGAGTTTACATGCCAAGAATGCTACTTATTCATGGTTAGGATTGATATACCTCATTTTAAAGGCAATGCAGCCCTTTAATACAACCAAACGATTAGAATTTTGGACCATTAATAAACTTTTAATATGGAACAAAATGCTACGAAGATGGATTTGTTGGTATCTCATCAGGTTTGGGATGGTTAAATATAAGATATTTCGATTGCAATAGTGTTAGTTTAGCTTATTATGTATTTTTATTGTTGCTTATTTTAATTTTGGTTATTATGATTATTCTTTTTTATTGTTATTATCATCATTTGTCGTGTACGGATTTAGTAGTCATAATTAATATGGATAACGTAATCAGTATAAACCTTGCTTTCATGCCATCGTTATAAACTATAATAAGTGAGTTTTGGAACACGATACAAACAACTAGTAAGTCGTCTTCCAATTATGGATTATAATATTAATGTAAATAGAAAATCGTACCCATCTCATAAATTATTACCAAAGGTCTCTCACCAATTGAAGGAATTGACTAACAATGTTGCTCAATATGGATCTCACAAGAAATACACGATAGCTGATCTGGATAAGATTATATCTTCACCGCAGTCTCTATTGACAGATGAACTATATGAGGATTTACCCATGCTTGACATGGATGATGAAAGTGAAATTGATTACATATCAAATTATTTATCTTATCAAAGATCTTCATTCATAAATAGCGGTGAAGAAGAGGAACAAATTGATTCTAATATACCGACAATGATTCCCACCAAGTTGAAAACTATCTTTGTGGTAGACACCAATTTTGTTATATCACATTTGAAGACTTTGGAGCAACTAAGGATTTTAGAGAAGAAGCTGCATCACCTTATATTAATACCCAATACTGTTATACAGGAATTGGATGGGTTGAAGAATTCTAATCGAATTAAAGATGATAACGAGGGGAATACAGTCGCTAGTTTAGCAAGGTGGGGAAATGATTGGATTTATAGGAATTTAGCTAACCTGAATTCCGGTGTAATGGGCCAGAAACTGAAACAGAGGTTAGATCCAAATTGCATAAAGGATGATGCTATATTAGATTGTTGTATGTACTTTCGAGACAAGTGTGAATGCTTTGTCATTCTAATGTCGAATGACAAGAATTTATGCTTGAAGGCATTGACAGAAGGTATACTGACCGTATCATTTCGCAATGGGATGTCTGCAGAATTAATTGGTTCCAAGGCTTATGAAGAAAATGTCGCCCGGTTTGGTTTGGATCATCAAATAGATAAACCAATAATTCAGAATCAACAGCAGCAATACAACGACCAAATTACAAATACAGATATACTCAATTCTGCACCAATGCCCTCGAGTAGTCTTATTGAGATATCTCATGAGTTGTATGATTGTGCACTAAATTCATTATACAAAGCCTTAGAAACCGTCTTTACTCATGTGTATGGTCAGCATGTATACAATATGGGAATCGATTGGAATAGATTGAAGACATTAAATGGATGCGTAGAGACAATATATTTTTATTGGAATTCAACTTTTGCCACATATTTTTATGCGTCTAAACTGCAAGAAAAGGATTGGAAAGATCTTCCAAATAGCCTTATCGAAGTCCCTTCTAATAAAAAGGAAGCGGAAACCTTTTATCAGTTTTGGGAGTATATAATAAGAACATTAGATCATAACGCTGTTGAACCCTTCAGATATGGATACATGCGATATCAAAAATTACTACAACCAGATCATGGCATATAAACTTATAAATTCAATACGTAAACTAGAAGGCACGTAAACTTAACACCATATAGCTATTTATGCATTGCTTATTTTCTCCTTTTAATCTTCTGACAAATCATGTAATTCATACCCTTCCTTTTCGTTCACCTTTTCTTCCCTCATGTTTCTGATAATTTTTGGCTTTTCACTGTCATCAATAACAAAATCTCTTAATTTCTCTTTAATTGTGGCTCTTGTTTCACCAACAGCTGTTCTAGCGACATTGACTACTGGTCCCCACAAACCAAACTTATGAATGAACAGAAATGCGACAGATATCATCAAGGTCAAGGTAACAAATAAAGGATTTCTTATCACCATCATAAATTCATTCCAACCAAGTACTACAATTAAACAATAAATCCAAATTGGAATGTGAGTTGTAGTAGTGATTATAGATCTTTTTGAATCCAGAATAGTTAAATTTATTTGCCTTCTAAACTGTTTCAAAATTTTCTCCTTTTGCAATTCGTTAAATAAATGTGCAAAGCGCTCTCTATGATGTATCCCCATTCCATCTTCGTATTCATCTTCTGACATATTGACATCTGGTAAGATCTCCACATTGTCAGATGTCTTTGCCAATGTTAACACAGTAAAAACATTTAAGGCATATTCCTTGGCCACAGAGAAGGCTTGATCAATCTCATCTTCACTTTTCCATAATCTAGGAACATCATTTTCATCGTATCTGAATTTATTTTCGAATCTATCTCTTAAAATAGTCACAACTGTATCTTCTTTCAAATAATCATGAACGATGGTTTGTAGTGTATCCCATGCACCATAACGAATTTCCTTATAGACTTTTTCATTTCCTTTTTCATCCAGGCCTAGTTGAAAATCAAATTTGTTACTATCTTCTTCCTCACATTCGATTTTGAAATTCTGTAAGTTATCATCAATAGCTTCTTCGAATCGTTTCATAATTTGATCCCACAAATCAATTTCGGGGTTAGATAGGAGATGTGTGGTTCCATCCTTTATTCTTACATCAATAGATTTCTTAATGCGGGTTAACAAATTCAAAAGTTCTTCTTCACACAAAATTTTACAGGTTTTTTCTGTTTCATCTTTAAATGATTTAATACGTTCGTCTACTTCTTTACCAGATAACAATTTTTCTGATTCAAACATCTCAACAGTGGTACTAAATTCACTTATTGCCCTCGTTGATAATTCAGATAATCTTGCATTGAAATGACTGTATGATTTTTTAAAAGTCATTTCATTTTTCATATCTATTAACAAGCTGGTAGAAAAAGTTTTCAAGAAGACTGTGATAGTATCTAAATATTTCTCATTAACCTTACCCAAAAGCTGGCATCTCTTATCTTCATAAACTTGCTTATTATAACGATTAGCATGACCATCGTATTCTTCTAAGCATGATTTTTTTAAATCTTGCAAAGCTAAAACTAGCTTGGACTTATCTTCTTTTAGAGGTGGAATTATTTCATCAAATTTGGTAATAAGATTAGTGAACGCTTCATTCAAAATTTCCTCTGTCTTAAATCTTGCAACTAAGATTTGTTGTGTGGGTAAATCTAAATCCTTATTATGTTCAATCTGTTCCCAACAGTTTTCGGCATACATACTCCAACCTTCTAAAGGTAACATATGGTGGTAATGAGGCTTAAAATAATAGTTTTCGGTATCTTCCTTATCTACAAAGGAGTTACCCATTTTCTTAACATCTTCAATGAACTTTTCTTTTTGGAGTAATTTATGACCTAATCCAACAAATTTTAAATCAAAAAAATCATATAAGGATATATCTTCATTATATTGTTCTTTATTTAATTCGGACCAAACTTTTTCCAACTCGTTAGTTAAAGATTCACTTAAACTACTCAATGGTGTAACCCCAACATGATCTCTAATGACAAATAAAAGTAACACTTTATGACCTCTCTTCTCCTTACCAAATAAAGATAAGTTCACTTCAAATACAGTTTTCAAAAGACCCATATTATTACCTTGGTACAACCCGATCTGTTGTTCCCACATATTGACGATTAACACTTCTGAGACAGCAATGGCAAACAACGCAGCTTTCCTCTCAAAATCTTGATCTTCACCTCTTTCAGAACCATCAGAACCTTCCACGTCAAGAACAAAGATATCAGCAGTTTCAGATTCGGGGGAAGCAGTAGTATTGACCGCCTTAGTATGAGCTAACCAAATCCCCTTTGTAGTTTGTTGCCTTTTCACTTGAGCATCCATAGTGTCAAATGTGGTATTGAACAAAATATTTAATAGAGTGGATTTACCACTTGATTGGGAACCAAAAACAGAGATGACATGATAGTTTAATCCAATTTCATGGTTGTTTTGTTCAGAGCATCTGTTGAAAAATGTCAGTGCCTCTTTGGTGAAATGTTTTTGCTCATCAATTAATTGAATAGCGTCCATTGTTAGAAAATTTGCCAATTTAGAATCCTTCAATACAGTGAAAAAATTCTTATCTTATTGATCGTTATAGCGAATTAGTCTATGGTGGTTGTCTTGAATGTTTTGAAGTAAAAAAGGTTGTCAAATTTCAGGTTGGTAGTAAGGCCGCTGGCTGATACCTTGAAATTTTAAATTTCCACTTAATAGTGTAAACTCGCAATAAACAAATGCTGGATGATATACGCTACTGAAATAGGCGACTAGAGTAGGAGTTCGTTGACATGAGTAACATGGATGCTGTCAATGCGAAGTTAGCTAAGACTTTACAAAGGTTTGAGTCAAGGATTAAAGCTGGTGATTATTACGAGGCACATCAGACATTGAGAACTATCGCCAATCGTTATGTGAATCGCAAGTCTTATGACCATGCAATTGAGTTAATATATCAAGGTGCACAGTCATTCTTAACAGCAAAGCAAGGTGGGTCTGGTACAGATCTGATTTTTTACCTGCTTGAAGTTTATGAGTTAGCCGATATTAAAATGAGTGATGATTCCATGAGAAGATTGATTAGATTGATGATACTGGTAAATCCAGAAGAGCCTAATCTTAAAGATGTAGCTACTGGTATGAATAATTGGACTATTAAAGCCGGAGAATATAAATTTGGAGACCCGTGGTTACACGATATCATTGCTATGAAACTCTGGGAGGGAAAGCATTTGTATGAAGCAGAAAGATTCTTACAACTCGGAACTGAAAAATCAGTGGAGAGGTACGTTCAGTTGATTTTCGAATGGTTTAAAGAGTCAGTTAGTGAAGGATGTTCTACGGCTGACGTTGGTGACTATTTTAGTAGATTGGTGTTCAATTACCTATTTATTCAGAACATCAAATATGCTATTCAGGCAAAAGAACTTTTTTTCAAGAAATTTACTCAAACATATTCTCCTCAATTGACATTAATTGAAAAGAGTTTTGGTGATGATATCTTTAAGATGTATCATTTTACTGAGTACCAAGAATTGAATTTTTTGCAACTATTAATCTTAACTTGTCAGACCAAAAATCAAGTACTATTTTTGAACTTGAAAGCAGAGTATCCAAGTTTGGCCACCAAGTATGTCGAACAATTAACCTTCTTAGGACAAGAATATTTTGGAATTATTGCACCAAAGCAATCTAACTTCTTACAGGATATGATGTCTGGTTTCCTCGGCAGTGGAAAATAAAAGATATGATAGAACATAATATTGAAATATATAAACAGGAATATATATAATACTAATATTAATCTTTGATGATATTTGATCTATTTAGAGCCTCTAACAATTCAGGTCTCTTGGCAATGACTAAGTTTTCTTTGGCCTGATCATAAGTAAATAATTTTCTTTCCCTTTTATCGCATTCAGGATATATTTCTGGTAATTCTTTTATCTCCATTTCATAGAAATGAAATTCTGTTCTTGGTGAATGAACTATAATGTCATCCTTGGTACGTTTCTCAAACGAGTCCACATCTTTATTCCAATCCTTTGGTGGCCTCATATCTTCCACAACACCCAAATTTCGTTTGATTTCACCTATACATCCTCCTTCTTCCCATGTTTCTCTCTGAGCAGTCACACTAAAGTCAGGTTCATCTGTTTCCACACCTCCCTTGGGTAAGATCCATTTCCTCTTGTGAGCTGAAGATGTGACCATGAGGACATGTCTTTTATCTGACGTTAAGCATACACAACCCGCTACAACTCTAGCACCTGTCTTCTCCGAGTAAACTTGGTTCTCTCTCCCAGTTCTTGGTTTCTCAGCTCTTAAAAACATTTTTGAGATTACCCTATTGTGCTATATTGTGGAGAGATAGTTTATTCGTACCATTCATGTTCACCATCATATAGTCGAATATCTCGCGTTTGTCAATTAATTAAGGTGTTTGTAGAAACAAGAGCCAAGTTTTGTAAGAAAAGAAGACAGCACATATAAAAGACTCTAATGTTTATATATCTAAAGGTGTGTATATCGGTGTGGGTCAATTTTATATTTAAAGAAGTAGTATTTCTTGGGCTGATTTTGCACTTCCTGCAAATTCGAATCATATTCATCATGCTGTTAGACAAATATGAAATCGTAAGGTACAGTCACAGTAGGTGATGGCCTATTTGCAATCGGCAAATGTGTCACAGTTTGTATAGACAGTGGCTTCATGTTGACTTGTTGTAACCACATACCGCGAACAAATCCCACCTTGAAAAATTGTGTGTACAGCAGTTGAGCAAAGTAAATTAAATAGGATTTGCCATTAGTTTCTCTAAATCATAATATAGAGACCACATCATGCCTGCTAATAATACTACTGGTAGTCTGAGTGTGCCAATGACTTCTTCTCATGAAGGAAGAGACCCTACAGAGCCGTCACCCACATCAGATATGGAGTTGAGCAATAGTAAGAGAAATAACAATAATACTAACACTGGTACCGATGATGAAAAGCCTAGAAGAAAGAGAAGAAAACCTATCAAATCATGTGCATTTTGTCGTCAAAGGAAATTGAAATGTGATCAAAAGAGGCCCATTTGTTCAACATGTGTGGCTAGGAACTTGATCAGTTGTGAGTATGCCGAAGAGGTCTCTCCACCCAATGATAAAATTATCTATAAGGTAAAAGATTTGAGTGATTCACAACCAACACCATTGAATGGTACCTCTGGATCAGAATCAGAATTATTACAACGAATACAGCATTTGGAAGATCAGTTGGAGTACGCTCAAGAGAGTAAACGTCCATTTAATCCTGAATCGCCAGTTTCTGGTAGTCGCAGTAAGAAGAAGAAACCATGCATTAATCCATTCAAAGAATTCTACTTTTATCAAGAGAAATCATCGGGGCGTAAGATTCTTTATGGGCCTACATCAATGAGAACTTTTATAAAGAGAAACCATCTGGGTTTCCTGATCAAATACAATCAACTATGGGCTAAGGTGAAGGAAGAAAGAATAAAATGGAAACAGAAAAGAGGCGTATCTAATTTAAAAGAGCTATGTCTACCAGAGGTTGATAATGATGCAAATTATAATAATTTAATTGCTGAAATATGCTCTGTCTTGCCAACTTATGAGAAGACAGAATCTGTATTAAAGTTGTTTTTTTCAGAAGAGAAAGAAGATTTATACGAATTAAGGGTTGTATTAGATAAAAGCAAAGTTATGAATGATTTTTTTACTGCCTTTGTCCCTGGTATTACAGTCTTACCAAACGGCGAAAGACCTGTGGTGGATCTGGTAACAAATACAAAGAAAAACTACTATAAAATCGGTGTCATAATAATGATTCTAATCATCGTACATTATTCTGAGTCTGTTCCTAATCCAATTGAAAAATTCTTGGTCATGTTGACTGGTTTCGTTACGGGCAAGGCTTCCTACATTGAGAGAGCACAGTTTCTATTATTAAGGTATTGTGAAATGCAAACATTCAGGGCTGGAGGGGACAACACACATTTGACAACATTATCTGATCTTCTAACAAGTACGGGGATAACCCTGGGGTTAAATACAGATATAAAAAAGCTATTCTATGGGAAGGAAAACGAAGTAGGTAGACTGGATTATCTTGAAAATCTATGGGTTTGGATTGTCTATGCTGATTTTGACGTAGCATTTCTAAATGGGAGACCTCTCACTATAAGTACGTATCATTTTGATGAACAAAGTTGGGAAGTGGACCCTGCAGATAAAACATATATTGGTAAAATGAAAAAACTTTTAAAATTGGCAAGACCCATGATTGAAGAGTTCTATGATCCAACTGTCTGCCCTGATTTGAAATCTTTTTGTGATGATCTTCTAAACTTTGTGGAAAATGAATTCCCGCCTGTTGCATATTATACTGATAAGGCATTGCTTTATAAAGTGGAATTGAAAAGTATCAGGTTATTTTCTACCATGCTAGGGATGTTAATATCGTTTTATTCTCTCCGATTTGCTGTGCTATTGGAAAGATCGCTAGATCTGAAGAATCAGTTGATACAAACAATTCTGATATCATTTTCTCTAGTAATTAATTTGACTGTTTATGCATTTGAACTAGATAAAAAATATTTCCCTGAAATGGTTAAGGAAAATTACAGGAATATACCTCCATATCTGAGTCTCTCCTTATCTCTCTTAAATGGGTTATATGCTAGGGTACTATCTGTATTTTGTGCTTTAATATATTTCAAATTAACACTCTTCGAGAATGGGTTGTTGTTGGCACACGATTTAGAATCTCAGAAATGGAACTTGGATAGTTTAAGGGTACCACACAATGCAACCATTCATTTGCTATCGTCCTATAATATATATTGTGATATCTTTGATTCATGGTACAATGCAGAAAAGGATTTAATGCAAGTAATGGCACGTTCACACAGTCTTGTGATAGCTATCATTTTGGAAAGAACGTACCGAACGGTCCTAGAAAAGACATTGGAATACAGGAAGAGAACGGAAGAGACTTGGATGACCCAAATTCAAAAAGAATTAGATCCAAAACAAATTGAAGAGTCCACATCGATCTCAATGCCAACGAATGATCTATACACGGGCAGTGTCTCAGTACCCTCTCTAGCATCGCCAATATCGGTGCAACAACATGTAAATAATAGCGTAGATACTAGTTCGCAGAGTCTACCCATGTCTCAAACTCTACCGAACGTAGAAAACCTGATTAACTCTGAGAATCAATCAGAGATCCAACCAGAGATTGCACAAATGGTCTCCGACGATTTCTGGGAGAGCTACAATATTGGTTGGAATGAACTCATCAATCAACATGATCCAAAGAAAATATATGCAGATATTGAACTAGAATTGAATCTTTGAATATATTTATACCCTATATACGAAATAGACGATATATGCGTAAGAAGCCTCTATATGTGTGCAAGTATACATGAATTGTGACACAGGGCGTGCCAGGTTTATTAAGGGATAACGACGTTTACAATACAATAACGACCGACAGCAAATGCAACAGCAGGCAGACATCGATGAGGAGAATAGCTGTCAGGGTGTCTGTCAACAAGAAAGTAAAAGTGACAGGGATCTTTAAGGGATATTATGCATTTATATAAATGGATCCGTATAACTTCCTTTCTTCTTGCTGAACCACAGTTTCAAAGGTGAATTTTAAGCAATATATCTAGTTCCATATCAGTCTTAGCATCAAAAAACATGGGCGAACGTCTTATTTCATTGATTAGAAAGTTTAAGTTTGTTAGAGTCCTGGACTCCAATCCGCAGACAAAAGTGATCTCTCTTTTGGGTAAGATTGATGAAAAGGATGCTATTATTACAGTGGAAAAGACACACTTCCTTTATGAGCAGAATGTGCGTAAGAAACCCATAGGGGGGCGTAATACACCAATTTATTACCATTGTGAGAGTGAATACTCCTGTATTAATGGTATTCAGGAATTGAAGGAGATTACTTCTAATGATATTTATCATTGGGGGTTGACAGTGAATAAACAAGATTTGGATAATAACCCTACTGCTAAGATTAATTTAATTTGGCCAGCCACTTATACACACATTAAGAAATATGATCAGCAAAACTTACATTTGATAAAAGAAACACCTGAAATGTATGAGAACATTGTTAAGCCGTACATCGATGAAGTAACATCTGATAAGTCTTTAAATTGGGTTTATAAGATTTTGTATGAAGGTGCGGAATCAGACAGAATAATCTACAAAGATTTTCAGGAAGATAAAAAAGAAGACGGTCTTATCATAATACCAGACACTAATTGGGATGGATTAAACTTGGAAGCGTTATATTTGGTTGCAATCGCATATAGAGACGATATCAAGTCACTTAGAGATTTGAAAGAGAAAGATCAAGCTTGGTTAAAGGATTTGAGTAGAAAGATTAAGTCCATTATTCCAGCGTGTTATAATTATTCCATTCATCCAGATGAATTAAGGATTTTTATTCATTACCAACCCTCTTATTATCACTTCCATCTTCATATCGTTCATGTTAGACTTACTAGCATAAATGAAGGTATCAATGCAGGGAAATCTATTTTATTGGACGACGTTATTGAGTCATTAAACTATCTCGGTCCTGAAGGTATGATGAGGAAAACCATCACATATGCCATCGGTGAACATCATGAATTGTGGAGAAGAGGATTTGACAAAGAAGTAGAGAAGCAATTAGAAAGTGAAGGAATTCCAAAAATGCCCACAATTATCAATGGTTTTGAAATGAATAACTAGAAAGAAAATGAAGAAGAAAAAGAAGAAGAAAAAACAACCAATACATACATCTTATCTTTAAGACTAAATAACTTTTTTATGTTTATTTTATACTTCAGAAGAAAAAAAGAACACGGCAATCTTTGAACAAATGAACCATTTATTTTCAAAGTACTGTTCAAGTGGTATACCTCAATAGTGTTTCTTCTGGCTCCAGGCATCTACATCGCCTTACGGTCAATGCTATGTGGTTTATCCATCGATTTACTGACATTGGATTTAGCACGCGAGGTGATTTTTAGTTCAAGATATGACTAGTTAATTTTACTTTCTAGGTAGAACAGTGGGACATCTCAGCAGCACATCGATACCGCTAAACTTCTCACTGTTCATGATGTCAAATCAGGACAATGTATTACCTGTTACCACATCGGCAATGGGTCATTTACGATCATCGTCTATGTCTCTGTTAGCAGATGCTAATCCAAAATTGGAAAAGGAAGACAATATAAATAAAGTTCAAATATATTCAGATCTATGCCAATATGAGCAAACTCTATCGAAACTAGTTGAATCTGTGGATAAGTTCAAACCAGATATGAATGCCGCTAACGAACTCATCAAGGTCGATAAACATCTTTTTGAAACTTTAGATTCATTTGCAGAGTATGATAAGATTGATACTACCTTGAAAGAATTGAATGCAAAATCTTTACAATTAGATGAAGAAACCAAAGAGATATTGGCGGTGCTAAATGAATGCCACGATGAATTAAATGCTTTGCCTATGTTGAAACAAGTAGAATTTGAAATGGAGACCATATTACAGCAGCGATCGAAGATTAATTCAACGGTATTATTAGATTACGCTACAAAATTATCCAAGTTTACGAGAATTCCACCAACTTTCAATAAAGGATCAATTGGACCCAATAACTTTATATGGCCTGCAGAAGATGCTCTGCGGAGAGGCATGTTGGCAATTGCATCGTTACACGCTGATGAGTTGACGAAGGTTGCTGGCCAACCATCAATGAGACAAACTGAAGAAATGACAACCTCACAAGTTGACAATGGTAAAAGTATTGTTACAACACAAGAAGAGCCTAATGTTAGGAGAGGGTCTTTCACTTTCTCAGCCAAAACAAGCAAGCATGATGAAAACAAGAATGAAAATAAACCAGAAGATGAAGATGTTGATTTAGATCTCGATTTAGATTTATTCAATCCAGAAGAATTTTGAACTAACTTATTATTATATAGTTAAGTATAATCAAAACTAAAAATAGATAAAAGAGTTTTTTTATTCCAAGATTTAAACTATTTAATGTATATATATATATATATATTGTTTATATGAATCTGTAAATAAATATCGGCTAATCTTTCTTGGATTCTGGTATTGGTGAATATGCACTAAAACTCATTCTTCTATTACCAAGGGTGTTTTCTTTCAATTCCCTTTTAAAATCTTGGAATGCCTTTAATAAATTGGTCTCTTCAACTTCTAATCCATTCTTTTCTCTCCATTGATTGTAATCTTCCACAAATGCAGCCCATTCGCCCTTTGCATCCTCCCAATCAGTAGGTTGGATAGAGGGAATACCGTAATTCATTTCCTTCTTTTGAGGATCTTTATTTTCCTCCTCATATTCATGCTTCTCCCGTAGAATGTCACCCAAAGACATAGAACTCTTGGATATTTCCCTTTCCAATTCCTTCTGTTTGGAAATGGCAATATATTGAGGTTGCAAAGATTGGCAATAATTAATAACTTTCTTGGCGAATGGTCCTCTAAATAAGAAAAAGGAAATTGCAATGGCGATATGAATATAGAAATATACAGATCCCCATGCGGATAAGGACTGTTTGAAATCTAGTAGTAAAAAGGGCTGTACTAAATAGCCAAATGAAACTTTGATAACCCACATGCCAATAAAATCATACACCCATTTATAACGTAATGGAGTTACACCATCTTCAGCCAAAAATATTGGTCTGAAATTACGTCTATAAAATTTCCCACATGTTTGATACAGAGCGCCAGTGGCGAAAGTCAAGTAGTAACCTGGTCTAGTACCATGCCAGAATGCAGATGTTAGGAATGTGAATAAGGTTGCACGGAACCCTGGTTTTTTGCCCTTCTTCACTACACGAAGATAAACTGTATATTTCAACCATTTGTTTGTATTCATATTCCAACCTTCTAAACATTGGCGGGTATTTTGGGCCATTTCAACATCCCATATACTAATATTTTGAACGCGATTCCATTTAATTTTCTGTGTCTTCTTGTCATATCCATTATATCCTAAGCCACATGATATGCAAGAGGCTTCAGAAATGGTCCAAGCGGCGTAATATTTGAGTCTAGCAACTAAACCCACTAAAAACATATAGTGGATTCGGTATAGGAATGATCTTTGCATAAACACCGTTTTTTCCAAGATGATAGAAATTGGGATATATTTTTTACCCAAGCCAGTTAATACAATTAATACAAGTCCCTGTGTTACTTTGATAAAGGCTAATTTACCGTTCTTTGGAATTTGTCTTCTCTTCTTTGGATTCAATCTTCTCTTCGGCTTCTTTGATTCTGGTAAATCATGGAACAATTCGCAATTCAACCAGCTATCAAAATCAGAGTAATCAAAACTTGGACCTGTCAACAAAGTTGGATAGAAAAAAGCATATGCTACAAACTTCAGTAATGATGGATGTTTCTTAATGGCACGATCCTTTTGATATTGCACCAACTTGTCAAATTCTTCATCGCCTGTATGAACACCATCATAATAGGACCATGCGAATGATGTCAACTTAATGGCTAAGACCATTTGGGAAGCTGTAATGTCAATAGTTGTATCGGTTTGTGTATTGAAAAATTGAGCATAGATATGATTCATTGCCAAATGGCCCATCACAAAGACAAAGTTGACGTATGGCATAAAGCTGGAATGATAAAATCTGGTGATGAGAAAAGTGAATGTGCTACTAATCAACAACGTTCTAAACCCTGTGTATAGATTTAGGATACCGAATAAATATAACATTGAAGATACAATAATGAATGTACACTTGGTATTTTGCTTCTCATCTGGTAGTCTTTTCAGGATAGCATTTAAAGGGAACGAACCTAAAAGACAAATGGCGTATCTCAAAGTGAAACTGTCTATACCGTATTTCACTGAGACATTTGTCAGAGCAGAATCAATTGGATTATACATCGTTTTTTTTCTGCTTGAGCACAATTTCTAGATTGAAAATATCTAAGAGCTATTGCCACAAAGTACAATTGCTTTCTCGACTAGATTCCAACCTAAGACAGATTTCAAGTGGAAAATGACTTAGTGGCTTCTAATAATGTTTCGGTGATCTTGAATTTTTCAAAACTGTTGAAGTGAAAACCCAGTTATCTCATTTGTCGATTTCGATCCCCAACAGGAGCAAGATACTAGGGATCCTATTCTCTTGTATAAATATATAGATGTTGAATACGTATGTATTAAGCTTACCTACATAGATTTTGAAATTGGCTCTTATTTTCCAGTTATCCTGATTATCCTTGGAAATGGTCTCATATATAAGCGAGCACTACAAAATTTTAAGTAAATACCCCTTCTTCAACTCCTTGAAAGAAGCAAAACTTTAAGCATTTTCAGATATCTAATCTTTTGATTAAAAGTTGTTGTTGAAAGATTTAATTTAAGTCAAATAAGAAACAATGTTTCAAAAAGTTAACCCTCTCGTTGGTGGAAGTCTGTTGAGGAGAAGCTTATACAAGTCAATCAGATTTAATGCTACGCTGACAAAAAGTCCAACAGCTATTTTATTCATGAATATGGGTGGTCCTTCCACTGTTGAAGAAACTTATGATTTCCTGTATGAACTATTTGCTGATAATGATCTGATACCCATTAGTAAGAAATATCAACGAAACATTGCAAAATATATAGCCAAGTTTCGTACACCAAAAATTGAAAAGCAGTACGAAGAAATTGGTGGAGGCTCACCAATTCGTAAATGGTCTGAATACCAAGCTTCTGAAGTTTGTAAGATTTTGGACCAAACATCTCCAGAAACTGCCCCACATAAGCCTTATGTGGCATTCCGCTATGCTAAACCCTTAACTGAAGAAGCATACAAGAAACTGTTGAATGATGGTGTTAAGAGGGCGGTTGCATTTTCCCAATATCCACACTTTTCATACTCTACAACTGGTTCTTCGATTAATGAATTATGGAGACAAGTAAAACTGTTAGATCCCAATAGAACCATTTCATGGTCCATCATTGATCGTTGGCCATCAAACGAGGGTTTGATCAAGGGGTTTACTGAAAATATCAAAGCCAAACTAGATGAGTTCCCTGCCGAAGTAAGAGAGAAAGTTGTCTTATTATTCTCTGCACATTCTTTACCCATGGACGTGGTCAACACAGGTGATGCATATCCAGCTGAAGTAGCAGCTACCGTTTATCACATCATGAAGAGTTTAAACTTTTCCAATCCATATAGGTTAACATGGCAATCCCAAGTTGGTCCTAAACCCTGGCTAGGTGCTCAAACTGCGTCCATTGCTAAGACATTGGGACCTTCCGTAGATGGATTATTATTTATTCCAATTGCGTTCACATCAGACCATATTGAAACATTGCATGAAATTGATTTGGGTGTTATTGGACAATCACCATTTAAGGACAAGTTTAAACGATGTGACTCCTTAAATGGTAACGCTACATTTATCAAGGGTATGGCTGATTTGGTTAAAGAACATTTGCAGACTGGGAGATTGTATTCGAAACAATTGCCACTTGATTATACATTAGGTAAATCGAATGATCCGGTTGAAGATTTGTCTCAACTGTTTGGTAACCATCAGAAGAACTGAAATGGAACGCAATTTAATGTATTAATTTATTGTCACCTAAAAATAAGTAAGGTGCTAAGTATTTTTAGCCACTATTTATTGTTAATAATATTAATATTAGATACTTATTAGAATAAAAAGAGAATTAGGTAGATAAAAATATACATCTTTAATATAATAGCTCTATAAAGAATAATTAAAAAAAAAAAGGAAAAGGAAAAAAGATATGGAAATTGCAAAATTGCAAAGGTACGATTGCTAGGTTATGTAATTGACTCTATATGTGTATATCAATTATGCATGACCTTGCGAAAGTATTGACGGTGTCGCACTTAATAATGATTCACCAATGAATTCGGAACCAGAAAGAGTACTATTATTACTAGTCGTTGCAGAGGAATTTTCCACATGGAAATTTACTTGTTTATCTCCTGCCTGTATAGATTGCGGTTGATTTAATGTATTTTCTGGGTTGTAAAAACAATAAGATTCTAAAAATGACTGATAATTCATACTGTTCAAAGCGGACGTCTTAATTAGATTGGGATTGTTGTTGTTATTATTTGTGATTGTCTCCTGGGTTTTATTGATGAATGGATGGTGTAAACGATTAAGATCATTGATGGGAAGTGAATTCGTTATATTATTAGATTTCGTATTGGAAGCTGAGTTTGAAGGTAAGTCTGAATGAGACGTGGTTGATGTCGGTATCGTTACATTATCATAATAAAAATCACCAGGATTGTTGCAAATTTGATTTCTTGCATCGGATAAATGTACTTGCGGTTCTAAAATTAGAGTATCTGTAGAATTGTTGTTTTTATCATGAATGAAAACATGTGGTTGCTGTCGTTCACGGAGATGACTTGGTTGTAAATTATTGTTGTCGATTGTTGTATCTGTAAATATACTTTGATCATCATCAATAAAACTATGATTGTTATTTTGGTTATTATTATTAGCGCTGTTTATTCCAGGCGGGAGTGCATCTGATAAAAATGGCGAAAGGTATTGGAAACTAGAACTATCAGCAATAACATTGGAAGGTGTAGTAAAATTATTTATAGAGTTGAACGAATAATTGAATAAGTTGGCGTCGGTAATTGGATTATCATTTGGTTCGTACAAATTCGAATAATCAAATCCACTAAAATGATATTTGTCCGAAGACGAAGAAGAGGAGGAGGAGGAAGAAGAAGAACGTGATAATAAGTTGGAAGATGATAGTGGAATTGTTGGTGAGGATAAATATTCTAATTTTAATGTATCATTATTGTTGTTGTCAGTATTGGTAGTCTTTAAATTATCAGCAGGAAAAGTGTTTCGTTGCTTTAAAGTATGGGTAAGATCCTTTTTAAATTCTGGAATGATTGCTGAGGGCGACTCAGAATTTGATGATGATGATGATAAAGGAATGCCAGCATTTGAATTTATCATATCATCAATGTTATTCAACACTTGATTTTGTCTCGTTGGTTTTCTAACAAAAGGTGTTGTATCGTTGTGATACAAATGTTTCAACGGAGATGTGTTGTAATAGTCCGTATCCTCACTGAAAGTTCTCTGCGATGATGACCTAGAGGAACTAGAAGAACCAACTGAAGATAGGGATAAATTGGAGAATCTACTTGGAATAAATGACTGTTGATGGACATTAGAAGTCAAACAATTTGAATAGTAGGAGGAATTCTTTTGAATGTTATCATTTGAAAGTAGGGCAGAATTAGTAGTATCTGTTTGATTTAACGCAGTAGTTTTCAATTGTTTATTATTCGAAGGTTCAAAATTTTCAAAGATGGAATATAAAGATATGTGATAATTGGAATAATTGTTGTTATCGTAGTAAGTTTCGTTATTGACATCATAACGACAACATAATTCGACGTTTAAATCATTTCTGGACACTTTAGAAGATAGAAGATTCTTAACCTGTAAGAAAAATTTCAAAGAATTTAAATCAATGACGAATTTAAATTCGTCAATGTTTGAAGTAACTGACTTGTTGAAAAATGCCGTTACATAGTGAATATCCTTCCAATGATTAAATGAAAACTTAATTTCAATAAACTTTTCAAAATTTAAATTGTTTACGTAAATTAACCCAATTAATTTACTTGAATTAGCGGTGGCTTGTTTTAAAGAATGTAATCTAATGTTTTGACCTTGCAAAAAATTGAATAATGAGACCTCTAAAGAATTTTTTTTGTACGTTGTTTCATCGAATGGTTGCACATTTGTCTCGCTAAGAGCCCAATTTATCGAATCAAATGAGTGTGAAGCGGCCGATATCAATGATTTGTTGTTGTTGATGAAATTATTATTGAAAGTGTTCTCGTTGTTATGATATATGTAATGATTTTCGTTATGATGATGTGCAAAATCATCATCATCCTCGTTACTACTCTCTTCGTCTAATAGTATAGAGTTTTTACGATGATGAGGAGGTAAGAAATCGTCCAAGTCCAAATTTTCTGAAACGTCTGAGTCATCGGAATCCTTGTCCTTCTCGTTATAAAAATCATCCAAATGAAAATCATTTAAATCGTTGTAATAGTTGAACATCCTTTCATTTTTCAACAAATCGGGTAATAATGCAGAGTTATTAAACCAACATTTTTCCTTCTCCCAATCTAAATCATACTCTAAATCGAAATAATAATCATTAGAAGAATTTTTCTGCTTACCTTCATTGGTGAACGGAGTATCCGGTTCATCATTATCACGTTGATAGTTTATTAAGGGAGACCCAATAGGAGAATTCTCATTAGATATTATGATCGGTTCGTCTCTATAGTCAAATCGTTTCACAGTGGTCAACTGAGGAGCAAATCTAACGATCTTAAAAAGTTTCGAAGACGACGAATTTGAAGATGCTTCAGAAGTATCACTTGAAAACTTCAAAGAAGACTTCAATTTCTTCATAGGAGGTAACTTAGTCTTAGTGTTTAGTATTATCATGGTTTTCCTAGCAGAATATATAGCACAAAAGCCAGAATAATAAGAAGAAGATATATATATATATTTCTATCTCTTTTATCCTATTTAAAGTTTTCTTTCTCCGTGTTACTGTTTATTGTCTTTATCTGTTATTACAGTCTGTAGTACAATAAAAGTTATTGTAGTAGATTTTGTTGAGTTTTCGTTTGCTATATTATAAAAGAAACGAGGAATAATGAGGGAGGACAAAACTAATGCAAAAACACACTCCTTTAAAAGGATGAAGCAAAAGCTAAATCAGACCAACACTTTGTTTTAAGAAGTTTTTAATGAAAGAAAAAAAAAAACAAGATAAAAAAAAAAAAGTAGCAACAGCAGCAGCAGCACCAAAATAACCTTTCCTGTATTCATGTGAGAATATTTCAGATATGTGGGATACGAATCTATCAAAACTAGAGGAATCGCGGGGACGAAAGCGGTCGTAGTAATCCACCGTGGGAGGAGTGCAAACAAAAAAAAATCGGCTGGGGTGTAATGGGAGAGCGTGCCCATGCGTCCGTCTATAGGCGGCCAGGCAGGGAATATTTTGTCCAGCCCAGTTGCGTGGGAGCAAGAGCGAGGGGGGCCTGGGAAGGAACACCTTACTCAGCGCTAGAACCAGCGTAGCCTGGAGAAGAGAAAGGGGCAGCTGGACAGAACGGCATTCCCTCCTTCCTGGCCCCCCTTTGTAGCAGCGCGCAGACCGAGGGGAAGCGGAAAAGGATTTTTGTGAAACGAAAATGCCGCTGAGAGGGCACCGTGGAATGCGTGCATTCTGTTCTTCCCCGCTGCAGAAAACAAATGCACAAGCGCTGCTTTTCTCCACGCTATGCACGTTAAGCTTTTCAGCAGATTCCCATTATAGGATAATGGGCCCGATTCGGGCACCGTTCCCTTTTCCTATTTCGGCTGCCAGCGAAAGCATTCTTAACTCCTTCTTTTTCCCGTTCGGGGATATTATAACGGTGCATTGTCTACGTATAGGTATTATTATAGATATATGTAAATACTGATATGTTAATGGTGCATCTGTACGTGAGTTTCTGCAGCAGCAGAGGATAGCGGTGTGCTTCACGTTACGTAAGGAACCCGTAGTCATCGTTGACTGTCCAAAAGTCCTCGACATGCCCAGACGACATTATGGAGTCGTCGGTGACAGAGGAAGAGATTGAGGTCAACGGGTTGGTAAAAGCACGGTAAAGAATGTTATTATCTGCGTTGTTGTTGTTGTTGTTGTTGTTTAAGGTTGAACTATTGGTTTTCGATGGAGCTAGGCGTTGTCCCGAATGTGAGAGCATATTTTGGTTTGAACCGTGTAATTGCGTTCCACTGGGAATGGCTGTTTGTCCTTGTACAAAGGAATTCGTGGTAGTGTTATTGTTATCGCCGGAGGCATTCATTAAATCCACCACGGAATCGTTTGTCCATGTGGAAATGTTGTTGATCATGTCATGGGTACCATTGCTGAACAAGATACCGTTACCATTACCGTTTTCGTTATTGCCCTGAGAATTAAATGCCCTACTATCAGTATGATTATTGTTGATCATCAAATCATTGGACACAGTGGCAACTCTTCTTCCCGTCGCATTCGTTACAGGCTGTGGTAAAGGCGTGTTCGTCTTCGATGATGACGGATCCAAGAGCATGTTTAATTCATGCATGGAGTTTATGTTTGTATTATTATGTCCTTGATTATTCAGATTACCCATCAATATTTCTTGTTGTGGCCGTTCTTGTTTACTACGGTTGTTAAAGTTGTTTTCTTGGCTCATCTTGTAATTCAACGAACTTAAATAGGCTTGTAAATTTTGTTGTGCCAAATGTTGTTGTAAAAATGCTTGCTTTTGGAAATTTTGCCATTCAAATTCAATCCCGTTTATTGGCTTCTTAACAATGTAATGATTTGGATCGGGACTTGTCTTCTTTTCTGTTTTAATCTTCTTATGTTGATGGTGCATATGGTGATGATTCGTGGGTTGTACCTGCTTCGGTTGCGATGAACTCTCTGTGGGCTTTTCCTTATCCTCCTGATTTGCAGCTATTAACAAATGTGATAACCCTTTAGGAACTGACATTTTCTCTAACATGCCCTGCTTTCTCTTAAATTTCTTTTGTTCTTCTGGATCGACTTGGGAATTCTCCACAAACCCGACGTGTTCTTCAGCTTGTCTCCTCCCGAATGTCCTCTTAATGGCTGGTGGCATACCATCCTTGATCATATCCTTCTCGTTAATTATGGCATTGTTGCCTATGAAATTTGCAATATTATTACCATTTCTAGAATGATCTCTCACTCTGCCATTTATTGTCTTTTCCATTCCATGACCATTCTGGGAACTCATATATATTAACTCAGCAGAATCGGGACCACACCTTTCAATCAAATTCCCTACCGTGGCATTCATTAATTGATCAAATGTATCTCTGAATATTCTAGCAAAATTTGACCTTTCTGTCATCACATAAAGACAAACAGAACAGGCTCTTAAATCATCCATTGTAGAAAACAAGCTGGCACTAACCAAAGGCCTTGTATGCTTAGAATCATCTCCTAATTTTTTTCTTCTTTCATCATCATAATTTCTTGCAAGCCACATACAATATATTAATGTCACACCAGCAACAAACACAGTGTGTACAGCGGGGGTTGAATGACCCGTAATTGTCTTTTGATGGAAAATCTTGTATAATTGACAGATTTGACCCGCAGCAGCTTGACATTCCCTGAATAATCTATCCTCGGGCGTCAGTATTTCCAAATATGGTTGAATTAATAAGCGGACAGAACGATAATAATAAAGTTTTAAAGTTTCATTTTCAAAATTTCTCACATGGCTAGTAGAGCAACTTGCTCTCCAAATTTCAAGATCTTGGAAAATCTTTCTCACAGTGGGTAATTGCCTCTCTAAGGACTGCTTATCGTGATTGTGATAAATGTTCGTTAAAGTGCCATTGTTTGTGGCACTTGTGGGTAGTATGCCCAAATTTTCCACGAATTGCGATTCAATACGTCTTAATTTCAATGATTGATTAATGAAATGAACACCTTTGTTATTATTTTTCGTGGTATTCTTTTCAGAAGCGGTATTAAATGAATTTTCATCGAATAATGGTAAATCAATTTCACATTCTTTAATAATGTACGGTTTCCCCACAGCAACGCAAATCATTCTCTCCAGTAAATATACACACCAAAATATTCTCAATTTTTTATGTGACACTGGGAGTGGATCCTTTGAATTCCATTTATTTATCTTTAAGTCATCTTTACAAATCTTCATAACATCACTTATAATCTCATAAAGAACGATAGAATCTCTGTCAGTTCTTAATATGTACAGAACTAGCAAAGTTAGTAATTCGACTCTTTCCATGAATCCCAACTGACTTCCACATTTGGTAATATGTCTTATCGCTGTAGAAAAATATCTTACAGGTGGTTGACCCTTATATTTCCCCGTAGTCATATGTAGACAGGCACTTATACTGTAAACCAACCACATTCTCCCACAATTGAAATGGAAAATGTTTGGAGGATAAGTGTAAATTCTATTCTTGATGTAATCTTCATGGAATACGTAAATTTCTCTTTCATCTAACAATGGATATTTAAATTGTAATCTTGTGAAAAAAGTTTCTAAGAATGATCTTGATAATTGTTCATCGAATTCGAACGCTGGATCATAGGATAAAAATTCTTTCAGATTATATTTGGTGAATATACATTTGGAAAAATCAATAGAGTCCAATGAATCGGATGATAGTGCTGAGATAGAAGATGTTGATGCTGGGGTGATTGCAGAGGAAATACGGTTACCATTGTTCGTAGTTGGGGAACTGATATTATTGCTAGTACCAGAATTGTTTGGATCGTAGGATGCAGATGAGGATGGTATTAGAGGTAACGGAGTAGTCATTGGTATTGGAACTTGTTTCAACATAATACCATTAGAAGGTGGACGTAGTGATGTTACCGTCGGTGTTCTATGACTTTGTATATTATCCAGGTCGTCGATTTCGCCCAGTAGATGCGTAATCTTCTTATACTGTGAGACTCTCTTGTTAAATGCGGTGGAACCTGGTGTCAAATCAACTAGTTTTTCCAAATATTTCAATTTCTTTTCTAAAAGCACAGTATACTCATCTTTATTTGTAGTTGTAGATTTTTGATCCTTTGCAAAATGTTCCTTTTTCACAGGGCTATTGATGAAAGTGTTGTTATTTGGTTCCAATTTTATAGAGGGGGATTCCTTCACTAACGCTGCCGGTGAAGTTACATTTAGAGTCATCATAGCATCTTGACTTCCATTCGTATTTGTATTCTTCGCATGGGTGCCAGAGGGGGAATTAGTATACCTTGCTGGCTGAACACATTTCACAGCAGCTTTCAAGCAAGCTGTACAACTTGGTAATTTATGATCACATCTTTGTTTCCTTCGACGACAAAGCAAACACGATCTTGAACGACCTTTTTTATCTTGTAAAAGTACATCTGTTCTCTCACCTGCAGCTTCCAACTCTTTCTGAAATCTCTCGATTTTCTCTTCGCTGATTTCCTTCTTGGGACGACCCATGGTATTAATTATACTGTGTTTAATGAATATTTAATATTTCTCCGAGATTGCCAAGCACCGTTATCTTATGTAATATAGGTACAGTTATAAGGTTTCTGTAGATGAGTTGAAAGGAAAGAGATACACGCTTAACAATAGAAGGCCGACTAGTTTAGAAAACGGGAGCAAAAAAAAATATATGCAAACTGATGTGTTATTCAATACAATGGTGGCAAGGAACAGTTATGATCAGAAGAAACAAAAGATGATGAAATTTTGGGAAAGATGCATACTACGCAGTGGAGTTGGTCCAGTTTTTTCTTCCTGCCTTTGAGTTTGTTTGTTTCCCAGTCTCGAAAGTCCCAAGTTCCGTTTTTTTTCTCTCGAGACTGAAAAAAGGAAGAAAAAAAATGCAAAAGCGCCTTAGTCGAGGTCGAAGGTGGGGAGAAGCCGCCGCAGAAAGAAAGTGTGATATGAGTCGGCGAGAAGCTGTGGAAAACAATTGATGAAGTAAGCTGGGCGCAGCACGCAAGGTCTGTGGCTTTGGCCTGTCTGCGGTGCGCTGCGCTGCGCTGCTCTGCACCAGAGTGTAATCGGAAATTAAATTTTGGTGGGTGGTTTAGGTGTGAATTCCCCCGGGTTCTTCTTCTCTGTTTGCAGCTTCCTGGTGTTCCAGTCCGTGGAAGCAGCGGCGCCGGAGTCAAACTGGCCAATGTGCTGAGAAGAAGACAAAACAAAGAGACGGTGGACGGGACAAGCAGACTGGCAAGCAGTCGGGACCCCCTGCACTTGGGCCCAAACAGAAAATAGGAGAAAGTTAATATGAGAAAGTTTCAGCGCCGCGTTGACTAACTGAGACGAAAAATCGGACACATATTGGGCAAAATCTTGAAGATGCAATAAAAAAAAAAAGATGTATGAAAAGGATCAATTCTACTTATTTTTTGTAATAACGTGTGTTGATTAACCCTAAAAAAACATTGTACAAACAAATATGTCCATATCTCGATAACCATACAATATATCTATTTACTAACCCGTTTACTAGGTCAGAAGTACCCTTGATCTTATATTGACTGTTAATGAAGTAGTGTTTAATCTTCTTAGAGTATAATTGTTTTCCTTGTCAGGCAGAAAGACATCATCTCATTTTTAGATGTCTAGAATTCAAGTTTGTTTGTTAGTCTGCTTTTTTGAGTATTTTTAGTTTGCTGGAAGCATCATTTGGCAACATCAGCCATTTCAAATTTGCTGATCATGAAACATAACAAAAAAAAAAGGTTCAATGAAAGTGCATTATTAATGTGAGTATGGCTTGTTTATTCATGTACACCGAAAAACATACTTGTTACGTATATCGTGGCATTGCAAGTATTTATTATATATTTTAAATTTTTGAGAAAATATTTAAAATGGATCCTTGAAATATAGACAGTGTTCGTACGTGCCATGGATCATAGTTTATGTCTTCTTTTTTTACCCTTCATTTGCTCGAATCTCTTAAATGGTTCACCTTCGTACCAAAATGGAAAAGTTGTCATGGTTTCCAGTCCTTGAGATTTCTTTAACAACTCATTATACCCAGTTCCTTGCATTACTTGTTTCTTAATTGCTTTCAAGTTAGCTAGAGTAATATCGTTTTTAGCCAAATTTGAAACCAAATCGGTAACCACCACTTTATTAAATTCCTGGGTACTCCGACCCTTCATCTGATAATTTTTATTAATGACAGTTCCACTCAAATCTTGGAACGTAAATGGTTTACTAAATATCAAATGTTCGTTGGTTTTATTTATTCCAAGTTTTAATGGTAACGTAACAGATGACCCTACTTCTGCAACAAAACCTAGGTTACTAAAGGGAAAAAGTAAATATATAGAATCATCCTTACAATATACCAAGTCACACAGCATAACGAGACATGCACTTAGTCCAATTGCAGGTCCGTTCAAACAACAAACCAATATTTTTTCGTGTCTCCTAAATGCATCTGCAACAAAAACATTTGGTGACGCAATCATACCAATTAGCTTATTTAAGGACTCAATATCCTCCTTATCAGCAACATTATTATCCAACACAGCAGCAAACTTACCACCAGAAGAGAAAAAATCAGCTGTACTTTGCAATACAGTAATAAGAATTTGATCGTTATTGTTAGCGTTTTCTAATAATATTGCAATATAAACGAAATCATCAAATGTGAGTGAATTTAAATGTTTGGGATCGTTTAATGTAATAATGAAGATTGGACCTTCAATATCATAACTAACTCTACTACTCATCTTTTATTTCCCTCAGTTTTTCAGGGGAATCTTTAAATTTTTTTCAGATTAATAACATCTTTAATATTCCCTTTATATATTTTCCACATCTCGGAGTTGGAGAAATGTAGACCTTCGGTATTAAGAAAGTTAAACACCTTTAACATAACAAATACAATTACATTAAACATAACGACCAAGAAAAAAAAAACAGGTATGCTTTAATATTGAGTATATACGTTTTGGTTTTTTTTGATGGAGTTTTATTATGAACTTTGAAATTCGGAAAAAATATTATTAATCTTGCTTTTCCACCAAAGGCTATTCTCCTTTACCAACAAAATCACACCAACTGAAGACAAGTTGAATAAATGGTTTCTTAATATAAATGTCTAGCATTCTTTTATTTAACTTTTATGAACCTGTTCAATAATTTTTATTATCTTCGATAGTGTAAGAATCACTTTCAACGACGACGTACGGGTATAACTGTCAAATTTCAACTTCATGGCTAAAGGGGCCTACACATGAATGATTAACTTGACAACATAAATAACCTCGAAAGATACATATATAACGAGTACCATCGCAATTTCCCACATTGGGACAATTTTTGAATAGAACCATACCCTTCAGTTGGATCTCGAGAAAGAAACACAGGATTGTTTCATAATACAACTTTTTCTTTTCCATTCTCAGTGAAAAATGGGACTATTGAACTCTCAAGATAAAGATATAATAAAAAGAGCTCTCCCTAAATCATCCAATAAGATTATAGATATAACAGTAGCAAGACTGTACATTGCATACCCAGATAAGAATACATGGACTTACACGGGACTTTCAGGTGCAATTGCATTAGTTGATGATTTAGTTGGGAATACATTTTTCTTAAAGATGATTGACATCTCTGGCCATAGAGGTGTCATCTGGGACCAAGAATTGTATGTTAACTTTGAATACTATCAAGATAGAACTTTCTTCCATACTTTTGAAATGGAAGATTGCTTTGGTGCACTTTTATTTGTTGATTTAAATGAAGCTTCGCATTTCTTAAAGAGAGTACAGAAACGTGAAAAATATGGATCTAGAAAGACCTTGCAAAATAAGAATGCTATTGCATTGACGAAGAAAATCAAGAAAGAACAAGAATCAAAAATCATACAAGGACCTAGAGGTGAAACTTTAATTGCAAATCAGAGACAAAGATATCAATACGATCAAGTGGCTGATATTCCAAGTACGAAAAACAAAGCGCCGCCACCACCACCACCTTCAGCCCCAAGTCCGGTACCTAGCGATAATGAAGACTATAACGCACCGGAAGAGGAGACCAGAACAAGTCCGCCAGCACTAGCAATACAGGAAGAAGATACAACAACCACAACAGAAGCACCTGTATCACGTGTGAAACATAAAGTACCACCATTACCTGCCCAATTTGCACCTCCTCCACCGGGAGTACAAGTACCACTTTCTTCAAGTCAACAACAACCATCTACCACCACCATAACTAATAATGACCCAAATATGCAATTCCCAATACCGGGAGGCATTACAACTGTTCCATCTTTCCCAAATAATACTCTCCAGACATCCGTATATCCAACTCCAAATATGCCACCCCAACAACAAGGTCAATTCAACCAATTTAATCAACAACCTCAAGCTCAAAATAATCGATTTTTTGGACAACAACAGTTACAGAATAGACCTGTTCCAAATTTACCTATGAGGATAAATAGCGGTAGCGGTAGAGCTGTGCCACCTCCACCAAAACCTAATGGTGCCATGGGTGGTGTTCCACCTCCTCCACCAGGGAGACGTGCCGCAGCACCTCCACCTCCGCCACATAGACACACAACTACAGCATTCCAAGGAGGAGTTAATCCAATGTTACATCCAACACAAACCGGAAACCCAAACATGAACTCTAATATGAATATGCAAGGAAGAACTATTCCTCCACCACCTCCAGCTAGGAGAGGTCCAGCACCACCTCCACCTCCGAGAGCTGCTAGGCCTGCCACGCAGATTTCACAACAGCAAACAGCATATGGCATGCCACAACAAGGACAAGGACAATCTCAACCAGGAATGAATATGTCATTCCCACCACCACAACAGCAACAAAGTGCTGTACCATCTCCACCAATTACTACATTCAATACGGGTGTTGCACAAGAAAATACTGCTTCATCACCAGTACCACCTTCATTCCCACCAAAACAACAATCCAACATTCCTATGGCACCTGCTCCACCTCCAAGCTTCTTACAACAAAGTAATACTCATATAGCGCCTCCACCGCCACCAATGGGTAATACAGCACCAAGTACGGGAGTCACACCTGTGGTCCCCCCACCCCCTCCAGCATTCTTAACGAATAATGAAAGTGCACCTCCTGCACCTCCACCACCTCCAGCGATGGGGATGCCAATGGCTACTGGCAATAATGGTAATAGTAACTCCGGATTTGTGGAAAATACAGGTGATTCCGGTAGAGATGCTCTCTTGGCATCAATCCGTGGTGCTGGTGGTATTGGATCTTTAAAGAAAGTAGATAAATCACAACTTGATAGACCTTCGGTGTTATTACAAGAAGCAACGAGTGGACCTGCAAATGTTCCAGCATCAAGTGGCAATGGTGGCCCAGCAGGCCCAGGCGGTCCAGGTGGATCATTAGCTGATGCATTAGCTGCCGCTTTAAATAAGAGGAAGAATAAAGTTGGAGGTGGAGATGATGACGATAATGGAGATGATTGGTAATTATACATCTAAGGGAGTATTGGTAAAATAGAAGATAAACGTTGTATTTATAGTTTTATGTATGATATTAAGAATAGCAATCACAATTCTTAAATTTAATTTTTGAAAACCTTTTTATTATATTATACTATATATAAATGAAGCATATGATGAATGTATTGTGCATTAATTTCTTTTTTTAACATGTGAAGTGGGGCTACACTTAAGATTGGTTTGGAGATGGGTTCATCTTTCTCTTACCGTTAGTCAAAGTAACGTTAACGAATCTTCTAGTGTACAATAATCTCTTGTAAGCTCTACCTTTTGGTAATTTTGGCTTTTCAGTCTTTTCAACCTTTGGAGTTTGAGATTTAACTTTACCAGCACGAGCTAAGGAACCGTGAACTTTAGCCTAATTCAAAGAACAGATTTATTCCTTGTTAGTAAAACATCTCCGATAAATCTTGATTCATATTAAAAAGATTGACAGTTGTACCCTAATAAACTCATTTGATGATGCAAAAAAAGTATGGGTTCCACTTCCAGTCAATAGTCTACGCTGCGTTTAATCATTTTTTAACATACCATTTTGTTTAATTTCTTGCTTTACGTCCTTCAAAATTTAGGTAAATATGATGGTGTTGCTGTTCCATTTACTTGACACTTTCTATCAATCACCTACAGTATTCCATAACCTTACACGAACTATCGTACCTCAGTCTAGGGACGGGGACTTCAGGTGGGTGACGCGTTAAAATATTGAGCTCATTTTCACAAATTTGTCTGGGTTTAAATGAATGCTTGGGTGTTTGCAGGAACAGTCGTCAAAAGCAGATTTCCTCTTAGTTGCCGTGAAGCTGTTAGATAGTGCGTATACTTGTAGCAATGAATTAATAATAGCTGCTTTTCTTTGAATATGAATATTCTTCAAATGCATAGTAATGTTTTAGGCATGGCCCCGTTTTAGTTCATGAACACTCTTTACTTGTTGGATCAACAGTTCGTACAAACAGATCCATACCTACATAACATGACAAGGTACATCTACGTTTGCTTTTTTCTACCTACATACTTTATTTGCTCTCCATCATAATGCTCATCATATTGCTCACGTTCAAGCATCGTCTCAAGATATACCTATCAGGTACATAGCTATGTCATACATAATTTTCAAAGTGTCACACGGCCACCCAGTTCCAGTTCGCGTGTCACCAACGTATTTTTTCACTTCAATTAGAATCTGACTCCTGCCAGTTCAAACAGTCACCCTTTTTACCCATTTATAAAAGACGCCATCAAGAAAAGAAAAGAAAAGAAAGCCATTCAATTCAATTGCTTATCTCCAGAACGAGATAATTACAACATGTCATTAGATAGAATTGAACCAACCCATTTCGGGGCAGGTCCTGCACAATTGCCCACTGAAGTTTTACAACAAGCCGCTAAAGATCTTATCAATTTTAATAATTTGGGGCTTGGTATAGGTGAAATTTCTCACAGATCTAAGGATGCCACTAGAGTTATTGAGGATTCCAAAAATCACTTGAAAGAATTGATGAATATTCCAGGTACTCATGACGTATTTTTCATGCAAGGTGGAGGTACCACAGGTTTCTCATCATTAGCCACCAATTTAGCTGCTGCATATGTTGGGAAGACAGGTACTACTGCTCCTGCCGGTTATTTAGTCACTGGCTCTTGGTCTCTGAAATCTTATCAAGAAGCTAAGAGGTTACATGTGCCAGCTGAAATCATTTTCAACGCTAAGGATTATAATGATGGGAAATTCGGTTACATCCCAGAGGAGAAACAATGGTCTGATAAAGTGGAAGGTAAGAAATATTCATTTGTATATCTTTGTGAAAATGAAACTGTTCATGGTGTAGAATGGCCATCTTTGCCACAATGTCTTGTTGAAAACGATGACATTGAAATTGTGGCCGATTTATCAAGTGATATATTGTCTCGTAAAGTAGATGTGTCACAATATGGTGTCATTATGGCCGGTGCTCAAAAGAATATTGGTCTTGCCGGGTTAACCCTTTACATTATTAAGAAGTCAATCTTAAAAAACATTGAAAAAGCTGATGAAACCAAATTGCATGAATTTGGCATCCCAGTGACACCAATTGCATTTGATTATCCAACTGTGGTTAAAAACAACTCTGCTTATAACACTATCCCAATTTTCACGTTGCATGTAATGGATTTGGTTTTCCAACATTTATTAAAGAAAGGTGGTGTCAGTAAACAACAGGAAGAAAATGAGACTAAGGCAAAAATCTTATATGAGGCCTTAGATCAATATTCTAGTTTCTACAATTTACCAGTAGACAAGTCATGTAGATCAAGAATGAACGTGGTGTTTACATTGAAGAAGGAAGGTTTAGATGATAAGTTTTTGGAAGAAGCTGGTAAGTTGAAACTGACTGGTTTGAAAGGTCATCGTTCTGTGGGTGGGTTTAGAGCTTCCATCTATAATGCATTATCGGTGGCCACGGTGGAAAAATTAGTGAAATTCGTAAAGGAATTTGCTGAAGCCAACCAATAAAATGTATATAATAACGTACTCTATTAATTAACTAAACATCTTTAACCAAAGTTTTGTAAACTTACAATACAATATTAAAGAAGTACATAAATGATTTGATGAGATGTAAAACGTTCTAATTACAAAAATAGTATCGTGAGCATAAAAGTGATACATTCGTACTCAAAGAAGTTTTTCAATATAGCCCATTGACCATTACTAAACACAACAAAGATGTTAATTGATCATCCAGCTCAAGATTGAAATATGATAAAAATTTCAACCGAGCGAGGCACAGGGCAAACAAGCATTCAAGATCAAGAATTAATTTAACAAAGAAAAAAGGAATCAAAAAAAGAGATATCATTAATATTAATATGTGTGTGTGTGTATCGATCGTCTTTTTTATTTAATCAATTTTCCAATTGAACATCCACTTGTTTATAATTATCCCACGCAATTCTATAAATAAAGCTTGGATTGAACCCACCGATGTTCGTAATATAAATGTCAATATTCTCAGGTGGTATATAATCTGTTATTGGATTCACAGTATCCAGTCTCATTTCTGGGTCTCTTCTTGGTAAAACTTGTTGTGACCCGCCAAATTCCACGAATTTCTCCTTATCGAATGGATATAATGGTGATAACTTATATAGACCTGCCACCGCAAATACAGGAGTCTTAAATTCTTTAGCACATTCACAAACGGATGAAACACCGGAGGTGGAGGAAATAGATCCACCATTAATGAACACAGCCTTTGTACCAATGATAACCTTTCCTACACGAGACATCAACGCAAATACTGCGGAATCAGGGATAATAATAGTTTCAATATCATGTTGTGCTAAAGTCTTTGCAAAAATTTGTGCATTTATAGTATTGTTTGGGAACCCTTCCGTGACAAGAACAGTGAAAGTTCTATTACTTCTTTCACGAGCTCTTATTAGGAATTTTAATACAGTTTTAGAATCTGGTGTTGGTGTCAGTAGTATTTCATGATCATGAATTAAATCGATGGCGATTTGTTGAATCCCATCATCAATATTTGTAATCTCATCTATTAGATCTTTTATACCTTGAATTGCCACCTGACGGAAATCTGTCTTTGTCTTATGTGCCGATGAAGATGAAGACGATGAAGAGTGTTTCTTTTGAGGTTGAATAGGTTCAGGTTTTTGCAATAGGTTGAACATGGATGAAATTAATGGTTCTGTGTTCGAAGTGTTAGTTATACTATTGTTATTGTTTGTGCCTGCATTTGCTTCCTTCATATCTTCCTCAATTTCATCTCTTAAAGTAGCTAGGATTCTCCTAATTACATTACCACAAGTGAATGCAGTTGGATGAGCCTTCTCTAGACGATTAGCCAACTGTTTAATTTGTGATATTAATTCATTTACGTGAGACCAACGGGCAGCAGATATGAATCTTTTCAATAATTGTAAAGTTTCCAATGCGATAGTGTATGAACCTTCAATTTGTCTTCTTTTCAATCTTGCGATGAATGAGTCAATGAATGTATTTATTTCAGGTGGTATAGCATTTGGTAATGAAGTTGTTGTTGTTGCTGTTCCGCTTGATGCCAATGAGGTTAAGTTTATCGAAGACATCTTCCTGGATGATTCGCTTATATATTTATTGATCTATATATGCCTTATATTGAAAATGTTTTCTTGGTGTACCAAAAGCATGAAAAAAAAAAAATTTTTTTCTCATCATTGTCAGTTCAGTTTAACTATTTAATTTTTTAATTAGGTCAAAAAATTAACAACAACAGTACGGAAAATAAATTGGTCTAGTATATATTATAGCATACATAACAGAGAAGTGAAAAAAATTTATACACACATACAATGAACAGTATTATCTATATATGTACAATAAGTATGGACGGTATTTTTTTTTTCTCTTTATATATATGATGAGGTTGGAATTGAAAAATTCATAAGTGGAAAAGATGCAGATACAGAGAGCTTACAAATCAGCATCATCTTCATCAGGCAATGGCAAAGCGGTAGCTTGATCCATTTCTTGTTGGTATTTTTGCATCAATTGTTCATCGACTTGAACTTCTGGTGGAGCCAAAGCTGGGGAAGCGACGAATTCCAATTGTGGGTTACCAGCCAATTTTCTAGCCAACCATAAGAAAGGTTTTTCAAAGTTGTAGTTAGACTTGGCGGAAATATCGTAATATTGTAAGTTCTTCTTTCTGTGGAATGTGATTGTCTTAGCTTTAACTTTTCTTTCCTTGACATCGACTTTGTTACCACACAAGACGATAGGGATATTTTCACAAACACGGACCAAATCTCTGTGCCAGTTTGGAACGTTCTTGTAGGTGATTCTTGAAGTAACATCAAACATAATGATACCACATTGAGCATTAATATAATAACCATCTCTTAGACCACCAAATTTCTCTTGACCAGCGGTATCCCAACAGTCGAATTTGATTTCACCGTAATTGGTGAAGAAAGACAATGGATGAACTTCCACACCGATGGTAGCGATATATTTCTTTTCGAATTCACCGGTCAAATGTCTCTTGACGAAAGTGGTCTTACCGGTACCACCATCACCGACAAGAACCAGTTTGAAAGTTGGAACATTTGTAGCAGGAGCTTGAGCTGGAGCAGACATAGTTTAATGGTTGTTCTTTTTGCTGTTAAGATAGGAAACAAAAAGGAGAAAGGAGGCCAAATTTGAAAGGGATGATGGGACTGAACTACCAACCAAGTGAGTAAAACAACTTGTTATACCAAACAATTTTGATCGATCAAAAAAAAAAATTTGAAAATTTTTAGATCACGGTGCACGGCAAAGCACGTGTCTATTTCGTTATTTATTTACGTTCTTCTGCATTAAATTGAATTGAATATATATATATAATAAGGTGCTTGTGGATGTAGGTAGCTATTTACTTCAGTGGGCACCCAACTCTTCCAGATCGTTGAGAACTAGCCAGTCCTCTTCTCTGACTGCCTCTTCATCTGCACTCCCATTCTTGGTCTGCTGGGTGTCAATGGTTTGGCTCTTATAACTGTCCAATAACGACTCTTCAGTGGTGATCCCTTCAGCAGTGGCTCCCTCCATTAAATCAAAGGAGGTGGGGACCTGTGGTACTGCTGGAGTATGCCATTGTTTCACACTATCCGTAATTATGTCAATGCCTGAACCGTTCGCAGGGTTGGCATTGCGTAGATTCTTCAACTCTTTTAAGTACAAATCCGATACCACATTATAGTTGACACGGGAACTCGTCAAAGTGGCCCTGTTTACCAGGGGCAACAACGACGTCAATTTCGAACTCACTCGTACGCTAGAAAACATGGTTTACTTCACTTGCTCTTGCAGACTGAAGCAACCGTCCCAGACAAATCATCCAGTTCATGCTTATATAGCCAGTCGGGCTTGTTCAGCTCGCGTCCCATTGGTCGCCACTGCATCAACTCAAGTCACCCGCACTCGGATTTTAAGGAAATCTTGCCAACACTTATAAGCAACCTGTATCTTCATCACCATACCATCTTTCAACCAATAGATCAGTTAAGCAAAACAAGATATCATGTCTATATTAGCTATACCAAGGTTGAACTTGGCCCTGCCTAGGATTGCAGCGTCAATGACAGCTCGCTCCATCACCAGATCATCCCTGCCCCATGTCAGAAGATCTCTAGCTACCACCACACACGCAGCATTCAATCGTGAAAAACCACACGTTAACATAGGTACCATAGGTCATGTGGACCATGGTAAGACTACACTAACTGCCGCAATTACCAAATGTCTCGCCAAGGAAGGGTCCGCGAAATTCTTGGATTATAACGCTATTGATAAGGCACCCGAGGAAAGAGCTCGTGGTATTACCATCTCCACCGCCCATGTGGAATATGAGACTAAGAAAAGACACTACTCCCATGTGGATTGTCCCGGTCATGCAGATTATATTAAAAATATGATCACGGGTGCAGCTCAAATGGATGGTGCTATCATTGTCGTGGCTGCAACGGACGGTCAAATGCCTCAGACGAGAGAACATTTGTTGTTGGCTAGACAAGTTGGTGTACAAAAGATTGTTGTGTTCGTTAATAAAGTCGATACTATTGATGATCCGGAAATGCTGGAACTAGTCGAGATGGAAATGCGAGAATTGTTAACTCAATATGGGTTCGACGGCGAAAATGCTCCAATAATTATGGGGTCTGCATTGTGTGCCCTAGAGGGGAGACAACCGGAAATTGGTGAAAAGGCAATTATGAAATTGTTAGACTCGGTAGACGAATACATTCCAACACCAGAGAGAGATTTGGTAAAGCCATTTTTGTTACCCATTGAAGACATCTTCTCCATCTCAGGTAGAGGCACAGTAGTGACTGGTCGTGTTGAAAGAGGTCATTTGAAAAGAGGTGAAGAATTGGAAATCGTAGGCCACAATAAGACTCCATTGAAGACCATAGCAACTGGTATTGAGATGTTTAGAAAGGAGTTAGACGAGGCAATGGCAGGTGATAACGCAGGTATCCTATTGAGAGGTATCAGAAGAGACCAATTGAAGAGAGGTATGATCCTGGCCAAACCAGGCACTGTCAATGCTCATACGAAGATTTTGGCTTCCTTATACATCTTGTCCAAGGAAGAAGGTGGCAGACACTCTGGATTTGGTGAAAATTATAGACCTCAAATGTTTATCAGAACTGCTGATGTCACCGCCGTGATGAAATTCCCAGCTGAGACGGAAGATCATTCCAAACAAGTAATGCCAGGTGATAATGTGGAAATGGAATGTGAATTGGTGCATCCAACCCCAGTGGAAGTGGGTCAACGTTTCAACATTAGAGAAGGTGGTAAGACTGTCGGCACAGGTTTAGTCACACGTATCATCGAATGATTCAATGTTGCATACAAAATAAGAACAATCAGAACAATGTGATACAAGATAGTACAAATATAGTATTAACTGTTAAATTTATGTAGCTTCCTTACCCATGTAAATAATGTACAAATCCAGAATCAAATAAAAATGTTCTGTTCATTAACACATTCAGCAGTGTATTACCGCGTAACATTCTCGCTTAACATAGCGACCGTCGCAACGACAAAGTGAAAAAAAACAAACACAAATAGCAGCGAGAGAGAACTCTATCATCAAAACTATATACTGGACCTTATATTAAACCACAATCATCGAATAAGGGATCCATTGTAGGTGAAATTAGCGGCAAGAACAGATAATGGATATATTGCATTGAAATCTTAAAATATTATAACATGACAGACCCACAAAATACCAATGCAAAACCGCTACCGACACCTCCAGAGATGTTGCCGAAAGTTAGACCTCAACCAACAGATAAATCAAGCTCCAAGATATCAAGGAGTGTGGATCAAGGGGATGAAGAATTTGAGTTCTTCCATGAGTTCAAAAGGGAAAACGTGAAGGAAGTTATACATCTAATCACTGCAGAAATCAAACAAAAAGGTATAGACACCGAATATTTAATGATCCCATTTAGACCAGAACAAACAAATGAAAAATTATTGAAGTTTTTGAATCAGTTGTTTCCTTTGGGTAATGGGAAACCAGTAAATGAATCACATCAAAGGAAATTGGTGGCCAAATGCGATGAGTTCACTTTGTTTCAGGCTTTGAAATATATTTGGTGTAGACTACCTAACAATGAGATTGTCGGTTGGAAATCATACTTAGAATTTAAATATAGAGAAGAAGATTTGAAATACCCGCAAAAGGCCTTTTTAGAGTTGATGCCTCAATGTTTAGCTTCACCTAATCATGCATCTATTGTGTATGATTTTTTTGATCTTATTGTAACTTTGGCTTCCAATTCTCGGGTGAATAAAATGAGTGCAAGGAAAATTTCGAAGATGTGTGCCATCTGGGCTTTTAGTGGTTCTCAAGAAGCAGCTATGACCTCATCATCATCTGACATCCCCGCTTTCGAAAATGATCAAAACGTGCAAAGGAAAAATCGACCCAATAATACATTACAGGATGGATTAGATGAATGGATTCCAGCTTCAGATGCAATGTTCCACTTATTGTTGGCATTTTTGAAAAGTTTTGTTCCAGAGGATTTGGAATCGTCCAAATTACCAAGATCATTGAAAAACCTTTTATTTAATAATGAATATCCACCAAAGGGATCCACTGCATACACTTCAGACACTATACTGACAATACCGTTGGTTACATTGAGAACAGATCGATTTTCTAGAAAGCCATGGCAGCTATTAGAAAGATGTAACGATATGTTAGATTTCCAGGATCATGATGCCTTTGAAGCAAAAGAAGATTATGCGTTATTAAAATCGTTACTTAAGAGAAAGAATAATGTAGAGGGAATTAGTCGTAAGATGTCACAAGAATCAAGAAGGCTAATGAAGTTGATGTCCACGAAACATTCTACATTCCAAGCAGGTTGGGCACCTCGGAAATGCTTGGGAAATATTTATGATTTGAAGGAAAGCATCGATGTCAAAAGAGTAGACATTGATGATTATTTCATTTGGGCATGGCTTTCCACGTTGTCATATGAAGAAACATCACAAAAGAAGAAAATATTCGGTAGACCACTAATATTAGAGTTTGAATTTGATGGCTTTAAGAAATGGGTTGTCTTCCAAGAAATTGATATGACGTTAGATCATCAAGTAAACGGTAATAAGAAAAAATCATCACATAAGGTACCGTCTCAACAAACTATTCCTGCTACAATTGATCTAACTAAACCTGGGTCAAGAAATATGACGCCTACTTATCAAAATATCCAAAACGAAGTTCTTCAAAACAGTATTACCATGGAACAACCACCAGGGATGTACCATACCGTGATTACAAAGGATGCTCTGCATAAGAGCAGTAGCAAGCACAATACAGGATTACACTCTATTGAAAATAAAATTTCCAAATGGAATTTGTTAAACAATTTAAGGAAAAAGAGTAATAGTAGTAGCGGTTCATCTTCTATGGATATGAAAGATTCATCTGTGACCATTAACAATTCACGCCATGAAAACCCTATAAAGGTGGACGATCATAACACAAGAAACCCTTCTACTTACCAATTACCCGATATAGAAAGGGATGAGGAAGGATTTAAGATCGAGCTCCCATCCATTCCAATGGAAGACAATGAAGTCATTGAAAATTCTCATTCTTCTCCAGTGATGAGTCCGCCACCTTTCATATCTGTTGGTAAACCACCTGTCTCATCTTCGTCTTCTCCATTATCGAAGAAATCAAGAACTGCTGTAAATTCTACGGAGACAACAATTGAAGAGTTGAACGGTATGATGGAACAAATGATGTTAGCGGAACAATTAAACGCTGCTCAATCTCAGTCACAGCTTCAATCTGAATCGAACTCACAATCACAATCACCTGTTGTAAAAGAGCCACAAGAAGCTGCTGAACTAAAGCAAGAGGAGACGTTTGAATCCCTGACTAAATTTGATCAATATAAACCACACAGGATAGGTGATAGTGCTCATCCTTCTGTACCTCAGTTAGAAGCATCCCAATCTAGTTCAGTATATTCCAGTAGAGTCCCCACCTTTGTCGCAAATTTGACATCTGAAGGAACTCTGACAAAAGATAACCTCCCCAAACAGACTATATTTCCCACTAATATCGAGCAAACCAACTCAAATGATAATAGTCTACCTAAAGCTGCATTATCTCCAAATAATATTCCCTACCTACCTCAAAACAATGATCACACACTTCCCGTTACACATACAAATAACAAAAGCAATCAGATGACAGCGGTACCACCTGTAGCAGTTAATCCACCTCTTATCCAGCAACCTCTACAACCTTATAGACAAGAAGAACAACAATTACCCATGAGGATACCTAACTCGAGTTCTCCAATGAAGCATCCACAACAAATTCCGCAATATCAATTACATCCAGCATTGGCGGTGGCACCACCTTCAGCCCCAATCCAAATACAAGGTTCACCACAATATCCCCAACATTCAAACAATGCTTACGTACCAGCTGCACATGGTGTAGTTTACAATAAAGGGCAAGGTCAGAATCAAGCACAACACCAAATGATGGCGTCACCAATAAGATCTTCCAATCCACGAATGCAACAAGCACAAACGTATCCATCGTACACTAATGAGCCAAGAAAACCTACACAAATGTTACCTCCGCCAAGCGGTCCGCCACTTTCAGGATACCAAGGCTACGTACATCAATTATCTCCTACCAGATATGGGCAACTACCACCATCCTCCTCACCATCGGGAGCACAACCGATGACCATGGGACAAGTTCCTGTTCAAGGATACTATTATAATAATCATGGACACGAACAACATGGATATGGATATAGCAAACCTAATAGTTCAACTAGGACAGGATACGGTAGAGGCAGGCAAGAATTATACGGTATACCTATTCAGAATCATGGCGGTAATAAATTGCATTCTGGGAACGTGAAGAAACAACAAGATAGAAAGAATTTGTATGACAATATACGGAATGGTAATTTTGGTATCTAATGCAATACATACTGTACATAATGTTACAATGGACGCTTATAATGTAATTCTCGTTTTTTTCCTTTGCAGCTTGAATTTTCAAGTCTTCGCGTTATATAAAGACATCACTCAAAATCTAATTAGAGGATATGAAACCACTGCTTAGGAAGGTTAAGGAATATTATGCATTGCACCGATGATTACAGATAAGGAGAGCGAGAAAAAGAACATAGACAGTGAATCCACTATTAATACAAGTACCGACAAAGCTGCTGACTCTAAACCTGTTATACCGTGGAACATCGAGGAGCATGGCGTTAGCATGAAGACGTTCACGGGCTACGATATCAAGCTGAATGGATGGATCAGAAAGGACATCAAGGAACAGAGAATCGAGAAGGATGCCAAAAAGACAGAGTAATAGACATATACATATGCGCTGTATAAATTTTTAGTTCTTTATATGTTTAAAACCATTTAGCTTCCTGAACCCACACACCAACAATTGGCTACCACTGTTTACGTAAGCAAAAGTTATCTCCCGAGACGGCTGTTGCGATATTTTGGATTTTGCGTTGTTTTGCAAAATTTGGTGTAAATTTTTTCCTCTCTGCAATCCAGCAATCTGTGAAACATTTTCTCTCTTTCATCGATTAATCATCTCTTGCTATTTTAGTATTACCGACATTGGTATATATCTGCTTTGTATTGCATTGTACTTGAACTTACAACAATCTCAAAACCACACTAACGCAAGGGCAAGCAAAATGGTTTCCCAAGAAACTTGTTACGGTGTAGCTTTCAGATCATTAGTAACTGCAAATGAACAACTATTTCAAAAAACTATACAATTCTACCACAACCTAGGTTTCAGCACCATCAAGGACTTCAACAAGTTCCACAATGGTGACAACAACATCCTGGCTGTCGGTACTTCTAAGGACTCTATCAGAGAAGTCTGGTTGGAAGCCTTCAAATTGAGTGAAATCGACGCTCAAGGTTTCCGTGTCCCACAACAAGAGGCTTTAAATAAAAATCAATCCCAAGGTGCTCTATTGAAGATCCGTCTCATTATGTCCCAACAACAACAAGAACAATTGTCCAAGGAACCTCTGTCTATCACTTATTTCACAACAGACTTGGCTTCTGTAGGAAAGTCCCCATCCGCTGAAAAGATATCTGACTCAATCGTCGTCTTAACTGACCCACTAGGTACTAAGATAGGCTTCACTTCCTTCTCTACTCCATTCAATAGCACTCAATCAGTAGATGCCTCATTTTTCCAAAGTTCCGCAGGTTCTCCAACTGGAGAATCCTCCACTGCTGCATCTTCAACTAGAGCATCATCTGCTGCCATCAACATGTTGAAGCAAACTCTAGCCGGTCAAAAGAAGAGAAAGATCGCTGTTATGACTTCTGGTGGTGACTCTCCAGGTATGAACGCTGCTGTGAGAGCCGTCGTCCGTACAGGTATCCATTTCGGTTGTGATGTCTTCGCCGTTTATGAAGGTTACGAAGGTCTATTAAGAGGTGGTAAATACTTGAGAAAGATGAACTGGGAAGACGTCAGAGGTTATTTATCTGAAGGTGGTACTTTGATCGGTACAGCTCGTTCTATGGAATTTAAGAAACGTGAAGGTCGTAAACAAGCTGCCGGTAATTTGATCGCCGAAGGGATTGATGCCTTGGTCGTTTGTGGTGGTGACGGTTCATTGACCGGTGCTGATTTGTTTAGACACGAATGGCCTTCTTTAGTGGAAGATTTGGTTCAAGAAGGTAAATTTACAGCTGAACAAGTTGCCCCATACAGAAACTTGAAGATTGTTGGTTTAGTCGGTTCTATCGATAATGACATGTCTGGTACAGACTCTACCATCGGTGCTTTCTCTGCTTTGGAAAGAATCTGTGAAATGGTCGATTACATTGATGCCACTGCCAAATCCCATTCCCGTGCCTTCGTGGTCGAAGTTATGGGTAGACATTGTGGTTGGTTGGCCTTAATGGCTGGTATCGCTACTGGTGCAGATTATATTTTTATCCCAGAAAGAGCTGTCCCACACGGCCAATGGCAAAACGAATTGAAGGAGGTTTGTCAAAGACACAGAGCTAAGGGTAGAAGAAACAACACTATTATTGTCGCTGAAGGTGCTATCGATGATCAATTGAATCCAGTCACTTGTGAAGATGTCAAGAACGTATTGATCGAATTAGGTCTGGATACTAAAGTCACCATCTTGGGTCATGTGCAAAGAGGTGGTACCGCTGTCGCTCATGATAGATGGTTAGCTACCTTACAAGGTGTTGATGCTGTTAAGGCCATCTTGGAAATGACTCCTGATACTCCATCCCCATTAATTGGTATTTTGGAAAATAAGATCATTAGAATGCCATTAGTTGAATCAGTTAAATTGACTCAATCCGTCGCTGCTGCCATTGAAAGTAAAGACTTTGATAAGGCCATTTCCTTAAGAGATACTGAATTTATCGAACTATACGAAAACTTTTTATCTACTACTGTGAAAGATGACGGTTCTGAAATGTTACCTGTGACTGCAAGATTAAACATTGGTATTGTTCACGTTGGAGCTCCATCTGCTGCCTTGAACGCTGCTACTCGTGCTGCTACTCTATACTGTTTGTCTCACGGTCACACCCCAATTGCTATCATGAATGGTTTCAGTGGGTTGATTCAAACTGGTGAAGTTAGAAAGATGAACTGGATTGATGTTGAAAACTGGAACAACTTGGGTGGTTCTGAAATCGGTACTAACAGATCAGTCGCTTCTGAAGATTTGGGTACCATTGCATACTACTTTCAAAAGATTAAATTAGATGGTTTGATCATTCTTGGTGGTTTCGAAGGTTTCAAATCTTTGAAGCAATTACGTGATGGTAGAGCTCAACATCCAATCTTTAACATCCCAATGACTTTGATTCCTTCCACCATCTCTAACAACGTCCCAGGTACTGAGTATTCTTTAGGTGTTGATACTTGTTTGAACGCCTTGGTTAAATACACCGATGACATCAAGCAAAGTGCTTCTGCCACTAGAAGAAGAGTCTTCGTTGTAGAAGTGCAAGGGGGTCATTCCGGTTACATTGCCTCTTTCACTGGTTTAATTACTGGTGCTGTTTCCATCTACACCCCAGAAGATAACATTAACTTGTCAAGTATTCAAGAAGATTTGACCTTGTTGGAAGAAAACTTCCGTCACGATCAAGGTGAAAACAGAAATGGTAAGATCTTAATTAGAAACGAACAAGCTTCCAGTGTGTATAGCACTGATTTGATTGCCAACATTATTTCTGAATCTTGTAAGGGTAGATTTGGTGTCAGAACCGCCATCCCAGGTCATGCTCAACAAGGTGGCGTTCCATCATCTAAGGATCGTGTTGTAGCTTCTAGATTCGCTGTTAAATGTATCAAATTTATTGAGCAATGGAACAAGAAGAACCAAACTCCAGGTACAAATGATGACTCCAAAATCTTAAGATTCAAATTCGATGCCCAAGGTGAGAAGGTTCCAACCGTGGAACATGAAGATGATTCTGCCGCTGTTATATGTGTTAACGGCTCTCATATTACTTTTAAACCAATTGCTAACTTATGGGAAAATGAAACTAACGTTGAATTAAGAAAGGGTCAAGAAGTTCACTGGACTGAATTCAACAAAATCAGTGACATTCTATCCGGTAGATTGAAGTTGAGAGATGAAGTTGCTGCCTTAGCTTCTGAATCAAATTAATGTGGGTTTCTATAATGCATAGAGAATTTTTTAATATAGATACCTTTTGTGATGCCAGTGTAATTTTCCTATTTTTTTTAAAGCAAAAGCAATGGTTAAGGATGAGAAATTGGAGTCCTTTTTTTCCTTATCCATAGATATGCCTTTGCTTTTATATAAACTTTTATTTAACTTTATTTTTGTAAGATACGATTGATACAATAAAAACCATGAGAAACGATTAATAATATGTGTATTTTATCATGATTTTTTTTCATCATCAATATTCTTCATATATAAATATATACATTTAATCTGAATTATCCGACGATTATACGCTCCCTCTCCACTTTTAATTACTAGATCGTCAAGTCTCATAACACTGTCAAGACAGACAAAGTAGGGGCCTAAGAATTAATCCTCATTTCGATCTATTAGAAGTAAGGGTAAAGCCATCAAGTTTTTGTATTAGAAAATGTAAATTGCATCTACCGTTACGTGGTATTTACTGTCAACAGAGACATTGTCTTGAAAAAGAACTTCACTTTCTTTGAAAAGCAGCATGACTTACCAAAAGCAATGGCTTGAAAAGTATATTCATTTATGGTAAAGAGTTTGAATTCATAGATGACCAAGTCAATGTTGTCATGGACGTATGCTATATCCAAACCCAGATAATCCCCATTCAAGCTTGGCAGGTTAAAATAAGATTGTCTTCCTTCAGGTCTCTCTAGCTTCCCCCCAAAAGTGTAATGAAAATGGTTGATTCTTTTGTTTTTGTTCTGTATGTTCCATTGCTCGCAAATATAAAGCCATGTCTGGTCAACTCAGTCTTCTCTGTGATTTTGTGAAAGACCTGTTCTGTAATGGGTCCATTGTGATGAAGATAAATTTGATTTGAGACTGATCAGAAGATTAAACGACCAAAAATTAATTAAAAGTGCCACCAAGAGATTGTCGATCAGTACCAAACTGGTGTCTGAAGGTATTGATATTAAGGCTGAAGTTAGTTTTATTGTTGGATTATCAGCCTACTATTGGTGAGTATATTCAAACTGCTGGATGACTAAGAGAAGGAGTCTGCGTTCCGCTGTGGAGAAATAGATGCCTGGATAAAGTTTTGTCTGTAAATCCTGGTATATGTGCTGTTAAGCAAATGGCTAAATTTTATAATGTTAGCTATACTGTCACCATAATATACCCTGTGGCATTAAAGTGTCCAATCTGCATAAGCATTTGCATGGGGAAAGGTATTTTGAAGATATTCAAGAGTGTTCTGTTAAGAGTGTTCCAGAAGTAGTAAGCAATGAACATAATTGGTCCTCTGTTTTTGAAAGAAAAGCTCCTCCATTAGCCAGTCGTAATGAAACCACGTTGAATGATTCGAAGATGTCATTTGATGAAGGGTACCACCGACCTTTAGTTTGACTTTCCATCAAGTGATGTTACCAATAAATGCACAGATTGCCCAGGTAAAATTAATGGAGGTTGCGTTTATTGGGATGAGGATATTAATAATGTCACCATCAAGATGTTGGGTTTAAATATTCCTATCTTCTATAAACTGATTCCTCCCTCTGTTGGGTGGGGCGAGATCAAGAGGGTGTTTATTCGTCGTGGGCTGCATGAAGGGATGCTTGCATTTGCTGAAGGTAAGGCTACAATGATTAGTTTATTCTAGAAGTTTTTCCAGAGGTATTGCAAATTCATGAATCCATTACCAAGATTCAATGTCCCATGAAATGAAATTTGTCACCCCAATGATTTGGCTATGGAGTCTAATAGTTTGTAGGAGATGCTGTACCAAAAGGAGGCAGATATTCTCTTCTTATTTTCTGACCAGGAACCGACTATTTAATTAGTCGAGCTTCGCAATAAGAAATTGATGATACGTTGAAGAATGCTGCTATGAGGGTTATCACTTCTGATAGGTATTCCGATTTTGATTTCATGAAAAATGAAAAGGAGTATTTCCTGCACATTATTCAACATGATTTTTCATCTGAAATTAACTACTAGGAAAATGAGGATATTGAATATAGTTGTTTGTCAAGAGGTAGAAGTGCCAGGTCAAGACCTATGCCAGTATTTCTTTATATTTTAATTCAGTTTGCTACATTGCATAATCCATGGGCAAGGTTTCGCTGATGTTGATACCTTTAAGAGTTCCCAAAGTTTATTACTTCTCTTATTGGCTAATATTGCAGAAGATTGGTATCGTATATAGAAGGAATTGTGTATTCAGAAAGCTGTATATGTTTATTACTGTTACGCTTTCCGTTCTTTGGGGATCCCTGGTTGTATTAATATTTGATTGTTACTATTATTGTTCTGTCTTTGGTTTATCTGTTTATTTGGTTGATGGATTAGCTACAATTGCAGACAATATGGACTAAAGAAATCTCATCTTAACGACCAAAACATACTCTCGGCAACAAATCAGCTAGCCCCACGCACCAGCAACTTCTACAAATTTACCAAACAAATTGTCCCAATTAACCCAGGACCATTAAAAAACATAAGTCTTTGACATGTTCTTGTGTAACTGCGTAGGCTAATCAGCAAAGGCTGTTCATAAATTACCAATTGAAAAAGCTCATCTTTTCACCTTTCATATTAGTTCTGACAAGCGATTTCGCGTTTGCTCGCTTACCCAGTACATACCTGCTGAAAATTTTTGGAAATGTCTGAATAATAGAAATTAGTGGATGAAATGTAAAGCATTTCCTAAAATTCAGACACCAGTTCACAGTTGGAATCGCAGAATATATCACATCGACAAGCGATAAAATGTCGTCTGTGGAAATACTAACCCAAAGTTTTAGAGAAATTGGATTCGAAGATGCCAAAATTAAGGAAATCACTAAGAATAAAAAAGTTTCCGACTCTTTATCTAAACTAATTCAACAAGCTCCATCAGATTTTCAATGGGAAAAGCATACTAGAGCATTGATTCATAATTTAGCTTCTCTTGTTAAGGGTGTCGACTTGCCATCCTCCGAGTTAATTGTTCAAGGTATTTGTAACCACGATTTGAAAACAGCTTTGCAAATCAGTGCTGCCTTCAAATATGTCAAGGCTAAAGGAGCTGATGCCACTAAGGTTGAAATGAATGAAAATTCAGGTGTGGGTATTGAAGTTACTGAAGATGATGTAAGAAACTCTGTTATTAACTATATCGAGAGCAACAAGGAAACTATATTGGCAGAACGTTACAAACTGGTTCCTGGTATTTTTGCTGATATTAAAAGTTTACCTAATTTAAAATGGGCTGAACCACGTTTTTTTAAACCTATCATTGATGAGGAAGTCTTGAAAGTCTTAGGTCCAAAAGATGAAAGGGATTTGGTTAAGATTAAAAAGAAAAACGATACTATCAAAAAAGCTGCTAAGAAGAATGAAACCATCTCTAAAAACCATGCCCCTGAAAGAACTATGTTTAATGAAGGTTTCCTCGGTGATCTTCATAAAGTTGGTGAAAACCCCCAGGCATATCCTGAATTAATGGCTGATCATTTAAAGGTTACTGGTGGTAAAGTTCGTACCAGATTTCCTCCTGAACCAAATGGATATTTACATATTGGCCATTCCAAGGCTATCATGGTCAATTTTGGGTATGCCAAGTACCATGACGGCGTCTGTATCTTAAGATTTGATGACACCAATCCGGAAGCTGAAGCACCAGAATATTTTGAGTCGATTAAGAGAATGGTTTCTTGGTTAGGTTTTGTTCCATGGAAAATTACTTACTCAAGTGATTATTTTGATAAATTATATGAGTTAGCTGAACTTTTAATAAATAATGAGAAAGGTTACGTTTGCCACTGTACTGCTGAAGAAATTAAACGTGGTCGTGGTATTAAGGAAGATGGCACTCCAGGTGGGGAAAGATCTGCTTGTATACATCGTGAAAATTCTGTCGAACAAAACTTGACAGAATTTAGAAAGATGAGAGATGGTTTTTACAAGCCAGGTGAAGCAATCTTAAGAATGAAGCAAGACTTCACTTCCCCAAGTCCACAAATGTGGGATTTGATCGCTTACAGAGTATTGAATTCTCCTCATCCAAGAACCGGTACTAAATGGAAGATCTATCCGACTTATGATTTCACTCACTGTTTGGTTGATTCCTTCGAAAATATTACACACTCTCTATGTACCACCGAATTCCGTCTATCAAGAGAGAGTTATGAATGGTTATGTGATCAAGTCCACGTATTTAGACCAGCTCAAAGAGAATATGGTCGTTTAAATATCACCGGTACAGTCTTGTCCAAGAGAAAGATTGCTAAATTAGTTGAAGAACATCATGTCAGAGGCTGGGATGATCCAAGATTATTTACTTTGGAAGCTATTCGTAGACGTGGTGTCCCACCTGGAGCCATTTTATCATTTATTAATACATTAGGGGTTACCACTAGTACAACAAACATTCAAGTGACAAGATTCGAAAATTCAATTAGAAAGTATTTGGAAGATTCTACACCGAGACTAATGTTTATCCTTGATCCTGTCGAAGTTGTAGTAGACAACTTGCCAGAAGATTACGAGGGAGTTGTTTCTATTCCTTACAGAGCGGGTACTCCTGAATTTGGTGACAGAACCGTTCCATTCACTAAAAGATTCTACATAGAAAGGTCTGATTTTTCTGAATCCTCTGATGATAAGGAATTTTTTAGATTGACACTAACTCAAGAAGTCGGTTTAATTAAAGTGCCACATACTATCTCTTTCAGGAGCCTAGAAAAGGATGCTGCTGGAAAAATCACTAAGATTCATGTTTATTACAACAATGGAACTCAAGAAGCCAAACCAAAGAAGCCAAAAACGTATATTCAATGGGTACCAGTCTCTGAAAAATTCAACTCTCCAGTGAGAATTGCTGAAACTAGAGTTTATAATCAATTATTTAGCTCTGAAAATCCATCTTCTCATCCTGACGGTTTCTTAAAAGATATTAACCCAGAAAGTGAATTGGTTTATTCTAATTCTATTATAGAACATAACTTTAATCATGTCGTTAAGGAAGGTCCATGGGTCGTTGATTCTGTTAAAAATTCCGAATTTTATGTCGATGAAGATAAGAAAGGGAAGGAAGTATATAGATTCCAAGGTATGAGAGTGGGTTACTTTACATTGGATAAGGAAAGTAGTCAAGATAAGATTATTTTGAACAGAATTGTCAACTTGAAAGATACCTCTAAATAAATATTACAAGTCAGCATGCAGAATGCATTAGTGAAATAAATAATTCATGGAAATAAAAAAATGTATTCTAAAATATATATGCCATCATCTATTAACAAATTTTATCAAAATTTGAATCGACGTAAGAGCCATTTCGAAGTAGTGTTTTGCATAATTTTGGCATTACTTCTACTTGGATTGGTTCAACGGGGAATCTTTCACCATCGACAGATATTATACTATCAGATATTTTTGGAATCATCTTATATGCTGTGATCTTAACATGAATGACCTCCGGCTGTAAGACATGAGACCCTTTATCTAATGAGAGCAGTATTGGTGTTATCTTTGTGATCGGGGTTCTCACATCCGTTATAATTAAATCAAATGTACCATCACTGGGCAATGCAGCTGGAAAAAAGTTCGTGTCAGCTGAAATATATGGCATTTTCCCAGTGTAGAAAATATTTAAATTTTCCGTAATTTCTGGATTTAATCTTTCCCAATCGTCTGGAATTCCCTTTTCTAATGGGTAATTGAGTACAAAATCATCTTCCGACACAACATGTTCGGGGGGTTCTTTTAATTGAGAGTTAGATAAATGTACCTGCGATCGAGAAGCTTCCAAGTCTTCATTTTCTCTCTTATGCTTCAAATAATGATCTTTTAATTCTTCTTTAGATTTAATAGCATATTTAACAAATATATCGCAAGGATATTTCTTCCCTTGAAACACATTGTAGGCGACACCCAAATCAAATCTTATTGGACCCATCCATCTGATAAATTCCGTATTTATATCAGATTCTGCAATTACACCAAAAGTTTGACTTAGAAAGGATAATCTAGGTGACTCTTCTACGTAAGACACTTGAGAACAGCACATCAAATCGATTCTTCTTTCCACTGATTTTAAAAGACATAGAGCAGCATGAGATGGATTATCAGTCCAATGGCACGATATACTCATAGCATTTCCTGAACCACATGGAATCTGTGTAATGGTCAACTTATTGAATGCAGCTATTCTATCTTCCCTTTGATATAACCCATTTATCACTTCATATGGGATACCATCCCCGGAGGCACATGCGATGATATCATATTTGGAAATGTCCAACGTCTTTGCAAAATCCTGTGTATGACGTGCATATTTCGTGTAAAAAACCTCCAATTTACAATTAGACATCATCAAGATAGGTTTTACCTTTGTATTGAACAAGGATTTCGCTTTACCCTTCCCGCTGTGTGGATTCACTACTACCAATATCGATCTGGTCCTATTAACATTTTTGTAACTTCTACTGAGCAGCTCTTCAACAACATCATCACTAGTCGTTGAAGATGAGATATAAGTGATAATAAGGTTTATCTTCATTGCAATTAAATCATCTTTGATTGGTAAAACAAATGATAACTCCACGGAATATTCATTACTATTCAAATCAGTTAATTCATTATCTTCTATTTGAATGTTCAGTTTATCTTCTTGGAGAAAAGGTGTTTGTAACTCCTGATTAGTCTCCTGACCTATTTCATTTACCTTAGTGGAACTTCTTGAAGATATATTTGAATCAGAAAAACACTGTCTAGGTGCATTAACACCTAATTTATTTGAAGGTGGTCTGGTGTAATCCAGATGTTTAGCGTTGATAATCCTTCCATAAGGTATCAAAGTATTCATTGGCATCAAAGTATCAATTGATGCATCGTTATCTACGCCATCAATACATGCAATGCAACTTCTTAATGAAGTGGATGATCTATTTGCACCTTCCGCTTCGCTTATTGATGCACCATTTTCATTTATGAGGTAGCATTTATTGTGTTGTGATTTGACTAGGATACCCTCGTCTGTTAGGATAGCTTTACTTGATTGTACGTTTAGAGACAGTAGTAAATTTTGGGTGCTGCTATTATTGCCTGGCCTATTCATATGTGTTTAATAGGTGGAGGGGTGTGAATATGATGGTACTAATATAATAAATGGTTGTGAATAACACTTTAATAGTTTAGGTTTTTTTGGACAATTTTTTGAAAGATATTTTTTGTCTCATGATAAGTCTTCATTTTTGTTTTTGTCTTTGTTTTTTTTTTTTCAGATTTATATTATCATCATTGTTAATTCTACGGAGACAAAGAAAAAGTCCCTTGCATTTACGAGCCGAGAATAATAGGAATCTTTGTTTTTTTAAATATTATAGAACTAAAACAGCATACTTGAATGAGTAAATTTATATGATTATTTAAATTTCAAAGGTACAGTACCATTTCATAAATGATCATTTTCTTTATTTTGCTTTTTTATTTTTGTCACTTTCTAAGATATGTATGTATATATATATGTTGACACAAAAAATTCAAAGAAACGAAAGAGAAGTAAAGCAAAGAGAAAGGGAAAAAAAAGTGTATAGCAAACCCATTGATAATGGAAATGTTCCATTAATCGCATTTGCATTGGAAATTGAAAACAAGTGGAGTAAAATATAAGGACAAAAAAAAATAATAATAATAGGAAACTCAATTAACTAAAGAATGTTCATTCTGTCGACCATTTCTCTTAGTTGACTGAAAAGCGTATCTGATGAAGTACCAATACTCTTGGCCAACTCGCCTGGTGTAATTCTTTCTTGATGTTTCCTTTCATCTTTGCTGTTGTCTTCGTCAGGGTGATGACATGGTGGGTGATGGTCTCCTGGTGGGTGGTGTTTTTTATGATCATCGTCATCCCCATGCTTCGGTGGGTGATGCTTCTTTGGAGGATGTTTCTTGTGATTCTTCTTCTTCTTCTTCTTTTCGTTGTGTTTAGCATCGAGATCATCATCCATAGCCAGGTCGGATTTGTTTACATCTTTGTTCCAGAAATCATCCAAGTCACCTCCTGCACCGTTGAAGATCAATTTATTTGGAGTACCGTCAGGTAGGTCAAACAACACATCGGAGGTACTATAATTAATCAGTTTTTTCTTTAATTGAGCAGGAGTTATATCGTTGGCATTGAAAAATTCAGAGTCGGAACCTGGTTGTAAAGATAACAAATATGTCAATAAACCAGCAACGTGTGGTGAAGCCATTGAAGTACCTGATAGAGTGGCGGTAGCGTCAGCGTCACCAATGTAAGTGGAAAGAATATTTAAACCAGGAGCGAAAATGTCAACACATTTCCCCCAATTAGAGAAAAAAGCTCTGTCATCACTTAGAGTTGAGGCACCCACAGTGATGGCATTTTCTGCGGAGGCAGGAGAAGTGTTACAAGCGTCTTGATTTTCATTACCTGCAGCGACAGCGAAATGGATACCAGCATTTACGGCGGCATTGACAGCCAAATCCAAAGTTGGAGATTTACCACCACCTAGAGACATGTTAGCAGTAGAGCCTTTAAACCCCTTCTTTTTCTCTCTTGCGGCTTTCAAATGTGATTCAGCAGCAAATTCCACACCTTTAATGACATCAGACATAGAGCCAGAGCCGTTTGATCTTAGGACTTTGACAGCGACGACTTGAGCATTTTTGGCGACACCGTAATGAGTGGATGCGATGGTACCTGCACAATGAGTGCCGTGGCCGTTACCGTCTATGTCTTGATCGTTTAAGGGTATGGTTTTGCCCCATATTGCTCTTTTGTTAAAATCGTGATGTTGAGTGTTAATACCAGTATCGATAACGTAGCAGGTGACGCCATTCCCAGCGTCGTCGTTGTACAAATACTTGTTAAATGAGGCCAAATTTAATCTTTCTCTGTGGGAAATTCTTGCTAACCCCCAGGGAGAGTTATTCTGGGTATTGAATTCGGTAGCGTGTACTTGAGAATCGCGTTCGACGTATTTTACCAGTGGGTTCAATCTTATCAATTCCAGTACCTCATCGGTGAAGTAACCGAAATAGCCTTTCAAATTATCGGATATGTTGAACGTGGACAAGATGCCGCCGTTTACCGAACTGGACATCTCAGTGTCGCTTGTTGATACGAAGAATTGATGGTCCTTTGGTAATTTTGCGACAGATTGCAATTGAATCTGGTTGATGAGTTCTTGATGGAAATCCAGTTGTTCTGCAGTGATAGAGTCCTTGAAGACGACGATGTAACGGTTTGGAATAATATTTGAGTTAGCAGCGGAGGTGGAATCATAGGATGATGATGATGAAGGGGTAATTAGGGGGGCGAGTTTCAAGTTCAAGTTATCTGAAGTGAAGGTCTCTTTGAGGCTCTTGTCAAATATCCTTGCGGCGTCGATGATCTGTTGCGAGTACTTGGAGACGATGTCTGTGATGTCGTTGACCTTTTTATTGGCGACAGCTAGTTTGTCCTTGTCTTCCTGGGACAGGTCGGGGATGACTAAAGCGGAGCCGAGGGCAGCCAAGGCAGCCACGGGGAGTACAGTCTTTTCGAGCTTCATAGTTATGTGGGAGTGGATGTGAGTGTTATGGTCTCTGAGAGGGAGAGGGAGAAGAGAAGAAAAGATAAGAAAGCAGTTGAAGAAGTATATATATATATATATATATATATGTATATGGTGGAGATAAGTGATAAGCGATCGATTGATTCCCCTTTGTCTCTCCATGAAAGACAACGACGATGCCAAGCCGGGAAACACACACACGTGCGCGGGGGTGTGGGTGTGGGTGTGGATGCAGCTGTCACTCCGCACGGTCCAGCCGTCTCTTGCGAGGCTGAGACGGCTGGGAGAACACAATGGGAGACAGGGTTTACACCCTGTGCTTAGACCTGGCTGTCCACTCTGCTATGGCGACTGCTCGTTGGTGGCAGTCGTCGTGACCTCCCGTCTGGGGCGACCCTTGCACTCTTCAAACAACCGCTTGAAGGCCACACACACGTACTGTCCGTTTATGTCTAGCATCTCGCACTGGTATTGCACCAGACTGAACAGTTCACAATCGGATAACCGTTCATTGTCGCTTTTAATCTCCTTATGGAACACTACCACGGGTGGCGCCATCGCTAATCAATCCTTGTCCTTGTCGTGTGTTCTTTTCTTGTCCCGAAAAGACTACATCGCCAAATCTTGTTTGTTTGTTTTTTTGGTTTTGTTTTTTTTTTGCCAAAATTGAAAATGAAAAAGGGTAATAATTTTTAATCTGCCTCTTCCTCGAACAACAACAGTCAAAAGCACCCCCCCCCCCCCTCATTCAACAATGACAGTCGATAGATACGCTCTACAACAACTCTATAACACCACCTGCGGCACCAGAAACTACAAATACACCTACGGCACCGCAGGGTTCCGCGACATTGCGTCTAAACTGGACACTGTAATGTTCGCCACTGCAATCATTGCCTCCTGGAGATCAATGGTCCTGCGCAGTCTCCCGGTTGGTGTTATGGTGACCGCTTCGCACAACCCTCCACAGGATAATGGCGTGAAAATAGTCGAGCCCAATGGCGCAATGCTCGTCCAGGAGTGGGAACCATTGACCACCCAATTGGCTAACATTGCCGCCAATGAACCATTTGAAAATTTGTACGAGTTCATCTTGCAAGTGGAGACGGACCCAAAATATAACTTGAAATTAGCAAACCCACCCATCCTGATCATTGGACATGACTCAAGAGAATCCTCTCCTTATTTAACTGATTTGCTAATAAATACAGCAAGGAAACTGTACGCCGCAGAAATCCATAACTATGGTTTGGTCACCACTCCACAATTACATTTCATAACAAGTTTGTGGAATGGCAATCATCATCATCATCATCATCATAAGCGTAACGAGATCTCAATTGACAATTATTACAAGCATTTCAATGGCGCTTGGTTCAAGTTCCAAGAATTATACAACATTGAGTCATTCACCACTTTCAAAAAATTGATCATAGACTCTGCTAATGGTATCGGTGGACCTAAAGTCTCCGATTTGCTCTCCCAATGGCCTCTCTCAATGCGTCAACAGGTCTCCGTGATAAACAACAATTGGGAAACTCCAAGCTTGTTAAATAACGATTGTGGTGCTGATTATGTAAAGACCAATCAAAAATTGCCCAAGGGCGTGATCGAAGGAACATCTGACATAGGCAATTTACATTGTTCCTTCGATGGTGACGCTGACAGAATCGTCTTTTATTACATTTCCCAATCGGACCAAAAAAAATTTCATCTCTTGGATGGTGATAAGATTGCCACTTTATTCGCTAATTACTTCTCCACTTTGTTAAGGAAAACCAAACTGGATGATAAATTGAAACTGGGTGTCGTGCAAACAGCATACGCTAATGGTTCATCAACTAACTACATAACCGACATCTTGAAAGTACCCGTATCGTGCACTAAGACTGGTGTGAAACATCTCCATCATGAAGCTTCCACCAAATATGATATCGGAATTTATTTCGAGGCAAATGGTCATGGCACTGTCCTTTTCAGTGATAAATTTAAACAACTAGTCGCAAATGAACCAAAGACAATCCATACGGAAACTTTGTTATCTTTCCAAAAAATAATTAATCAAACTGTTGGAGATGCAATGGCTGACATGTTGGGAATCATTGCAGTACTCTCTATCTTGCAAATGACTCCTGCTGAATGGGATCAAGGTTACACAGATTTACCAAACAAATTGGCCAAAGTTATAGTTCCAGATAGATCCGTTTTCATAACAACTAATCAAGAGAGACAATTAACTTCACCAAAGGGCTTACAAGAAAAAATTGATTTGGCAATAAGTAAAGTGCAAAATGGGAGGTCATTTGTAAGAGCAAGTGGTACTGAAGACGCGGTTAGAGTATATGCCGAAGGAGCAACTCAAGAAGAAACTGAAATGCTTTCTCAAGAAGTTTGCAAATTGGTATTGGAAAGTGTAACAAACTAAATTGTAAAAGAATAACAACAATTTATATTACGAAACCTATCACATATCGCATTTATGTAATTTATAATAAGCTCTTAAATTCTCACCCTAAGAACGCGTATTGTCTTAATAGACGCGTCAAACAGGAATGAACATTGAAACTTGAAAAATATTTAAAATTAACTGGTCTCACACTTTCCCCAACATGAAAGAGGAAAGACAATTAAAAAAAAGAAACAACGATGGATGCACTAATGCAAAAAATGGCTGCTCTACCACAAGATGAGATGGAAGACCCAAATAAAAAATTATCAATCGATGAAGAATACGAATTATGGAAATCTAATGTCCCATTGATGTACGATTTTGTCAGTGAGACAAGATTAACATGGCCTTCGTTAACTTTACAATGGTTACCACAGGATCAATTCGCAACTACACAAAATAGACAAGAATTGATCATAGGGACACACACTTCAAATGAGGAAGATAACTATTTGAAAATTGCTGCAATCGATTTACCTAATGATATAATCCCAAATCATGATCAATTAGAAGACGGACAACCCACGAGATCAAACATTAAGATCATCAAAAAATTTAAACACGAAGAAGAAGTGACTCGTGCTCGATATATGCCACAGAACTCAAACTTAATTGCCACAATTAATGGGTTAGGGAAAGTCTTCATCTATGATCGTTCTAGGGATAAACATTCTGCGTTGATTTCATCTTTAAATTACCATAAAGAAAATGGGTATGGGTTATCATTCAACAATAGTGACACAGGGAAACTCTTAAGTGGATCTGATGATGGAACAATGGCGTTATGGGATATTAATAAATCAAATTCTAGTTCCCCACTCAACGTATGGACTACTGTGCACACAGATATCATCAACGATTGTAAATGGAATAATTTTGATTCAAATATCTTTGGATCTGTATCCGAAGATAATACTTTGCAATTACATGATCAAAGGGAACCTGACAAATATACCGACAAAATCAACATTTCTTCCCCATTCAACACTATGGCCTTCAGTAAACATTCTCGATATTTAATCGCGGCAGCAGGTACAGATTCCCACATATATTTATACGATAGAAGAGACATGTCTCAACCATTACATTTAATGACTGCTCATGATGGTGCAGTGACTAATATCGAATTTTCTCCTGATGAAGATGGGATATTAATGACAAGTGGTGAGGACAGGAGAACAATAATATGGGATATTTCTGAAATTGGAGCCGAACAAATACCAGATGATGCCGAAGATGGTGCGCCAGAGGTTGTAATGATACATGCCGGTCATCGTAGTGCCATTAATGACATTTCAATGAATGCAAATATACCGTGGTTGATGGCAAGCTCTGAAGAAGAAAATATTATTCAGGTATGGAAATGCTCACATAAATTATCAAGAGTAGGTGGCGTTCCGAAAGTAACTTTATCTATGTTGGAATAAGTACGAATAATATAATACGCATTGTAGTTTATTTTCATGAAAAAGAAATAAAGTTTATTTCTGATTTATTTCAAACATTATGTTTTTTTAACTATGTAGTAGAAAAATGATAGAATTTACAATCTAATTTACAAGCGCTCAACAGAGAGAAAAAAAAGTCTACCTTTTGGTAATAATGCAAACCTATTTGATAGACTATTTTCTAGATGCAAGCCAATTGAAGAAATCAACAAAAAAATTGGAACCGAATTTAGAGGTAGTTATCCAAGATTTTGTTGTCTTCGCATATTGATCGATTAATTTATCAAATGCCTTTTCCTGGTAAGAAACAGTTTCTAAATACACCTTGCAGAAGAATAAGGAAATTGAAGAGCAAAGAGAATAGTACAATTGTGGATGTTGACCTGCCTTTTCATTTAATAATTTATCATGCAGCTTTGATAGATTACTCAAAACTTCTTTTGGACCAATAGAATTTTCAAAGTTTGAAATTTTTGTTTTAAAGACTCTCGCCTTGAGTAACTTTGAAATTTTATCTGCCAAAGGTTTGTCCAAGGTCTTTTGAACACATGTCAACATAGGATCAATAAAATCAAAAAGATTCTTCAAATGTTCATTACTCTTCTCAATATCGTCCGTTTGCAACTTCTCTACGTATTTCACATATATGGTCAACAAATCTACAATTCTGCTTTTGAACGCAATAACATTTTCACGACATTCTTTGACTTCTAATTTTCTCTGGTTACCTGTAGACGTACTCGATAAAGCTTCCTTTCTACGTCGGAAAATTTCTGATAACTGATCATCAAGTAGCAGCATTTTCTCATCATCCATAGACTCCTCATCAGATTCTTCATCATCCTCACCGTCCATATCCAGATCCGAAAGTGCTTCAAGTTTTGCTACATCAACTTCTCCGTTGTCATTAACAATATTTTCCGGTAGATTCAGAGCCTTGGCAAGTGCACTGGTGGCCTCTCTATCAATTTTATTAACTTCAGTCTTATCAATCAAATTTTCACTATCACTGTCTTCTTCCATAGAACTCTCATCCATGTTTTCATCTTCACTTTCTTCTTCCTCTTCAACATCATGCTCTTTTTCTTCTGAATTGCTTCCTGTTTCATCTTGTTTATCTTCAACTTCTTCATATTCGTCAGCACCTTCAAATAATTGTGCAAAACCTTGCTTGTTTTCCCTCACAAGTAGCACATGTAATAAAACCTTCAATTCTTCCTTGTTAATCTTAGGAACAAATTGTTCCCATACAATTAAGCTTAGCTTTCTTAATACAGCCTTCTTTTGAGCTAATAGTGAAAGCAGAATTTCAGTTATACCAACTAGTGATATGCTTTCAGGAGAATCCTTACTACTGTTATAAAATTCAATTAATTCCTCAATTGTAGACAATGATTCAGTATCACCAGAATATAATTGCAATAGACACATCGACAGCAGTGACTCCAAACCTTCCAGTTGAGGAGAAAGTTTAGATGTGGCTATTTCATTAAGTATTTCACATGCATTTTCTTTCAATTTATTTAATTCATCATCTAATTTGTTGGTAAGTCCTGCATATTCGTTTTTTTCTTTATTAAATATCAATTCCAATGCATAGTATTGCCATGAGTGATATGTATCTTTCTTTGGCTGAACAGCTGATAGTTCAGCTAGAATAGAATAGAATCTTTCCTTTGCTAATTCGTTTAAAAAAACATTGTCCTTGGTAAAATATGCCCATTGGATCAATGGATTTAATAATGGAGTGACTATTGAATCATAGTTTAGATTTGTCTTGTGAGTACGGACAATATGCAGGATGCTATCTAAAACATATTGATTTTTTTGTTTCTGTTCTGATTTTTCAGATACATTTGCTGTGAAAAGACCAAATAACTCAGCCAATGTTTGCGAATCTAATGGAGTGATTGTGATTAACTTATTGATAGTTTTAGATCTTGTCAATTTATCAAATTTTATTGACCCAGCTGAACTAAACACCATAGAGGACAAACATCTTACTAAATAAGTGCCAGAATTCTTTTGACATACTTCAACTATTGTATCTAAAACGTTTTGGGCCATTTTATGTAACATACGTTTAGAATCGTTAGATTGATTTATTAATGATCTCATAAAATTTGGACTAAAGCAGTTGCTTATTTGAGCTGGCTTGATAATCTTGATGGTTGTCACGAAAATTAGGAAGCCAAGATACTTTCTTTCACTGGATGCCTTTTCACTGAAGAATGATTCATCTACGATCATCTGCCAAAACTCCGGGAATTCAATATACTTTGGTTCTGTGTAATTCTTCTTTCTCTTCTTTAAAACATGGTCGATATTAATGCAACTATTTAGCGCAGTAAGTTTGTCATCGGTTAGAATTGGTAATAAAATGCCCCACACAAAATGTAACCTTGGACTCCAATTAGTAGATTGTGGTTTCTTACCAGAAGTAGATTTATCATTTGGTTCTGCAACAGTTGCGTCACGTAAGACATCAACCAGTAATGGTAAATTACCTCTCGACAATGGATCATTGTTCTTCCAAGCTCGGTTTTCCATTTTCAAATTTCTAATACCTTGTATATTTTCTTTAGGGTTTCCATATAATATACTCAAGTATATTGCCAAGCCCTCATTTGATAAAGTTAAATTGTGGCGATCCAATAAAGAAAGAAAAGATGAGTATGCCTCTTCGTCAGCATATGGCAACAATTTCTGAACCAGCTGGAACAACGTAAACAGACAAGATTCCTTAATCCAATTCTTTTTCAAAGCCAATTCGACTAATTCATTCATAAAAGTAAAAGCAAAAGGTGTTATTTGACTCCCGCCCTTCTTTGAATTTAAAAAAACCATACTGAAAACTGGTTCATTAATCAACGCTTGTAAACCAAACATTTTGCCAAAAAGCAAACCTCTTTCATCCCTTCCTTTCTTTTTTTTTAAAGCATCCTTTTCATTACCCTCGGAATTCAACGATAAAGTTTTAGATAACAGGTGCAGAAAGTTTTCAATTGTTTTTAGACCTTCTGGAGCATTGTCTTTCATACTCAACGCCAAGTTGATAACTTCTGTTAGACATAACGAAAATCCCAGCCTAGCACTAGATCTGTTTGATGCTAACCCTTTGATTAACCTATTTACGACGTATGTCCATTCTTGGTTGTCTTCAGGTAGTGATAATTCTTGCAACTGCTTTACTAAGCATATAGCAGCTTGGAATCTCTCCTCTTGCAACTCAGAAGCTAGCTTATAGAATACATCTCTGTTAACTTTGCTAACCATATCTCCTAGTTGACTGTTTAATTAATTACGCTTGAATGTAGCTATTTATTAAAGTTGCTTTCTTTCGGTGATGCTAAAATAACTTTTTTTCAAGTTCAAAATTGCACGAAGACAGGCTATGTAAAAATTTACTAACTGTTGGAAATGGTAAATGTGAAAGTATATGTATGATATCTATTACCGTTGCACCAGCTATTTACACTGGAGTCAACGTTACTCCTGTCCCTCTTACAGGGAGGAATGTAAAGTAGAGAATATAGAATTATATGATATTTCGAGAACGTCTTCTCTTACATATAAAAATTTCCATAAGCATATCGCATTGTACGAAACAATACAATATTAGCCTACTTACAGTTTCAGCAATATGAATATATAGAAGAAGGTATATCTACAAAAAATCTGTTGGAGGATGTATAATGTGAAGGATATTATTGAGCCCTAAGTTTTTAGAAATATAAAAGTAGTACCCAACATTGAGATGGGTAACCTTGTATATATAAAAAGTATATAAAGGGACACTATTTGGGATATCTCAGAAATAGACATCCCTTCCTTTATAACTGATTTTAGAAAAATCCAAGACATACATTTATTATTATTGATTCTGTATTTGAATAACCATGTCCGTTATCACTCCTTTTTCAATTACCAACTTACGTCAACAAAGTCGATTTAAATAATTAAATGTAATAAAATTATTATATTTTTGTACCATTTTTTTTATTTATTTTTTATTCGAGTATTTTTATATTTAAAACTTTGATACAGTTGTGAAGTCTAAAAAGATAATATAAATATATATAAATAAAGCTTTTAAAAGTGCTGAAACCGAATATTCAATAGATAGATAGGATATGGCTATCAAAGAGCATGTTACTATAAAGAGAATAATTCTAGAAAAGATAAAAAGTTGTAGAATATTCTAGAAAAATTTATGATCAGAATAGGCTTATCCGACTGCGTCTGAATATCTCCGGTTTCTATGTGAAGAAAAATAACACGCCAAAAGGAAAAGTATATAAAGGACAGAAAATACAAGAATGATAAATAGTTGTATGTATATATTTTACCTTTAGTATGTAGAGAAAAACAACGAAAAATAATTATTGTATATTAGAAGAATGACTAAACACTATCAATCTAATACTGTGCTCCACAAGATAGAAATCCAAAATCCTATCACATTGTATATTATAAAAATGACTGAACATTACCAATCCACTATTGCTCCACAAGATAAAAATATAAAATCTTATCACTCACTATTAATATTGCAATTATGTCTACTAATCAATATCCTCTCTACATAATTCGCCAATAATACTATAGGAATTGCAGCAATATCATCAGAATTTATTATTGTTATATTTTTGGTATATTATATAAAAGGACACAGAAGCTTAGAATCCCTAACCCCACTATTAATTTTACCATCATGTCTAATGATCAATCTCCTCTATATATATATCGCCAATAAAATATATATGTAGGTAATTACATTTGATAGAAAATAAGGTATTAACCAAACTCAGAGTAAAGAAAATATGTAATCCGATCCATATCTCCTTAGATGGTAGGATATGAGTTTAAAGTTCAAAATACAAATGATGGTGAAAAGAACTTTTCCTATGAAATACAAAGGAAATAGTATCAGCTTATGAGAGACTCTGAAAAGCTAAACAAATTGCTATTTTTACACGGAAAGCTGGCCTTTCCCGAAGCTAGCATTCTAAATACCTGCATTGATGAGCTTCTCTCTGTAAATTATGAAATTGTGTGGTTTGAGACCAAAGAGATCTCAGCAATTGTTCCTCCTAAAACTTTTTACAGCCACACAATGGATTTTTGAGGAAGTACAAGCTCTTTTGGACGGCTTAGTTGTTTTGCTTCAAATTATCAATATAATCCCCCCAGATATAAAAAATAGTCGAATATATTCTAGCAATCTTGGCAGAAATATCTTTCATCTTGTCTTGGTGGGGATATGGAACGTATGGAAAATCACAGAATGAATCTGTAGTTGATATTTATTGTGACCAAATCAAAAACCTGCGAGCATGTTTAACCAGAATTGTAATTTGTCTCCAGATATATGGGCACACAGTACAGGTGGGTTAACTATTTCCTGGGGCACAGTTGGAGTCACCGTAACGCCAATAATTTTTCCCTTTCTAAGATTCCTATCTTACCACTCAAGAAAATATGGGTAGGATTAGATATGTTCCTTATTGTCAGTTCGGGTTGGTTACTTATTTTCTAATGAATCAACATTATCCTTTTGTTAAACAGCTGTCTGATAATATAAGTACGTCTGTAGTATTCTATTAAGGTAATCTTCAGCATCACCAATGATAATTGTTTCAAATGATCCTTTTGCTATAATATTATAATAAATTTTTTGTGTTTGTACTCGCAGCATCATTAATGAAGTCCATATCTGTGCTGTCTTCCCTTACAATTATTGCTGAGTGAATACTCATGTTTATGATTTTAGATATTTGGTTATAAGTTGTTGCGAAGAAATACACAGATACTTTTGTGTAACTCCCTCAAGATTTTGAATTCCCTCAACTTTTTTTTTTACTTCTTTTAAATGCCAAAACATTTGGCACTTCATATTCAATCTCACAAGGACAACGATATATTTACAGGAGAAGTTAAATTCATCAAATACAAACAATACGGTGAGAGTACACCAAAATATTGAATTAAAGCAATAACACTGGCAAAAAATAGTTATGGCGGGAGCAAGTTCAGTATAATATTGGATTAAAGCAATACCACTGATATCATAATTGATGTGGGAAATGTTAAGACCAACAAATGTTATAGGAGGACCAAGTGATTAATTAATTAAAAAACTTAGGTAACCAGCTGCATGAATGGATGGTACAAGAATATAAAACCTTCTTCAGCCATATATGTCGAAAGGATGTACTAATTAGATATTTGATTTGCTAAAGTATCGAATATAGAATATTATTTATATATCTTTTTTTGATTATAATTTATGTCTAATGAGAAAAGAAAGACATTTTCCTTAAATCTCAAATCTATAATACCATCATCGTATTTACTAAAGTAGTTGCATGAAGCCTCCTGTTCGAAATCATAAACTAGGAGGATTGTTCAGCAAGACATGCAACCTCCATAGTCTGTCTTCAAGGATGAGCCAGATCGGAAGGCAGTAATCATCCTGTTATTGTCAATAAGAGATGCTAATTCAATGTATTCGTTTATGGGTGGAGGATAACCCAAAGGCAGACCTTTCTATACTTCACAATCAAGTTCTCTTTGGAATTTTTCAATATTATTGAATCTGGTGGTTACATCAGTACCTTCAGTTACCAAGACAAAATAACTCTGAATTGTAAGATATGATGCATTAGTAGCATTGGTCTTTCTACAGATAATGGCAATCTTATCATATTCGAGAGGACAACCGCTGCATGAATAACTGCTCAGCTAATTAAGCATTTAGCTTAAAGCGGCATAACCAGGAGGAACTTTCATAAAACTTTTTAAATGGCAGTTCCTTGACTAGATTGAAGTAGTATGCTGAATATATGAAGCCAAGTGAGGCATTATTATCGAAGCCTTCATTTATCTCTAATCCATTTTTGTTTTCATCCTTATCTTGAACTTCAATTTTTTCTCCTACTCACTGTATTTCCGCTCTCAATGAATCACGTTGCAGCCATTATATAGATTTCAGTCGAACCTCGAATTACATTGACCAAGAATGTCATTGAACATTATTATCTCAGTCGAAATACAGTCTAGCTTGTACAGAGTTGAATTTGCATCTAATGGTTTGCATAATTGCTTACTATGTCCTGCTTTTGAACACGTAGTGAAAATTTTCTAAGCATCAAAATATAGTTCTCTCATGCCCACCATATTTGAAAAGTTGAATATCTGGGAATCCGTAAGGACTTCTTATTGATAGAGACACTCCCATGTCATTTATTGATGTGGTTATTTCCAAGTTATTCTCGTTGTTGAACGTGTTGCGCCGAGAAGCGCATTAGGATGAACAGATCTACTTAAACGTTGATGATAAAAACAGCCTTGAAGCCATCCAATATCAGAATGAACTAGTCCAAAGATTATAATTCAAGGTTTGCTTCGGTCGATGTGATCCAATTGAAACCCAGAATTCACAACATAAGCTTCATTACTGATTTTCTAAAATTGGACTTTTAAAATCTCCGCATTCCATCACTGTATGCTTCCACTTTTCAGTCAGTGTAGTTTCTGGCGAAAAAGAAAATAAATTAAATTAAAAAAAGATATTAGCAGGGTCAAAATTTACTGATTTAAATATTGCCCGTAGCCTAAGAATTAGAAGCAAAAATCTGAGCGTATGCAACAATAGTGGCGGGTTCATAAAGTTTTGGAAATGAAGTTGTTGTAACATGTGCTTCATACCAACTCAATAATATACCATTCGGATATTTGAATCTCTCTTCACTGTAGCAAATATCAAATAGTTTTCTGAATATGGTTTGATAAATAGCTTTAACATTTTTAAAAACGACCAGTTTTGTTCCCCAATGCTACTCTCTCGCTTTCAGTCCAAAGTAGCATTTCGGAGTGGTAGTTTGTACACAAAAAATTGGCTACTTTAACAGAGAATTTAAAGCACTAAAAACAATAAGATAGGCATGAGAAAGACCAATGCTAAACTGTATTATCAAATATTTTTGCATGCCAAACGGACTACAGAGAGTAAAAACAAACCTGTAAGAGATTGTAAACGCAACCCATAATATGTGATTAAAAATCCGAGTAAAATGTGCAGCACTTTCAATGGTTTTGGTTCTAGATACAAAATTTATTGGGTGCCTGCGATGTCTACAATAAAATCCTGAGGGAGGATCTACGTGGTCTGTAAATTTTACTTTAGCATCGTTCTCACAGATAAAGGTGGTGCTACAAGGCAGTTACCTACGTTATCTGTAATGACCGTTTTTTCGGTTGTATTCCACCTGATTAACGCATCTTGCATTGAATTAACAGTGCCGATCTTTTGTTTGATAATCCAGCAGCAAATTCTTTGCGGTATTATTACCTCACGATATACGCAGAGATCTTTTCACAGATCGCTGCGGAGGCTTTTTCACAGGCAACTTATTCAGACCTCCTTATACAGGTTAATTTATTCGTACGGTACAGTTACCGACAAAAGAAAGCCTACGTTACCTTTAGTTATGATCGTATATTGAACGAGAACGATATAACTTTAATTTTGCATCTGTGAAAGTTCCACAGAAGGTTTGCTGGCTGGTCTAGTAAAATCAGGTTTCCGATATTCTCTCACTAAAGGAACGCCATTGACCAACTATCCAATAACTAGAAATATTTCTCAGATAACCTTGATTATGGATGGGTATATGAATGCACTTAAATTCTAAATGGTTCAACTAATATCATTTTTAATTGAAGAGTCTTGTTACAATTCCTTCTAAACAAAGGTAAGAATAATAAAACTTTGCTCAACAAATATTACGAATAACTGTATGCTATCTATATTCAAATATATATTGTTATTCTCATTGCTTAACATCCAGATAGATGCAGAACAAGTTTGCGTTAAGGGTAAATCTGCAACAGCCACAGGGGGGTGGACTGTATCAATGTATTCATATAGCCCCTCTTTTTGGAGCTCTGTTACTGATTATGCAGATTTTCTCGTTTATCCAAACAAATATGCCTCAGGTTTATTAGAAGGTACAATACCTGGACTTAATAACCTTGAACTCAATCTAGAATCTAATTCTATCGCAAATCCCAATGAGGATAACTATGGTGTTCTTAGAGCCACAGGATTCTTTGTGCCTCCTATTAGTGGAACATACACATTTTCTTTCCCAACTGTTGATGATTATGCTGTTTTACTGATGACTAACACATCTACTTTTCAGTGTTGCCTAGGTAATACTGCTAATGCGTCATACACTGACAATGTTTTAATATTCGGTACATCTACCGGTGCTACTGGTTCCTTCTATTTACAGAAAGGTCTAGCGTATCCAATTCAAATGAATTATGTCAATTCTAATGGAAAGGGAATTTTAGAATTTTCATTCACTTCTCCATCAGGAGTAACAAGCTCAGATTGGACTGGTTATATCGCTAGCGAAGAAGAAGTCGCTAAACAATGTCCCCCTTTCCCAATTGTGACCAGTACTACTACCTCTTTGTGGACTGGGCAGACAACATCTCTATCTACAGCAACTACTATCTACAGTGGAACTGATGGCCTCCCAACTGAGGGTGTGATCATTATAGTAGATTCTCCAAGTGCCAAGAGTTCATTGCTTGTATCATCTACGATATCCTCAACGAGTATCCAACCAACTTCTACAGGTTCATGGATTACATCATCCGATATATCTTCAACCAGTATTGAGTTAACTTCTTCAAGCTTATCGACTACACCATCTGTGCTTCATCCAACTTCTAGAAGATCATCGACTACGCTATCTACGATAGCTTCAACCAGTATCGAACCAGAAGCTGGACAGGTTTGCGTTAAGGGTAAATCTGCAACAGCCACAGGGGGGTGGACTGTATCATTATATTCATATAGCCCCTCTTTTTGGAGCTCTGTTACTGATTATGCAGATTTTCTCGTTTATCCGAACAAATATGCTTCAGGTTCATTAG
>JAJLTG010000024.1:0-149313 GCA_030568095.1 Naumovozyma baii
AATCTCATGGACGATTAGTCAATCAGCGATTACCCGCTTGAACTTGAAAGCATATATAAGTCGACGAAGTCGACGTTACATAATAGATATATACGTTCCATTAAAAGAGGGACAGACGAAATAGAACGCAAGAAAACTATCCATCAGGATAATAGAGAACCACTTCAACAACCCTTACTCACTCATCCACTCTATTACACACAATAAAAAATTTGAGCGCAGGTGGTTTAGTGGTAAAATCCAACGTTGCCATCGTTGGGCCCCGGGTTCGATTCCCGGCTTGCGTATTTTTTGATTTTTCCACCTGAGTTTTTTTTAAAATTTAAGAAAACTTCTGTAATCAACGTATATGTTTGAATCAAAACCAATTAAGTCATTAATTATACTGTTTTTGTACTATATTCAAAAAACAACATACGCGTAACAATATTGAGAGGCTGAAAATTTGCCTCAAATACACTAAAGTCTTTTAATCCAACAATAGCCAGCCAATAGCTAAAGACAAACGAATACGGTGACAATGGTATCGCAGATTAAGGCACTTGATGTTTCGGTGGTTAATAAGATTGCCGCTGGTGAAATCATTATTTCACCTGTGAATGCATTAAAGGAAATGATGGAGAACTCAATTGATGCAAAGGCTACATCCATTGATATCATAGCAAAAGAAGGTGGGATTAAGATATTACAAATTACAGATAATGGATCAGGGATTAATAAGGAAGATTTACCTATTCTTTGTGAAAGATTTACCACTTCTAAGTTAAAAACATTTGATGATTTGCAAAATATTCAAACCTATGGGTTTAGAGGTGAAGCACTGGCGAGTATATCACATATTGCAAGAGTCACTGTAACAACAAAGACAAGCAATGAAAAATGTGCATGGAGAGTATCCTATTCTGAAGGAAAAATAATCGATGAGCCCAAACCTATTGCAGGAAAGGAAGGAACGACCATTTTAGTCGAGGATTTATTTTACAATGTTCCTTCAAGGTTACGTGCCCTCAGAGCAGGCAATGAAGAATATAATAAGATTTTAGATGTTGTGGGAAGATATTCAATCCATTCCAAAGGAATTGCGTTTTCATGCAAAAAGTTTGGGGCGTCTACATTCAATCTAGTCATCCAAAGTAATTTCGATACGGAAGATAGGATACGAACAATATTCAATAGTCAAGTTTCAACAACGTTAATACCATTCAACATGAGCCCTGTCGAAGAGCTTAATATTATCAGTGTCACAGGCCAGGTAAGTAACCTAAACTTCACGTATAAGAAGTCAATTCAACCACTTTTTTTTATCAACAACCGTTTGGTCACATGTGAACCGTTAAAACGCGCTTTGAAGAACGCATACTCCAGCTTCATGCCTAAAGGAAGTAAACCATTCATATATTTAAGTATCCTCATAAATGCCACTGCTGTTGATGTCAATGTTCATCCTACAAAGAGAGAAGTAAGGTTTTTGAATCAGGATGCGATCTTTGAAAGGATTGCCAACCATTTACACGAAGAACTATCGAATATTGATACTTCCCGAACATTCAAGACTGCTGCAATTCTCATAGGACAGAAAAATACTGGCTCTTCGCCAGTTAGTGCTAAAAGAACATACTCATCCTTTAGTTCGGAAAGAAGTGAGGACAATATATCACCGCAATCATATAGAAGTTCAACGGCAAATAAGATAAAAAGATATGAAAGCAAACTGGTCAGAACTGATTCATCGCAAGTTAAAATAACGTCATTCCTACATTCAAGTCAATATAACCCAAGTATAAATCAAAAACAACCATTTCCAAAGGAAGAAACAAATGTGCCTCTAAAGGCCATTGAAGTAGAAGAAGAGGACATTGATTATGAAGAGCCTACTTTAGAAGATGTTACTAATAACAACGCTGTAATAAGCGGAAATGGTCATGATGATGCTCTTCTGGAAAGTAATTATGAAAACTCTCCAATGACAGATCCAATGGAAATAGAAAATCACCAAAGCCCAGAAACACAAATGAATACTTCAACATTAGTGTCATCACAAGATCATCAAATAGAAAATGAAAAATATATGATTCGTCCGAAGAAAAGAGTTGATGTGAATCTTACGAGTATTAAAGAACTTCAAACACAGGTTGATGAATCTGCTCATGTGGAGCTAACTGATGTTTTTGCAGGACTAACTTATATAGGAATCGTTGACCAAGAAAAAAGATTAGCAGCATTCCAACATGATCTAAAGCTTTTTTTGGTAGATTACGCATCTGTATCGTTTGAACTGTTTTATCAGATTGCATTAACCGACTTCGCAAATTTCGGTATAATTGAACTCCAATCCGAGTCACCTAATGATTTAAAGCTAATCAACTTATTATCTAGCTTTGAGAATATAGAGGATAAGACTAAACTTGGAATTATCAATCAATTATGGGAAATGAGAGAAATGTTGATGGAATACTTTGGGATAGAGCTCAAAAGTGAGCACCAGGAAGATCCAACCTGCGTTAGAATTATTACAATTCCCTTATTATTGAAAGGGTATAATCCATCAACGGCCAAACTGCCTTTTTTTATTTACAGATTGGGAACTAAGGTAGATTGGTCAGAGGAACAACCTTGCTTAAACGAAATCATGAGGCAAATTGCATTATTGTATGTTCCAGAGATAATTCCAATAATTGATGAAAATGATACGAACATATCTGACGATGATAAGATTTTATTTGTAACAGAATCTGAGGAAATGAATAGTGTTCTCGAGAATGTAATATTTCCAAGCATAAAGAGAAGATTTTTGGCACCCAGAAAGTTATTGAACGATATTGTTGAGATCGCAAATCTACCTGGTTTATATAAGGTATTCGAAAGATGCTAATTACAAAACTTAAAGTCAATGAATTGTTATCTGTGTAGCTATATGTTACTAGCTTACTAATTTATCAATATTATATTCGTTCTCAAAAGTCGAAACAACGAGTTTAAACTCTTCTGTTTCGAGTACAGCATTATCAAGTTCTTCATCGTCGTTTTCCTGAAAATTGGTATCTTCCTCTCCCGTATTATATCTCTTCCGTGGCACAATCGCTTTGGCTCCCTTAATTACCACTGCAACCCTCCGATTATATCTTGTACAAAATTTCATGTCATTTTGTAGGATCTTAAAGACAGGATGAATAGCCGTTATTCCAGAACCAATCACCTTCACTTTTTCCCATAATACGCCTAATGCATCAAATCTATCAAGAAGAAATTCTAAATTAACTATTTTTTCTCCAAACATTACCGATAACGTTGATACCAATTCTTTGAAATCTTCTTTCATTTGTTCAATCTGTTCTGTTTTTTCAAATATCGAATAAAATGAGTAAAATGGTACTACTCTTGAAAGTATACGCAGAACATAGGGGTGTCTATTGAAACCTATGTTTCGGTCATTTATATTCTTAACTATTAATGCTATCAATTTTCTTGCATGATGTAAAGAATGCGACATGGCCTGCTCATCATTATAATAGATAAGATATGATTTGTAGATTTTCCATGAGATTCCTGTAATGAGGAATGATGTCAAAAATGTTGCAAACTGTTCATTAATGGTTTCTTCTTTCGTTTTACTTTTCCTATTCTGATTTTTAGAGTTTACTTGATTTTGAACATTCCCCAGTTCTTTCCTAATGTTATCCAATTTGGAGATACGAGGCTTAGAAACCTTATTTAAGGTATCATCAATATCTCTTTCCAGGGATACTAGCTTCCAACATAGAAGTTCGAGATTAGTGTCTTGACGGAAAATATCACTAGCCGGAAGGTCTTCATAGAAAGTCACTTGCTGTAGCATGGAAGGAATTTCAGTATGGAAAGAAATTTTTTTACATGGACCTGCTTGATTAAAATCTGCAATACACAGCAAATACCATATTTTTGCAAACCTATTCTTTGATATGCCCAAGACAGCATCATCGTCAGCAAACGGTTTAAAAAAGTCTATGTTGAAGAATTTAGCCACATGCATACATTGGATTATTAAACTATCAGCTAGAATATGATTCAAGAATGGGAAACTTGTGTTTGCCAATATGATATAAATTTGCAAAAGACGTAAATCTGGGTATGCAAGGAAATTTGCCTTATTTAATTGCGTTATTGTAGTATTGACAAATCCTTTAAATACCTCGTATGCTAGCACATCATTCCATTCATCGAATTCGCCCATTTGTAACCATTGGCATACATCTTTGGCAGAGAATATTTCAGAAAATTCTTCCAATGGCATATAATATATACTCAGAGTGAAGACTGCCCAAAGCAAAGAATCATTATAGTAGTCATCTGACGTAAAAGTGGGAGTATTATCGCTGTCCTCGGATTCTTCTCTTCTGCGCCAATAATGTTCTAACGAAGTATATAATTCATTAAGATCTCCTAGACAACCGAAATATAAGGAACCAAGGTTTTCTACCGCAAAATTCAATAGCTTGTAAGACTCTTCAGTATTTAGGTACTTCATCCAGAAGGAACATTCGTACAAGCTGATTCTTAGATCCACTTTTTTCTTTGTTGGATTAATATTTGTAGTTTTGAGAAACCCAATATCTAATACCCAATATTCGTAACTCTGCCATAATTGAAGCAAACTGGGCAAGTATTCATATTCAGAATAAACGGCGTCTGTAGTAAACTTCGAAGTTACAGAAGATAAACATTCGTTCTCTAAACCCTTCTGTAAACAACTGGTACACGGTATCAGCTTATCACATTTTACTTTCCTCTTCTTACACACATTACAGGCGTAAGGAGTCTTCCTTTTCTTACCATTATTCCAATGTAGCATATCTTACCTTAATTGCGAACAACCTGTCTTTGTCTAACTGGTTGATTTCACATTAGATCAACTCTGAAATTTTCCAGTTCTATGCTTGTTTTCTAATATCGATATGCGAAGGCTCATTTTACGCGCCTTGAGATTCCGAATCGTGTAAACAGAACATAACAACAAACTTTATGTATAGATATCATATAACTAATTAAATACTGATGTACACCAAATATACAAATAGAAATATCAGTAATCTTCTATATATTTGGTTTTCTTATGTTAATCTGGACACTCTTTGTCTGCATAAATGACTCCACCCCAGCACGGCCTAATTCTCTACCAATGCCACTCATCTTAAAACCACCAAATGGTAAAGTTACATCCTCTGCATTGCTAAAATTTATCCATACAGTACCTGCCTGAATGTCCCTTGCAAATCTAGTAGCAGTACGAATATTTTCAGTAAATACTGCTGAGGCTAACCCATAGCTGGTATTATTGGCCAAATATAATGCTTGATCATAATCTTTGAATTCAGATATAACGACAGCAGGACCAAATATTTCTTCATTAAACCATTTTGAATCTTGTGGTACATGTGTGAATATGGTTGGTGGGATAAAATAACCCTTAACAGTTTCAGGAGGATAATCAATTATGTGTGTGATATCAATCGTAATATTTGGTGAATAAGGAGTTCCTTGTTCCCTAGTCATGTATGACTGAATTTTTTCATATTGCTTTTTAGAGATAACAGGCCCTACTGTACAGTTTTCATCAAACGGATCACAATTCTTACCAAAAGTCCAGTTTTCCTTTGTGAATTCCTTAAACTTGGTTAAAAATTCGTCAAATATTTCATGTTGGACAAAAATACGAGAGTTGGCAGTACAATTCTGACCCGAATTGAAAAAAATACCATCAGTAGTATATTTAACAGCTTCATCTATATTTGCATCATTGAAAATAACTGCAGGTGACTTTCCTCCGCATTCTAAAGTGACATCTTTCATATTGGATTCGCCAGACTGCTTCAGGATGGTTCCACCAACTGCAGTACTACCTGTGAATGAAATCTTATCGACATTTGGATGCTTTGCCAAGGCATTACCAACAACACTTCCTGTGCCTGGAAGTACATTAATTACACCTCTTGGGAATCCTGCTTCCTTCAATAATTGGGCAAAATATAGCAAGGAAAGTGATGTATTCTCCGAAGGTTTAATAACTATTGTATTGCCAGCAGCCAAACAGCTCTGAAGCTTCCAACAAGCCATTGCTAGTGGGTAATTCCAGGGGACAATTTGTGCGACCACACCATATGGAACCTGTAAAGTGTAAGCCAAAGTATTTTCATCTATTGGGATTGTGTTGCCAATGGTAAACTTATCTGTAGCTCCCGCAAAATATTTGGTTAGCTTAATGATCATATCCATATCTAACAAAGAATTGGTATGATAGGGCTTACCTGAATCTAAAGTCTCTATAGTAGCTAAAATTTCTCTATCACGTTCCACCAGGTTGGCCAACTTAAGCAATAAATCTGTACGCTTCTCAGGAGGAGTCTTTGACCATGTTTGATTGTAAGCCGTACGTGCAGCTCTGACAGCTTTATCAACATCAGTGCTGGAGGCAAGGTAAAAAGATGTGATTTTCTCCGTTGTTGCAGGATTAAATGTTTCTATTTTTTCACCATCTGTGGATTTGACGAATTCGTTATTAATAAACAAGCCAATGGGTTGTTTAACAGTCAAGTTACGTTGTGGAATTTCAAGTGTTCTGAACATGTTATCACTCTAGTATGTTTTCTTCTTAGTATCCCTCTTGAAAAAGTTCCGGTTCAAGATCTTGAAAGAAGAAATTTAGATTTTATTTTTATACTTCACCAATTCCATTCGTATCTCCCCTATAATTTTACGTGTTTTATTTCACAACCCTTATAATTATATTCCCATCCTAATTGGATGTTTGCTCAACTGATACTTATCCCTCAGTCGGAACCTTTTCAACTTTGCGAGTATTTGGATCTTTTGCGTCTCGCGGCACAAATAATGACAGTGACAGCAATTGAACTCTTGACATACTAATCAATATGCTTAATCAAATAGTTCCCTAAAGTGTGTAATAAAATATGTATATGTGTAAATATTTGTATATTTTCACAAATGTGTGTCTTAGTTTCAGCTCATTAATGCGTCATGTTCCGTCGTTTCTTCCTCCTCTCTATCAGATTCATCCGAATCTAAACCGTCTTGTGCTTCTAACACGTTTTCCAATCTCTCGGTTGTACCTTCGTAAGCAGCCTCTTCATCATGATTATCCCAAGATGGACCATTCTCAATAAAATCTTTGCTCCGACCTTCGTCTATCGTGAAGGAGTTTGCACAGTTATTAAAGTCCTCTGAATATCTTGGTGGATCATATGGCAATGAATCCAAATTTATATCTTGTCCGTTAATAACACGGTTTGAGTTTGGAGATGTGCTAAATTCAAACCCTGGTGGGGGTGGTAATAGTCGTCCATACTGGTCCCTTAACAGATCCATTGAATCATTAACGTTTGGATGTAATTCACTACCGTCATCAGAACTGAAATCCCTATCTTCTCTCTCATCATCATCATCATCTTCATCATCATCTTCATCATCATTTTCATCTCTATCTTCGCCATCTTGATACGAACCTACTAATGGGTCTTTCCCATACTCATCGTAGGATGGGGGAGGTAATTTTATACCATGAGATTTAGCAAATCCCCATTTTTTAACATTAGCCTCAATGAAGACAAACCCATATGTACCAAAATTGACATGAATCTTACATGGAACGTTAGTCCCCACTATTGGATAAAGGTATTTGATCTTACAATTTTTAATGTGACCGCCTACCGTTTTCTCGCTTACTTTCTTACCATTCCTTGTAAAGAAAAAGGTACCACTTCGTGTTCTGTACCCTACCCCAATAATATCACCTCTCCCACAAACTGGGAATAAACGTGCCATCTCCGGATCTAATGGGAACGAGTCGTTGAAACGACGTGCTCCATCTGAATCATATGCAATGGATGTGTAATGTCTTCCTGGAAGTCTAAAATATGGATACGGTGATGTAGCTAACCCCATTGAAATAAGTTCGTTATTTTTCAAAGTAGCTTCATCTGGTGAATTCTTCAATTCGAATATTTTAAACTCACAATAATAAACCCTATTAATACAAGGAACTGGTAAATTTGTCATCACTGAAGCGTCGTAATTATAATTCGAGAATATAATTTCAGTTTTGTTCTCTATGAGAATTGTATCATTAGGTAAATTAGAGTTTGGTTGGAACTGCCATGCAGATGCGCCTTCTTCTTCAATAAACTGTCTGGTTTGTCGATTCATTATAGGATCTACAGGTTCATCATTGGCATTACTATCTGCAGTCACATTATTATTGTTATTGTTAGATGTAACAATTAAAGGAGGGTGTTGCTTTATAAATTCTTCACCTTGCATGAAATAAAATTGTTCTTCTGGGTTTAGCAGTGATAACTTATCCTTGATCGTCGCGAGTTCAGTTGAAGTCGTCATACTGTTACCTGAGCTTAGTCCCTCCATTCTTCTACTGCGAGTACTATGTGATTCTTCCACCTCTGGATAATTTGATAGTGAAATTCTCGCTATATTGGTTGTCAACACCCTGCTAATGGCAAACTTTACGATAATGTACATGAGAGCAAGGGCAACATAAATGATAATCATAAAAAGAAATGAGAACATCATAAAGTGCAAATCTACGTCATGTTCATCGTTTTGATCGCTTAATGATGCAAAGGTTTTCTCTGTAGAAACATAATCAACAGCATCCTCCATATAAAGTACATCTCTTGGAATCACGTACCCTTTGACATATTGCAATAGAAATATGGTAGCCAGTTGTACTATGGATGGTTTCAAAATAAACATTTCTTTATGATCCTCTTTTTTTGATGAATGCTTTTAGAGCAGAAAAAGAAAAGTGTTTGAGATAGTTCCTGGAAAAAATTTAAGTTGACTTGTTTGAGCTTGATATTTTTGGTATGTCTCTAATAGGTTTCAAAAACGAACTCTTCCCTGAGTTATAAAAGTCTATGATTTAAAGCTATTAGATGGTTCACCCATATACAGAAGTTGTGGATCTACCTTGAATGTCAGTTTTTAGAGATCTCATATTTAAAATCAGGAGTTCGCAGCGTAACGCCAAATTGCTTCGATGCGAGGCGGCGCGTTTGGCGTCTCATATTCTTCTGTTCTAATATACATTTATATTTATATTTATTCTTTCGTTATATATTTTATCATGCATCCGGTCTCTTGTAATAAACAACAATATCACCTTCACGTCTGGAGTCCCAGTGTGATAGTGAATTAAAGAACCTCTTATATTCTATGTAAGGTGAGTCCTGGAAATACTCCTTCATTAACAAATCGTCTAAATGTTCAAAAATGACAAGAAGCTCTGGCCATTCGTGTTTGTAAAATCTCCCAGGTGATCTCAATTCTTTCTTGAATATGGGTGGAAAATTTTCGTACAAGAATTTACGTGGATTTGAATAGAGATAATCACTTTCATCTATGTATTGTCGTAATTCTGCTGCGGCATTGGGATCATTGAGTAAATGTAATGGTGGTTGACATGTAATGGACCACAAATCAGTTATATCATTTCTATGAAGATAAGATTGCCAAGGTGTGGAATGACAGGGCATAATGAAACCTATGCTGTCTATTTTACCAGGTTCATTGTGGAGAAATTTCATTACTTCTATGGATCCAGATTCATGAAACGATGAAATTAGTAGTGAAGTTACAACGGAAGTGAGTGGTAAGCACCAGATCAAAGTCCTAAATTTCGCTTGCATGAGATAATTGTGAAATTTGAATAATGAAAATACGGATATTATCATAAGAAATGGTTGGAGTACATAGAGAAAACGGAACTCCTTGTGATCTGATAGGGAAAATAATAAAATATTTGTGTAAATGACGGCCTTAATCTGAGAAAAAGGGTTTATTCCACCAGAGGCAACAGTTTGGGGATTAATCCTTGTAATCATTCCAGGAACAAAAAATAAAATATTATAACCCAATATAATCGGTAGACTTTGGGTAAGATGGAAATGCCATGGTGATGATCCATAGAAGTTTGCCAAAGGACTGGTAATATTGAAACGAATAAAATTAATAATAGGAATTGTACACTTGCCATAGAAATAAAAATCGATCAACACATTTAGCACGAATGCTGCAATAAAACAAGCCATTACCTTTCTGAGTAAGACAATGAACATATTAAATTTGACTTTTCTTCTTATCATGCTAAGAACTAAAAAGCTACCTAATACGACCCATATTATAGCATTTGTTGGTCTTTGTAAACATGTGAACACAGCAACGATCAATGATTTCGTGAATGCTGATGTTTGAATCATTTCACCACCAGTCCAATCCCAAAAATAAAGAGATATCGCCGTCATTGCCATCTCGAATGAGTTTACAAAAGTTCTCGATATTAAATAGCAATTGAAGAAATTAGACAGACTTAGTATCATAGTAATCTTAATAATAAAGTGTAAGGAATTTCCTTTTTTTTCAACCTCCACGTCATTTCGAGAACCTTTCAATGTTTGAAGATATAGTTTCCGGACCAACTGAATCGTAAAATATTCGCCAATAGCAGCTATCAAGGCCATAACTAGTTTAGGAGCATATATGACACCAGTATATTCCAACGATGTAGTTAAATCTAATGGTAAGACTTCCAAATCTGAAACAATCAGTTTAACAAAATCATTTGCTGGAAACGTAAGCAGAAGCAGCTCAATTGCAATTTCACACAGTAAATTGAGCATCCTGCGACTTAGATATACAATGAGGTCAACCAGACGATAAGTCAGTTCAAATATAAGAGGAAATGCATAGCTCCTAATTTCAAATTTCCAATCCCAAGTGAGCTCACCATACCCGAAAGCCATCAGATGTGCAGGCTCTAAAGCTTGCCAAAACTCATCTGCTTGAAAAAAAGTCTTAGTGAGAAAGGCGTTGATAATCCGGAACACAAATATGATCCTGAACAACATCCAATTATTAAGCTTTGCCATGGCTTTTATGGGTGTTCCTTCCGATGTTCCCCCAGTATTTTAGTACTGAATTTCAAATATTCGGGCTCTGGTAAGTTTCATCAGAATTTATTTTAACACTACGTTTGAGAATTGAAAGACTTCGAAAAAGCTTAGAATATTGACTAATTCCAACAATACAAGGGAAGATGTTAAACTTTACTGGTCAATCAAGGCGAAGAAACATTAACCTTGGTACCCGCCAACAAAATACTAAAAAAGAACTTCTGTTGAGGGCTCAGTTGGAAAGAGAAAAAAGGGCCATTGAGAGAAGAAAGACGGATGCAACGATAACTATTCAATCGTTCATGAGAATGGTGCTAACATGTAAGAAGCTATTTTCTTATGATATTTGGCACATGGATAATAATCACTTGGTTCATGCATTTCCAGCATATGGCCGAAAACTGTTGCATTATGAAACTGAGGAGAAACTGCGAAGTTTGCTTAATCTTTCGAAAGATTATATGATTCAAAACTGCAATCCGTCCTTTAGAAATCACTTTTCGATGAGATTACTTGCAGAAGTTGGGAGTACTGAGTTATTATATGGCATATTCGGCATATTTGACAAGCATACACTCATCAAGGTAGACTTCCTGAAAACTGGACTAATACCATTTCTTAAAAATCTCAGAGGAGTAAAGGAAGAAAGGAAAGTCACTGGTCATATTGTTGAGTTCCTCAGTTTTTTATTGCAAGATGACATTGAAAGTCAACAGGCATGCCATACGGAGCTTTATCAACTAAATATTCATGAGTGTAAATCACCTCATGTGATAGAAAATGTTTTACTGGAGACATATAAAAGGTTTGGTACATGTTTAGACATGAGTATAATTACAAAACCAGTACAATTAATGGAAAATCTTATAATTATCTACAGCGAGCTTCTTACCAACAGAATCGAATTAACTAAATATGATGCTGATATAGCGTCATTATTATACAAAATTTTTCCTTTGGTAACAAAAGAATCTATGATTACACTTTCTGAATCTAACTTGTGGTCTATCGCTTGTATTTTTGAGCCACAATTTATTGATAGTTTTGTCAAGAATCTGGAAGTTCATGATGATTCAACAGCATTGTATAATTTTGCGCAATTAGCAGATCTCAAAAACAAGAAAACAACTTTATTACTATGTTATCTATCTAGTGATGGGTTGATGTCAAAACTGTTTGAATCGATATATGATGATACGAATAATTCTGGGTTTTTATTATTGGTTGAACTAATAGATTTGTGGCTTTTGATCTCTACAGATTACGACCTGGTTTCAGACTCATCTAGAATTCCCATGAAAAGATTGGTTCCATTCACAAAATCCCTAAAAGATTTTATTTTTGAAAACCTTTGGACTCTCTCCATCAGTGAGAGATCCGAGAATTTTGAGAGGGCCTTAGATCTACTGAATAAGTTATACTCAAGGGATTCTAGAATTCATTTTGTTACTCAAAAAAAAATATATGACGAACAAGGACATGAAATTAAGCTTATTGAAGAAAATAATATAGATTTCTGGGCCAGCAACAATCAGGAGTTCTTGAAAAAAAATATATATATAACGTTATCCCATTACAATGATTTATACAGATCGAGAGTTGAACTAAATGATGATATGGATATTGACGATAAACTAGAAAATACGTCTAAAAAAACTAAAAAAGTCAATTTAAAATTTGAAGTTTTTGATGAAATGACTAAAAACCAAAATAGGAATGAAATGAAACAAATAAGGAAACTTGAAATACTCTTAAAAGCTCCATTTTTTCTACCTTTCAATCAACGTGTTGATTTATTTTATACTCTGATTGCCCTCGATAAACAAAGGTTAAACCTTGATGATCCTGATAGAAACATGATGTTTGAATTATCTATGCCATGGCTGTCAAATGGTATGGGGCGGCAAACTGCCATTATTTCAAGGGAGAATATATTAGATGATGCGTTTAATTCTTACAATAAAATCGGCGAAAAATTCAAAGCAAAACTGTCAGTTACATTCGTTAATCAGTTTGGTCCAGAAGCGGGCATCGACGGTGGTGGAATTACGAAAGAGTTTTTAACTAGTGTTTCTGAAGAAGGTTTTAAAAAAGCCAAACACGACCTTTTCCAGACAAATGATCATTATGAATTATACCCTTCTGAGACTGTTACACCTAAAAAGTTGAAATATTTTTGGTTTTTGGGTAAAATTGTGGGGAAATGCCTTTACGAACAGGTTCTAATCGATGTACCATTTGCGAATTTTTTCCTCAAGAAATTATTAAACTATAGCAATCAATTTCAACTATCTTTCGATGATCTCAGTAGTCTGGATTCCTCGTTATATCTAAATTTAACCAAACTTTTGCTGATGACTGATGAGGAGATAGATTCATTGAATCTGACCTTTGAAATGACAAGCAGCACTACAGATCAACCAATCGAATTAGTACCTAATGGTTCTAATATTGCAGTTACAAAGGGAAATGTGTTGCAATATTTGACAAAGATTAGCAATTACAAGCTGAACATTGCCATGTTCAGGCAATGTGCAAACTTTTATGGTGGTTTAAGTTCAATGATATCACCAACGTGGATAGATATGTTTAATTCATTAGAATTACAAATGTTGGTTTCAGGTGGTGGTAAAGATATCGATTTAAAGGACCTCAAGAAAAACGTCGAGTACGGTGGTTTCTCGCCAAATGACAAAACAATTACTTTTCTATGGGAAATTTTGGAAAATTTTACCTCCGAAGAAAGGTTAGCATTCCTTAAATTTGTGACATCTGTACCTCAGGCCCCACTACAAGGTTTTCAAGCATTAGAACCTAAATTTGGAATCAGGAATGCTGGTAGTGATTTGGATAGGCTGCCAACAGCCTCTACATGTGTGAATCTTTTAAAGCTACCAGATTACCAAGATAAATATATTTTAGGTGAAAAGCTGTTATACGCCATCAACTGCGGTGCAAGATTTGATCTATCCTAAATGAAATAAAATGCCTTGGTGAGTTATTTTGTTACACTCTAAATAGATTTATTTATATATATTTCATTTGAAGGCATATATTAGAAAATGCAAATTTATATAATATTTCTAATAACAATATTCTGTAGCTGCGATGATTTCAGAAAAAAAAGGTAGTTCACTTTCTTTCTTGAGAAGATTCATTGAATTTTTCAGAAGCTTCTTTGAAAACATTGAAAATATTCTCCTCCGTTTTCTTCTCTAGACTATTCCCAATGTCAAGACCCTTGAAAGCCCTTTCCAAGAAATACAGATTTCCCACACTGAGTTCAATATTGGAAACGTCAGTGGCAAAAGTTGGAACCAACTCTGATTCCAGAATACCATTCATAAAATTTGTGTTTGGCTTCCAATCAGGACTTGCCATAGCTTGCCAAGAACTATCATTTGCCATGACAGTCTGAAATGTAGAAAGAATTCTGTTCAGTCTTTGATGAATGACTCTGATACTAGTAACAAATTCCTTATTTAAACCTGTATCCTCAGTATTCCCATCTTCCACTGTCGCATATTCGTATCTTGCCGCCAATATAGTAGGATATGCCATTGTGATTACTTCCTTGTTTTCTAATCCCTTTAATTGGTGCTCTCCAAAATCAAAGAAAACCCAACCTATTGATTCAAGCATATTCATTTCTCTTTCTAAAACTTCACCAATGACTTCATCACCATATACATCTTTCAGTGTTTCCTGTTTAGTAATGATTCTTTCATGTAACTTTAAAATCTTTTGGAATTCTGAACAAAAATCGACGCTTAATGCAATTTGACCACCATCCGCAATACCAGAGACTCTGGCAGCCTTATTAACAACAGGTCCAAGATAGTCCATTCTTTGCGTAACCATATCTAACTCTGGCACTGGACAACCCCAGTGAATACCCATACGAACAGAAAGACCTTTATAAATTTTATTACCAGCACTATCTAATATCAAACGCCCATCTTGAGTCGAGGTTGTTTCTTCAGGCCATTCAGCATCTAATAGTTTTAATTGAATACTTAAACACCATACTAATGCACTTGTGGGTGTGGGGAACGCTACCATAAATGCATCACCTTCGGTCTTCACTTCATACCCACCATAAATACGTAACTGTCTACGCATAATATCATTGTGTGTTTTAATAGCTGTACGCATAGCATCGGGGAATGACTCCCATAAAGAAGTAGAGTTCTTAATATCAGTAAATACTACCGCTAAATTCCCAGTCGGTGGTGCAATTTCAGGTTGTAACCTTCTCAATGTTGTATCTTCAAACGTAGTTCTTCTTGTCATCAATGAATTTTTATTTAATGTGAACCTATCTTGTTGATTCTTATCCCTGTAAAGCGATACGCACATAATTGTGATATTATCAGAACAACCATATGCAATTGCATGGTCTTTAAGTTCTTCAGCAACGACCATCGGGTTAGCCACATTTTCTCTGGTTATATCACATACACTTTCAATATCCATATACTCCCAAACTCTATGAGTCCCAATTACTAGCATTTCATCTGAACTTGTCAATTCAGTTACAGATATGTCTGGCGATGCATGTATATGAGGTAGTAAATCAAAGAAACCAACAGCTCTAGAAACGTCTACAACACCATCCAGTTTACCATTATTCACGTACCCACCAGATAGTCTGATTCTTTCATATTCCTCTCTTTTAGTTGGAATATGGTCAGTTGTTAACTTATTATAATCACCATTACTCTTGGAAATTATTGCCATACAATCACCAATATTGGCAGAATATAGTTTTTTACCTTTTATGTATATCACAGTAGAACATGCACCGCTTAATAAATCGGCTGATGTAAGATTTGCAACAGTAGAAGATGAACCATTCAATAAATTGGCTGAGGTAAGATTTGCAACACTGGAACCATTATCCACAGAACTCAACATACCATTAATTTCTTTATTCAATTGTAAAAAGCTAAATCTCAGTGCTGTCATAATCTCTCCGTCAGTACTATCCCCATATTTTTCCAATTGACGTAGAAGAATCTTATCGTAGATATCTCTCACAATTCTGGAAATGTTGTGACCGTAGTCAGCGTTTTGATTTTTGCTGTCATGTAGACAAAGTATGCATTCATCATCATTCCCTCTAAATCTTTCGATTGTCACTTCTCTTGAACAAACATAATTTATTTGGCCTAGAGTATCCGCTACCCCATATCTCATACCGTTTATCGTTGAGCCAGTAGTTCTTAGACGGAAATTAATATTCTCATCAGGGACTTTACTGGTATTTAAGGTAACATCCATTAAACCCAAAACTTTCAATTGAGGTAAAACAGTTAGATCCGATAAGTCGGTGCCAATTTCATGATTGACAAATGATTTAATTTCAAATCTTCTATTACCTGAAAAATTTAGGTATTTTAAATCTTTATTTTGACCCCAATTCCAGTCGTAGTGATGGTTTGAGATATTATATTTCAATTGGTTAGAACCTATATCAAAAGTTGTCAAATGTGATAACTGTGATAATTCAGCAGGGAGAGTCAATAATTGATTACCATTAACCATCAAAGTTTTCAATAATTTCCATTTTAAAACAGTTTCTTCTGGTAATGCATTTAATTTATTTCCTGACAAATATAGTTCGTTCAAATTTTCCAATTTCAGATATGAGACATCGGAAAAATTGTTGTACGATAAATTCAATACTTTTAAATTGGTGAAACAATTAAACAGTGACCACATATTATCATCAAATTGATTGTCAGCCGCAATAAAAAACATCAAACTTTTTGCTAGTTTGGAATCACAAGTGAGATTTTGGTAGAAGGGAACGTCAGTACTTAGATTACCGAAGACATTAGAAGAAATGTTTAGGTAAGTTAATTCAATATCTTCCATTCCAACAAAAAACTCTCTTACATTGTTAGAATGGATGTCTAATGTTCTCAAACTCTTCAAAGCCGAAAACTGAACTGGCAAAGATTCTAATTTATTTCTCGCAACAGATAAGAACACTAACTTGGTCAAGTTTGCTATTTCAACTGGTAATCTACTCAAGTTATTCTCATTCAATTCCAGTTTTTCCAGCTGTGGCAAATTTTTAAATAAATTACCTGACACGCTTGCTAGTTTAGCTTTACTTAATGATAAACTTGTCATATTAGTAGGAAATGACATTTTTAATTGAGCAGACTCATTTGATGTTAACAAATTACTTGAAAAATTAATGGAGGTGATGGGATTCTCTTGTAACTCCAACGTCCTTAGTTTGGGAAGAACATCATCAAATGCTGCAATCCTATTATCTGTAAGGAATAGGTTTTGCAGTGTAGATGAATTCGTTTTTGTCAAAGTAATTCTATTAAATTTTAAGTTTAACGTTCTTAAATTTTTCATTCCTGACAAATCGTTGATGATACTTAACTTATTATGAGATAGATTGATCTTAGCAATTCTCTTTAAATTGTTGATGTTTTCTGGCAAATATTGAATCTTGTTATATGACAAGTCTACTTGCAGAAGATTTACACACTCGTTAACCACTTTTGGATAACAAGAAAATCGGTTAGAGGAAAGATCCAATAATTGCAGATTCTGTAATTGACCGAAACCTTCAGGCAATTCGCTCAAATCATTACATTGTAAATTCAAAATGGTTAAATTATTTAAATGGTAGATTTCATTTGGAACCTTTCTAATAAAATTTCTTTGTAATTCAAGGGAAACTAACTTATATGCTCCGGTGATATTTGTTGGAAACTTCGATGCCCTCATGTTTACCATCCTTAAGCTTGATAACCTAATGGCACTTTCTATAAAATCTTTAGGTAATAAAATATTTGCGTTAGTGGAAACATCCAAACTTTCAATATCGGATGTATGCTGATAAAATACAATTGGTAATGTCGTCAAATCCATATTTCTGAGGTCGACATGAACAAAATCAGATTTTGCCAGCAATTCCTCTTGTTCATTATATGAAGAAGGTGTGACAGGATGGAAAATAAATTTGAAAACAAAGCTTAGATCTTCTATACCAACAATGTGTAGAGGATCAGTTTTCCTATAACCATTCAATAGTAATAGTTTACGTTCAATCAAAATGGGTTTAGCAGTTGGTTTTAATAATTTGGACAATTTCCCCACCTTTAAAGATATTCTATATCTCCCAGACTGCGGTACATTAAATTTCCTCTTCAATGCAGGTAATAATTCCTCTACAGTAGTAGTTGGAGGATATGACAAAGTAGCAAAAGTATCGTCAGTATTGAAAATACGGATTGCATAATGCCTTCCCACATCTAGATCACTAAAATCCTGATAATATTTCTCTAATTCATTTTCAACCTCATCATGCCTTTTATCATTTACAATATCGGTATTAGGGGAGTCCTGAATTGCAAGTCTTGCATCTGTTACAGAACCTGACGACAAGGGTGAAGCACGGCCAGCGGCTTCACCAAAAATATTCTTTGATGGCGGTTTAGTGGTTGTAGTCATTGTGTCTAGATGAGTACCATGCACGTCATTGGAAAAATTGATGTTAGAGTTCTGAAGTATGGACCTATGGTCATGGCCATTCTCATCAAAATATTCATCCTCAGATGAAGATTCACTATCCTCATCGTATCTAATGCTGTATGGTTGACTATTTTGTTGCAAACTTGCAGAATTTTGTTTATTGGAATCACTAACAGTCTCATTATTATCATTTAGCCGTATTTGAAGAGTCGGGCTCATGTTCAATGAAGTCTTTAATTTCGACATGGATCTTTGCGTGCTATTGCTATCTCTAGGGTTAACTAAACCCTTCTGTCCTGCAACGGTTACATTTGATATATCTACTGGCCTTTTCTTTAATACAGATTTTAAATCATTCTTATCTACATCCCAACTATCAGGAGGTGCCCATTTTATAGAATCTCTTGGAATGTCTACCATCGATTTTGATTTTTTTGGTGTATTGTAAGGTCTCTCAGAGTTAACTATTGTATTGGCGGTTTCGTTTCTATTTTTAATTAAATCTGGTTTGTCTGTAGATATCGTATCATAATGAGGATGTGCAGGTGCAATTATGGTGCCTGGAGTAATGACTGCATTGGTAATCTCTGATAAATCATCCAAGTTTGTATCCAGTTGAAATAGAGACGATTTACCTTCTTTTTCATCATCAGTTGGTTCATTTAAGATGTTATCTATGTTTTTTAATGATTCGGCTCTGGAACTTACTGATTGGTGACGCTTCTGGTTGAACTCATTTATGATTAGATCTTCATCTTGCTTTTTTGTAGATTCATCAGATGAATCAGGATTTGATCTAATAGGACTCAATAACGATTTCGTTGTACTAATAGATGGTCGATGGTTGTTATTAAAGCTGGAAGGTAAGTTAGGATCCTTTCGAGCCAACCTTGAATTGGGAGTTGAATTTGAAGGAAGATGAGAAGGATTGTGGTGATGACTGGGCCTTCCACTGGTAATAGTGCCTGCAGATAGTCTTTTTAATAAATTCCCGGCAAATGAATGCTTTCTTGGGTGTTGCTGCTGTGGATTTCTATTATTTTCATCATTATTTAAATTTGAATTTGATCCATACATTGACAAACTAGATAATGTTCTTTTCAATGACAATGGACCTCTTCGTACTTTATTTTCAGTAGCTGCACCTTTATTTGTAATATAAGAATTGTTTTCGTTAAATTCTACAGTAGAATTGGACATATTACTATCTCTACTCTTCGTTCGTGTGGCGGCTAGAGAAGGGGCATATAGAGAGTGAGAGCTATCCCTTCTACTAGATATATTACGTGGAGTATATTCTTGTGCTTGCGTATACTGTCTTTTAAACCTGGGGGGGTCGTCATGGACAGATTGATTGAACTGATTGCCTTGTGTTACATTCTGAGACTTCTTAGAAGATATTGATTGGACATCCGCGGAGTTTTCCCCTGTGCTGTCACTATCATTTGATTTAATCCCCATTAGTGCTGCTCTCTACTAATTTTTTATAAGGTATTTTTTTAATCCCAACCAGATGACTTATGCAAAGTCTGTGTTATTCTTGACAGTAATTGTGATGGAATGTTTTTAACTTTAGGTGATGGCGACAACACTGAAAGAGAGAACAAAAGGATGGAAAAAAAAATATCAGACCCCTTCACCGGTTGCATCAGCGCCAAAGGGTCGGGAAGTTTTGCACAGAAAAAAGACCTTGGCGGCTAAAAAAGTTGAGATAATAAACTGTTTGATGTTTAAAAATAAAAAAAAAAAATAGAACTCATATAATAACTTTCATTTCTGAGTATTAAAAAAAATAGGCTAACAAATTAATAATGGGTTGTATTCTATGAGGTATTGAAATTAGGAAAAACAAACACTCTTTCATCACCTATACGTTTAGGCGAAGTAGTTTGCTTGAATCATGTTGACAGTGTATTCAACTGTATCAGTATTTCTTCATTTAAGTCTTGAATAAATATCTCTTTTTGTGTTATACTGCATATCAGATGTATATTAACTTGGAGGCAAGTAGGGAGAAAAGATTACACCTACTCTTCAGATACGCAAAAATATATCCGCATGTACATTAATTCCCCGAAAATAGAACTTAAGCAAAATGGGTTCAGAGTACCAAATAAAAAGTGTTCAAGAGAAAAGTAGTAGTAAATATTACATTGTATATGCAAAAAGAAGTTCATTCTTGGAACCTCATACAGCACTAAGATAATAAATTTATACTTTTGAAATTTTGGCTTTTTCGTGTTAAAGTGTTTATGTATACTTTATTCAATACTGGATTTCAGTTATTTATTACACACTCAAAAACCATATAGAATTTACTCTGTTCATTCGTTGTACATACATATAAGAAATTTGACCAATTTGAAGGGGTAATTATTGCCATTAAAATTTTCTTTCAAGCTTTAAACGGTCTTTAAATTTATCATTTTATTATTTTAGTATCTTCGTCTTATATTACCCCACTTATTCAATAAGAAAGGAAGAACTATCGCTTTTCTTCGTTTGGTTCAGAATATATTTCTTTACAACTTCTGTATGTACGTTAAGAAGAGTTTGTTTTGTTGCGAAGACGAATTTCTGAGTCTTTCAACGAGAGACCATCCGACTTTTCTTAGCAAAGAGCTAAAAACTCCACTAACGAGACTAGGAGCTTCAAAAACCATATATTTCACCATCATCCCGAATTCAACCAGATGACATCCAACGTTAGAAATTATTATGCCTAATCCTATTTCAAATTTGCTATACCATGATAAGGCAACTCTAAAAATCGCACAACAAGAACGTTACATAATAACGTATAATCTGTATGATACAGATGAAATTCCCGCAGATATAATATTAGATCCATTATATCTTCGAATTAAAAACATTCAACCAATCTCCTATCGTGCTGGATACCTGGTGGGTCCTTTCATTCTTTATTGTGACGTTCGCTTGGAATCGTATCATCATTCACAACACATCTACTCAACCTGTGATCAGCCTCAATTCCAAACGAATTTACTCGCTTCACAAGATGTTATTTGGGAATTATCACTACATCATATTCAAAAACGTTATGTTTGGATTGTCGACATAATGAGCCAGATTGTTTTCACTACTAATACGGATATATCCTTTGAAATATCGTTAGGGTATACTAAAGATTCCATACTGAAAATCGAAGAATTTCATGAACCACCGGGGACTACATATTCTGATAAGTTGGTTGTAACGAAATTAAATACGTTGGATATATGGAAACTACCGACACAGCTGGCATCTTCGCAGAAACAAAGAAAACATTTGGTGATTTTAACCCATGGATTACATTCTAACGTAACAGTAGATATGGAATATATTATGGAACAAATATACAAGAGCCAAGATAAATATCCTAATGAAAAAATAATAGTAGATGGCTATCAAGGAAATGTGGGTCAAACTGAGAAGGGAGTGAAGTTTTTGGGTGAGCGATTAGCCAAATATATTGTTAATGAATTGTACAATAAGACCGTGGTTAAAATATCTTTTATTGGTCATTCTCTAGGTGGTTTAGTACAAACATTTGCAATTGCATATATTAGTGTGCAATATCCCTGGTTCTTTGAGAAAGTAAGTCCAATCAATTTTATTGCACTTGCATCTCCATTACTGGGTATTGTGACAGATAATCCTGCATATGTAAAGCTACTATTATCATTTGGAGTTATAGGCAAAACGGGGCAAGATCTTGGATTGGATAGAGTCTCTGAAGCCGATAAGCCATTGTTATATTTATTACCAGGTGAACCTACAAAATCAGTTCTAGCGAAATTCAAACGTAGGACATTATATGCCAATGCTATTAACGATGGTATTGTTCCCCTATATACAGCATCACTTTTGTTCCTTGATTATGACGATGTATTAAAACAACTGCATAAACTCGAGAAATGTCATTTTAAAAAAGGTGAAGATAATGTTACGATCCCAGAAAATACAGACTCTTTCAACAAGAATTTTATATCACCATTAACCAAGATGTTAAGTATATGGGCACCTCAAAAGTTTCCTGTTGCAACCAGTTTAAAGATACCAAAAGTTTCGATGTTTCAGTCTGCAACGTCAATATTGCTGCCACCTTTACCTGACCAGAAATATCTGTTAGATCCAAAGACAAGACATAACGTAATTATTCATGATAAGATATATACTGAAGAGGATTTACCAAAAGGAGAAAATGAATTGGAAGATAGTTTCTTTAAAAGTGAAAATATGCTATTACAAGCATTTACTGACATAAATTCGGGTAGGGAACGATATCAGAAATTGGAGGAGTCAATAGCAAGAAGGTGGCATGAAGGAATGTCTTGGAGAAAGGTTATTGTTGCTTTGAAATCTGATGCACACAACAACATTATTGTTAGGAGGAGGTTTGCTAACGCATACGGATGGAACGTAGTTGACCACTTAATTGGCGCCCATTTCAACGGAGATGATAAACTCGTTAAGAAGGGGGATAAAGAGAACAATACAGTTCAGATAGATAATTTTATTACGAATCAGAAAATAAATACTGTGGCTCCGACTAAGAGAAATGAGTGGGTACTGAAGGTGGAGTCAGAAAGTTTATTTAATGAGGGGCCTACAGGAATGATATCTACAATGGGTGAAATGCTTGAAACATTTTCAAAGACGCAATTAGTTGCCATTGCTTCGAAATCAGATGATAAAGCTAGGGAGATATTAGCGAATAACGACGCAGATGAACTTTTCGACGGTGATACTGAACCACCTGAAGTTAATGATGTAAACAACGGGCCACTATTCTAGTAAAGCTTCTGGCTTCTTATTGATATATTTATGTATTCATATTATCTATTTTATATAATAATCCCGTATGCTATTCTATATAATGCATCCTGTATCTCAGAATCACTCAAATATTTCAACTCTAGTCGTTGTTTCAAGTCATCAAATGCAGCAGCATTGATATAGGCTTTTGATAAGAACTGTTCTCCTTTCTGATCATACCTTATTGTTAACACCTTCAAGATCTCCAAGAAACTTGACTCTTTAGTACTAGTAAAATTTGAAGGCAAACTTAACGCATCTTTTAATGAACAAAAATCTACATTAAATTGTGCTAACCCGTCTTGATTAAATTTGTTCAACTTTAAAATTGATTCAATAAAATAGTTTACCACAATATTCAACAACTCAGTTTTGATGTTTAGGACTATTGGATATGGAACGTCTTGAAGATTGAAACTGTTCATAACCTTGTTCAAAAGATTTATGGTATTTACCAGCTCGGGACTTGCGGCTTCAATATTTTCATTCTCGTATTCAACACTTGACCACGTTTTCAATTTGAAATAATTTTGTAAGGACTCCTTGATTAATTTTTTGATTCTTTGAATGATAGAATTTTGGATATCATCTAGCATATTAGTCTCGTAATCATTTAATATATTTTGGAACACAGAGAAATAATTGGAATTCTCAATGTGGTTGACAACATTTGTTTGTCTTATAAAAATTGGCTTTTCAGAGAATTCATAAATTTTCTTGTACACTAAATTTAGACATTGCAGCTTTGTCATAGTCTGGTATAACTCTTGTTCCTTTGTACGTTTTTCCCCTAATGAGTCAGTTGTCAAAACATAATCTAGATATGATGATGATAAAGTCATGAATATTTGAGAACACGTTTTAAGTTTGAATGATTCTATAGGTTCGTATTGCAAATCGTAAAATGGTTCTAGGAATTCATATGCTTTCTTTAGAAGCTTATTAAAATCGTCGGCTGATTTGGCCAAATCCTTTGGGCTTTGAGTAATTGATTCAAATTGTTTCTTAGTAGTTTCCACTTCATAAGTCACCCATGCACTCCAAGATTCGTCCGGTAACAGTGAAACAAGACCTTCCCCCGTGTAATGGAAAGACTTGGACAAATTCTTGTCTGTAAAAATAATTTGTGATATGAGAAGAATGAGGTTCTTCAAGTCATTTTGAGACTGAGTAGATTGAATCTTGTCTCTTATTGGTTGCAATACGTGATTGATAAAATGTTCATGAATTATTTGCTTAGTGATGCCATTAGATTCATCGTGGAAAATGTTAATGCACTTATATAAATTCTCTGTCAAATAGTCGTTAAGAAATTTAAAATAGATCTCAATCATAGAGGATGAATCATGAAAGTGATAAAGGAATCTAATCTTAAAGTTATTGGAAATACATTGGAAATTCCATAATTGGGCATCTCTCTTATTTAAATATAGGGTACTCAATTTGTAAAGGAGGGATGATCTGTTTCTTAATTTCTCGATCAATTCATTCTCTGGGGTAGTGCATTTTGCGGAATCCCATTTAGATTCCACTAGCATTTGTTTAAAATCATTTGATAGACTTGTAGCCCATGGTGTTATTATTCCTTCATTGAACTGTTTGGTGACTTTATTCACTGATTCTACTTCAGATACGTAATTATTCAGTATATCAATTGTTTTAGCGAGTTTATCATGCAACTGTGACACTGCATCTATAGATAAATTGGACATATCAAGTTCAGAGAACCTTTGGATATTTTCTTTTAGAATTTCCAATTCCTTCTTGGCAGCATTTAAGGCTTCTTGTTTTTCAATAAGTTGGGTCAGTTTATTCAAAACATCTAAATTTCCATATTTTTGTTTAAGGATTTTAATATCTTTTAAAGTAACTGCATTTGATATTATATCGTTAGCAATGGTTTCATAACTGTTAGTTTGAAGGTTTGAAGGTTCATTATTTTGTTGAAATTTTTGAAGTTGGGTGGCTAATTGAGTTCTTTCATCTTTTATCTCTTCAATTTTGGAATCAATCGCTAACAAGTCGTTAATATCACGTAACATGATTGTGTTTGGTCTAGTACAACAGGTTATAATTATTTCTTTGTCTTACTTGTACCTACTCGAACTTCATATAAAGGTGATGATGCAGTGCCACATGTTTAAAGTTTTGCCCACGTCGCGATATTGATACCGAAAACAAGACATTTTAGCATCGATCTTGGTTTGATCATATGCACCTTAAAGACTTTAACATTGTCTTTTAATGTCAATTAAAAAGATAACAAAATTTATTTGTTTAAATAATAATATTTTCACTTTTTTATAATAGACAGAAAAAGTATAGTTGATGCACTGTTATTAAAAGATAGGGTTTTGAAATTTTTTTCGTTAATTAGTGTCAGACAACGAAAAAGCAGAAGCAAACAAACACATACTGATTTTTTTAAAGAAAGATAATTAATTAAATATTTAATGAATGCCATCAACGTATTTTTGTTAATATTTTGGTCTCTAATTGCCTTCACACCAGTTGAATGCATCAACGTCACAAAATGTCATGTATTCCAAAATGGTACAAAAGAGTACCCTATTTCGTTTCACTTTTTACCAATAAAAGACAGTGAAGAGAGAAACCAGTTGGCATATAAAAAAGAAGATTTACAGTGTATCATTTTAGATACGGGAAGATTCAAGGATAGTAGGGAATTAGTTTTCTCATTGACCGTGGATGATATATTACCTTATGAAATTGAATATTCTCGATTTGGTGGTACTAGTTCAGACAGGGGATTACAGAAATTACATTTAACGTTTATGTCTTTAAAATCTGGATTTCTTTTACAAAGCACCAGGGATTTGAAAGTGGGTACAACTATTTTTCAAATAAATCCCAATAAGGAAGATAAATTTAAAATATGCTTTAAGAATTTAGTATATGACGCATCTTGGAATTCAATTGATACCATTAAGAATATTTATATTGATATAAATGCAAATGATATTTTCAATCCAGAAATGGATGATTACTTGAAGAGGCAATTTACACAATATGCATTTGAAGCACTTCATGAAACAAGTTTAACTCTGAACACATTACATAATAAGTCTATTGTAAAGCATTTATTGACGGAAGAAATTTTGCACCGTGATATAAATGAAGAAACATTTTCACAACTCATTAAGGGATATATTGCGTTTACAATCGTCATCACTGTTACTTCCTTGATACAGCTACAATTTTTATACAAACATTTTCAAGAAAAGGAGCGTGATTGGGCTCGAAGTTTAGAGAAGAACCAACTTCCTAAGAAATTCTATTAGTTCAATAAAACAAAATAACGGTAATGTAATCAATACTATGACACTACATAAAGCATTGTTATTAATGCGCAATACATAAGAAAAGCAAGACTTTGAAAATATTCGCCGGGTAAAGATTGTTTTAAGTGAGAAATGAAAAATTACTGTTTTGCAATGAGCAAGAAGTTCTCTAAGATGCAGAAACAAAAAATATATCTAGCACCAGAGTTTAACAGTAACGTTTGAGAAAATAAAAAGTGAATATGACTCTTTCAATAACAGAAAAATCATATCTTTATGATTGCTTGGCATCACAACCGCCAATAAGACCTGATGGTAGATTACTTACGCAATTTAGACCCATAGAACTTTTTACGGATTTCTTACCAAGTTCGAATGGTTCTTCACGAATAATTGCTAGTGATGGTAGTGAATGCATAGTGAGTATAAAATCCAAAGTAGTTGATCATACTATCAATGATGATCTTTTACAAGTAGATATAAATATTGCCGGTGAGAGAGATGATTCTATGATTGTTGAAACTTTAACATCATTACTGAATAAAGTTTTAAAATCGGATAATGGGATTGATTTGGAGAAGTTACAGTTGACTAAGAAATATAGTTTTAAGATATTTATTGATGTCTTAATTATATCTACGTATTCTTATCCTGCGTCGTTGATATCAATGTCGATTCATTCTGCGTTAAATTCTACATGGTTACCTAAGATCATACCCAGTTTTGATGATCTAGAAGTCGCCGAGCTACCCACATTTCATGATTATGATTTGGTTAAATTAGATGTGAAATCACCATTAATTTTTGTTTTAGCCATTGTTGGTGATAATATATTCCTAGACCCTGCATCAAACGAGAGTGCTGTGGCTAACAACGGAATGATTATCAGCTGGTCAAATGGGAAAGTAATTTCACCGATCAAGACTATTGCATTAAATGACACATTTGTGAAAGGTTTCGATCCAATTCTAATAAAGAAAGGTATAAAGTTGGTGGAAGATAATGCATCAATTGTGGCACAAGCATTAGGGAATGTGTAAATTATGTAATCTTAAGAATTGTTTTGTGACTTTTTTAATCACCCATACATTTCGTTAATGTTTGGGTCTTTACATCGGAATTTTATTTTTTTTTGAAATGCAATATTTTGAGAATTTCGCGAGACGCACAACACGGCACATGGTGAAATTTCTAAAAGACTAGTGCGTTTGCTAGCCAGTGAATCTCTGGAGCTGTGAGTGCCGATTGTGTTAGGCATCTGTATTATGGTGTGAGAAAGAGAAACTTAGTGATCAATAAACTGTCATTAGTATACTTCTCCTGTGTCTGTTAATATTTGGAAACACTTAGAAACGAGGACTATACCAGGTATTCAAGCAAAATGAAGTACATCCAAACTGAACAATCCATTGAAATCCCAGAAGGTGTTACCGTTAACATCAAGTCTAGAGTTGTTAAAGTTACTGGTCCAAGAGGTACTTTGAACAAGAACTTGAAGCACATTGATGTTACTTTCAACAAGGTCAGCAACTCTTTGATCAAGGTAACTGTCCACAATGGTGACAGAAAGCACGTTGCTGCTTTGAGAACTGTCAAATCTTTGGTTGACAACATGATTACTGGTGTCACTAAGGGTTACAAGTACAAGATGAGATACGTTTATGCGCATTTCCCAATCAACGTTAACGTTGTTGAAAACGATGGTGCCAAATTCATCGAAATCAGAAATTTCTTAGGTGACAAGAAGGTTAGACAAGTTCCAATTAGAGAAGGTGTTGATGTTGAATTCTCCACTAACATTAAGGATGAAATTGTTTTATCTGGTAACTCTGTTGAAAACGTTTCTCAAAACGCTGCTGACATTCAACAAATCTGTAGAGTTAGAAACAAGGATATCCGTAAGTTCTTGGATGGTATTTACGTTTCCCACAAGGGTTGTATCGTTGAAGATATGTAAATAAACTTTTAATTGCCTATCTATTTTAGTTAACTAATTAATTTATTTACAAATTCTTAATATAATAAAGTCATACATATAATTAATGATCGTTTTGTTACTGTCTATATGTAAGTATTATATATATACGATAAATTTTATTTTTTCTTTTAATGAACAATTGATCTAGCGGCATCTCTTGATTTTTGAATCAAATAAGCATCAGCCAACACCAAAGCAGTCATAGCTTCAACAATTGGGATGGCTCTAGGAGTAACAGCAGGATCGTGTCTACCCTTAGCAGCTAAAACGCCATCTTGGCCGTCATAAGTACAAGTGTGTTGTTCTTGGGAGATAGTAGCGACAGACTTGAAGGGTACGGAGAAGTATATATTTTCACCGTTGGAGATACCACCTTGGATACCACCAGAGTTATTAGTCTTAGTTCTCAATCTCTTAGCTTCTTCATCGTAATAGAACATGTCATTATGTTTAGAACCTGGTACAGAAACACCAGCGAACCCAGACCCGATTTCGAAACCCTTAGATGCAGGGATGGAAAGCATAGCGTGAGCTAACATAGCTTCCAATTTATCAAAACATGGTTCACCTAAACCTGCTGGTAGATTTCTGACTACACAGGTGACCACACCACCGATTGAATCTTGATTACCTCTATATTTTTCAATTTCCTTAACCATATCACCAGCCACAGAAGCATCAGGGCATCTGATGAACCCCATATTATCAACTTTTTGCCTAGTGATAGTGTTTAGCAAATGTTGAAAGTCAGGATCAAAAGTGTTTCTGTTCATCTTAACTTCACCAATTTGCGTCACGAATGCTACAATTTCCACATTAGAGATTTGCTTTAAGAATTTTTCAGCGATACCACCAGCAGCGACTCTACCAATAGTTTCCCTAGCGGAGGCTCTACCACCACCAGAAGAAGCTTGAATCCCATATTTTTCCTTGTAAGTAAAATCTGCATGAGAGGGTCTTGGGAACTTATTAGTCATATCTGAGTAGTCATGAGGTCTTTGATCCTCATTTCTAACTATCATGGCTAATGGGGTCCCCAAAGTCTTTCCAAATTCGACACCAGATTGGAATTCTACACGGTCCTTTTCGTTTCTTGGAGTAGACAATTTGGATTGACCTGGCCTTCTTCTTGTTAATTGCGGTTGAATATCTGCTTCAGTCAAAGACATTCCAGGTGGCACACCATCTACTATACAACCTACCGAATTACAATGAGATTCACCGTATGTGGTTACGCGGAATAACGTACCAAAAGAAGACATGGTGAGTTTTGAGATGTTTTATCTTTTGGAGATGTGTCTATCCGACTACGGTGATATAGTATGACTTTCATTATTGAAATATAAATTACAGATTTCCAGATGGCGAAGATGAAAAGAAAAAAAATGAAAATGGCAGAATGGGCATCTCCTCCCACGGCCCGTTGGCGTAATTAAAGCCTTTTGAAAGGTTTAAATCTTGCTTATTACATTCACTTAAGTATATATATATATAATGGCTAATACAATCTCGTGAGTAGTTGGTGCTCTTGTTAGATTGCAATTGATTTATTACCTAGTAGTAGCTGTTCATGTCCATGTCTTTAATCCGACGGCGAAGCTAAACCCGACGGCTTAAGGCACTTTATGCTAAGCTGTACTACAATACAGAAGGAGTGTATAGGAATATTCTTACTAGCAAGCAATCACTAGGCCATGTATGTCTTTGAATTAGGTTTTTACATCGTAGAAGCTATCTTTATAAACTTAGATCTTTGCTTGTAGCGTATCTCAAGAATTTAGCATGTAGCATGTAGACAAAGGAATTAAGGCAATCGGTTCCATATCTAATTTATCGAAGGCAAGACGACCTCGACTCAGTCTATAATAAATGGAGTGTACCAGAATTCACCTAATGTCCTGAGGGTCTCCCTGGTGTATGTCAAAATATGGTGTCTCTCTAATTAGGAAAAGGTGTGTTCAAAACATGATACATATATACACAGAATCCTCTACTAATATGATATGACCAGACAGGCTGGTTGACGTAAATACTACAAGTGACCACCATATACCCTATCATTCCAACACACTCCCATACTGGCAGCAAATGGAGCAACCCAAGATAACGAATAACGAGACGACAAAAGTCTGACTGAGTGATCCCCATAGGACAGGCAAAACAAAAAATCAAATGCACATTGAAATTGAAATGCAAAAACTAGACAAAGACGTAGACGAAGACGAAAAAAAAAAACACAACACAACAACACATGGTACGTGAAATAGCTTCATTCTCAAATAATTCTTTTCTCCTTTTTTTTCGTTCTTCCCTTGCTACTTAACTTATTTATACGCAAACTTATACTTATACTTATCGTAACACTATATAGAGCAAACACAGATAGATATAGTATTGGAAACTCCACTTCACCCTTGTACGCAAACTACTTAATGTCATTAGCTGATTTGTTAAATAAGGATGATCAAGATATAATATCTTCCCATTCATCAAACAATGATAATGCCATCATATCTAATTCCAACATGACGACTGCAACTACAAATGAAGATATGGTTATTGCTAAGAGTTTACCATTGACAAAGGATCAAAGAAAATTAAGATTCTTGAAGGAATTAAATGATCAATTTAAGATCATTGAAAAGAGAGATGATTTAGAATTGATGTATCAAAATTGGAAATTCTTAAATTTACAAGAATTTGAATTGATAAATGAATGGAATATTCAAAATAAAGAATGGTTTCAAAATCAAAAGGATGGTCTTCCAACAAATCAAATGTATAAGAATATGGAATCTATTAAAAATGAATGGGAAAATTATCAATCCTGGAAAGATTTGCAAAAGGATAAGACTTTCCTGAAGAAACTATCGAATAATGCCAAGATTAAATTAAATAGTGGTGATGCTAAGAATAATTCAAAATCTTCTACAATTTTTAAAAAACCAAAAAACCAAGTTATTAAGACTACAAGTAAAATAAAGATAAATAACATTTTGAATTCACCTTCACCTGATATTAAATCTATCGTTACAGAAGAAGATAAAGACGCTGAACAAGATGAAAATGAGTTGGAAGAAGCCCAAATAGATGGATATGAATCGCTATTAGATCAAGACCAAGATGGAGCAGGGCACGAAGATGAACCTATTGAGGAGGGAGAGGATGAAGAGGAAGGAGAAGCAGATGAAGATGATGAGCTTTCGAATGTTGAGATCCCTGATAATTATGATCCTAACGATGAAGATTTTGAGCCTACTACATCAAGAAAACGTAATGCCCATCCCCACTCAAATTCAAATTCAACTACAACAATTTCATCATCTGGTAAAAATAGGGCTGTCGTCACATTACAAAGTGATAGAAATAAAATAATAAGAGAACTGATGAAAATGTGCAACAAGAATAAGAATTTAAAGACAAAGAAAAGAAAGTTTACGAACTGTTTGGTACTAGAATACAAGCCATCCTCTACAAAGCCGTCATCAATCACTATGAAGATCACTCTGAAACAATATCATGTTAGAAAATTAAAAAAGAACATAAATGATGCAAAGAGGCAGAGGGAAAGGGAACTGATGATAGATGATGAAAATAATGGCGAAACTCCAAACAATAAGAGAAGAAAGTTAAATTCTAAGAATGCTTCTTTATCATTAAGCAAAGGTACTTCTCAAAATGGTACCATTAAGAATAACCATGGATTACCCACATACGGTATGAAGATGAACGTGAAAGAGGCAAGAGCTATTAAAAGACATTATGATAACACATATATCACAATTTGGAAAGATATGGCTCGTAAGGATTCTACCAAAATGGCTCGTCTGGTACAACAGATTCAGTCAATTAGAGCAGTCAATTTTAAGAAAACTTCATCATTATGTGCTAGGGAGGCTAAAAAATGGCAATTGAGAAATTTTAGGCAAGTGAAAGATCTACAAACAAGGGCTAGAAGGGGTATTAGAGAAATGTCCAATTTCTGGAAAAAAAATGAACGTGAAGAAAGAGATCTAAAGAAGAAGGCTGAAAAAATCGCATTGGAAAAAGCCAAGAAGGAGGAAGAAGAAAGAGAAAGTGTAAGGCAATCCAAGAAATTAAATTTTTTGTTGACTCAAACAGAATTGTACTCTCATTTCATTGGTAGAAAGATTAAAACTAATGAATTGGAAGGTAATATGAATGATAGTACTCTAACTCATCAGCAGCACGCAGTAGATGGGCATCATAATATTGACTTGGAGCAAACAGAAGCTACAAAGACTGATTTTTATTCAATTGACTTCGACAACGAAGATGACGAACAGTTAAGATTGAAAGCAGCTCAAAATGCGTCAAATGTCTTGGCAGAAACTAGGGCTAAAGCAAAGGCATTTGATGACGCTCACAATAATAATATTGCTAAGGATGTCGGTGAGGAAGAAAGCAATGAAGATGAATTTAATTTCCAAAACCCAACATCTTTGGGTAACGTAACTATTGACCAACCAAAGATGTTGGCTTGTACCTTAAAGGAATATCAGTTGAAAGGTTTGAATTGGTTGGCAAGTTTGTATGACCAAGGTATCAACGGTATCCTAGCAGATGAAATGGGATTAGGTAAGACTGTTCAGTCTATTTCTGTTCTGGCTCATTTGGCTGAATCTCATAACATTTGGGGTCCATACCTTGTTGTCACGCCAGCATCTACTTTACATAACTGGGTTAATGAGATTACTAAGTTTGTTCCTCAATTTAAGATTTTACCGTATTGGGGGAATGCCGCTGATCGTAAGATCTTAAGAAAATTTTGGGATAGGAAAAATCTAAGATACACAAAGGATTCTCCCTTCCACGTTATGATCACCTCATATCAGATGGTTGTTTCCGATGTAGCGTATTTGCAAAAGATGAAATGGCAATATATGATATTGGATGAGGCACAGGCAATTAAATCCTCTCAATCATCCCGTTGGAAAAATCTTTTAAGTTTCCACTGTAGAAATAGGTTGTTGTTAACCGGTACTCCAATTCAAAATAATATGCAAGAACTTTGGGCTTTATTACATTTCATTATGCCATCTCTTTTTGATTCTCACGATGAATTTAGTGAATGGTTTGCCAAGGATATTGAATCTCATGCAGAGGCAAATACACAGTTGAACCATCAACAATTACGTCGTTTACATATGATCTTAAAACCATTTATGTTAAGACGTGTTAAGAAGAATGTCCAATCCGAGCTAGGTGATAAAATTGAAATAGATGTTCTATGTGATTTAACTCAGAGGCAAGAAAAATTGTATCAAATCTTGAAATCAACCTCTAATTATGACGCCATTGAAAATGCTGCGGGATCAGATGAATTTTCTTCAGATCAGAGTTTGGTAAATACAGTTATGCAATTCAGAAAAGTTTGTAATCATCCCGATCTATTCGAAAGAGCAGATATTGATTCACCATTTGCATTTACTCAGTTTGGTAAGACAAGTTCTATCATGAGATCGTCCGGTAACGATACAGAGGTGTTCTATTCTTCCAAAAATCCTATCGAATTTTGGCTACCTAGGCTAATATATGATGAACTTGTGGTTCCAAATTACGAAAATAACATTGATACCTTATCAAAGTTACTAAATAGCACTCTGAATATTTTTAACCCATCAATAAACTATGAACTGTGTGAATACTTATCCCGATTAACTGGTCTACCGGCTGGCAATTTTTCTAAACTTCATCATCAAGATTTTATCAATCGGGTAATAGAATTTAGCGCTGAACCACAACCAGTCGTCGAAAAACTGGCTGTTTTATTCGATGATGATGAAAAATGGAAAAATAATTTCAATAAAGATCTTTTGTGCGTTGACAGATTAAATGACTTGGTAAACATATCTAAAACTACAACAACCGGTGTCTTAGATTCTCTTTTAAATATCAAAAAAAGTGTGTTCGAAGATGAATATTTAAATTCCCTACATCCTGCTTACCGTCCCAATGCATTAGCAGTGCCGATTTCCATTGCTACTCCGGGTTGTAGCAATATGACGAACAAGTTAAAGAACGAATTATTTGACCCTGTTATTACACAGGCCTTATCTGAAATTCCCCCAATTACTCAATACAACATGCATATCAATAAACATGTTCCAATTGAAGATTTCCCAAAGAGTGGGTTATTCCCAGATCCTCTAAACAAAAACTTCTCGTCTAAGATTTCAATGCCTTCTATAGATAGATTTATAACAGAATCGGCCAAATTAAAAAAATTGGACGAGATGTTGGTTCAATTGAAAAAGGAAGGGCATCGTGTTCTAATTTATTTCCAGATGACAAGAATGATGGATTTAATGGAAGAATATTTGACATATAGACAATATAATCATATCAGACTTGATGGTTCATCTAAGCTGGAAGATCGTAGAGATTTAGTTCATGATTGGCAGACTAAACCTGAAATTTTTGTATTCTTGTTGAGTACAAGAGCTGGTGGGTTAGGTATCAATTTAACAGCGGCTGATACTGTGATATTTTATGATTCAGATTGGAATCCAACCATTGATTCTCAAGCAATGGATAGAGCCCATAGGTTGGGTCAAACAAGGCAAGTTACAGTGTATAGGCTGTTAGTTCGTGGTACCATTGAAGAAAGAATGAGAGATAGAGCCAAACAGAAGGAGCAAGTTCAACAGGTGGTGATGGAAGGGAAGACCCAAGAAAATAATGTCAGAACAATAGAAGCATCGATAGCTACGCCGGACATTACTAGACATTCAGGCATCGCAGCATAGTTTTTCACGTATATAGAAACATATAATGATTTATCATATAGTTATAAATGAATAAAGCAGTTAAAATGAATTTCTGCTTTTTTTTATAGACTTACTTATGTAAGGTAATTTCTTGTTTAAAATACACAACCTTTTAGTATTGTTAAATATTTGTTGTGGTACTTGCATGCTTCTTCGTATTTCTCCTTGGAGATTGCACCGGTGTTAAAAGCTTCTTCGTCAGCAGCTTTTAATTCGTATATTACTCTTCCAAATGAATTTCTTTTCAAGATTAACATTTCATTTGTATTTGATTCAACGGGAAGAATGGGTATATCATCTTCAGGTTCTTGAGCACTCGCCTCATTCTCACCGAATAACATATCAAAATCATCATCTTGTGAGACTTCTGGCTTGGGTGGATTTTCTGCTTTCATTTTAATATCTTTGTTAATTGGAGAATCATGAGCTTTGTTTTCATTATCCATAAAATTAACGAATTTGGCCGCATCATCAGGTGATTTAACATCATAAAGGACTAAGAAATAGAAAAAATAGTCTATAACATGCTCTGCCTCTATAGTTGACATCTTATTTCTTGCAACTGGTACACCATAGGTATCAGATTTGTATTTTAATGTTTGTAGAACATCGAAGAAAAATTGTTTCGGCGTTACAAGATCAATTAATCCGTATAAGTAATCTAAATTGTAATATGTGCTACTGTGTAAATTCCAAAATGAATTCATTTGGTTAGTCATTATCTTGTTGATTGGATTTTCATTTAATATCAAAAATTTTCCATATCCTACGGGCTTTTGCTGAGAATACATATTTTCTGTGTTGATTACTCTAGAATCCACATTGTAGATGGGCGCAATATTTAGTACTGATACTAATTTTTCAATTAGTGAGTCTAAAGTTGGTGATGATTCACTTTCAGATGAGTAAACTCCATAATTTGGCTGGTTCTTGCAGTGAAATTTTCTTAGCATCTTCAATAGTGGTACAGCATTTAGTCTTAAGATTGCATTATGGAAAGTCCTAGATTCATCATTCAAAGTATTTGGATTTAGTACAGAATTTAGTAAGGTAAATATATTTTGAACTAGAGAATCAGAGGGAGATCTATTTTTCAATCCTGATAAGTACTGTTCCAGCCAGTATATTGTCTTGATCAAACCAATTAACATATATGGTTGTAAGAAATATTCAAAACCAGATATTAAATTGGAGGAGTCAGTAACAACTCCTAGTTCAACAGTCATTAACACTTGCTTTATCATAAAGGGGATAAGAGTAGGTAATTGCTTTATTTGAGTATTCTGTGATAATTGATCAGAAATGGATCCATTTACAAATAAGTCACATAGCCAACTTTGAACAAGTTTATGCGATCTTGCCAGAGTATTAGGATCTCTTTCATATTTTTCATCTATTGTGTATGTATCTAAAATCTCTGGAAGTTTGGAGATAAATTGAATAGTAGTTGAGCTAGTTGATAGGGACGTTGAGGATTGTATGGCAACATCAGTTAGGGAAATTTCATAAGTTTGGGATAATGACACCAACAAGAGGATTCCCCACCCAGTTGAAAAAGTCTTGTTGTTGTTTGATTCGTAGTTGTTATCATCCAGTATTTCGGTTTTCAAATTTGTTAATGAATTCCATGAGTTATCGACAAAATTCATCAAGAGCTCGGTAAGCAATATGGGGTTAGTAAAAGATAAGATAACAGTAAAAGAATGTGTAAAGTTGAAATAGAGCAATGCGCAGAGTTTCGATATTCTATCATAATTTAGTTTTTCTATGGAATCTTTCAATAAATCGATCATAGCGATTGACACTTCTTCCAATTTTGTTGGAGAGATCAAGTCAAAATTTGTTAGTACCTGATATAATCCATTAGTATTTGAAGATCCATTGACTAATTCCAGTTCTAAAGCGTCAATCTCATCGACAATAAATGTAGGGATATCTTTGATCGACTCCTTAATTCCTTGGGAACTAGTGACGATCAATTCAGCAGATGTGATTAGTGTTTTCGTATCAATTGTTTCATCCTCTCTTAGATAGTCATTGATCACATTTGGTGGCAAAAGATTTAGCATAATCAGTGATTTCATGAAATCATGTCTGATATCCAAACTGGTAGTGGAATAGTCGTCAAATAAATCTTCATTTCTGCTTTTAATATCTTCCTTCTCTGAATAATAGGCTCTAATTGCTTTGATTACTTTATCATCAACGTTATCTAATGCCTTTGTGATGATTTGGGGAGTTTTGGAAGAATGCTTTAGGATCAATAAGGGTAAATGTTTCGATATGAAAATTATCCATTTCCTCTCTAATAAATTCAGATTTGAATTCATTTGGTGATATTGTTTATTGCTTACGAATTGTGCAAAGCAAGTCAAGGAAGTTTCAATTAAATCAGTTAATAATGTGTCAGATGATTGAGATGGCAAAATACCCTCCTGAAATAATGTGGGGGCAATTGCGGCATATCTAGATAAGAAATCTGGGTTTATAGATTCCCAATTATGAATCTTATTGTTCAACCATATATTTTTGTAGTAACGTAACAATCTCATATCTTTGTATTTACTTGTTGAACTAGTCGACAGGGGAGTCTTATTCATGGATAATGGACTTGCAATAAATTGAGGTGATGTCAATGACGGTGAATGGATATACTCATGAGCATGGTCCTTAAAAAAGACGTTTACTTTTGAATCTTTAAATGTCAGCTTGTTATCAATATTTTGGGACAATCTCTTGTGTAGCATCTTATTTATGTGTGATAATCGTGACATCAAGATAAGTGAGTGTTCTCTAGCATTTTCGTTGGATATAGTAATCGGATTTGTAATAAAGCTTAACAGGATCTGCAACAATTTTGTATAAGAGACTATTAATTCATTGCTGGCCCGTCTAAAATCAGCACTTAATATGCTTGGTATAATCAGGTTTGACAAATCTTTAAATAACTGGTCTATCACTAGTTTATCAGACAATCGAGTCAGAAAGGCAGATAATTTGGAACAGAAATGGATTAGCATATTATTATTATCTATAACTATCAATTTTGGGAAGGCAGTACGGACTAAATCTGAATTATAATTGACAAATAATACAGCGATAGCGTAGTCGGCTAAGAGGTATGAATCGCTTATGCTTAACAACTTAACAAAGTTTAAAGACAAAGTGTTTGAAATCTCTTCTATATTGGATGGATTTGATTCTGAATCATCATTCTCTATGTTTTTAGAGAATCGTTCATTGAAAAACTCTTTGAATAAATTAAGGAATTCTGCTGCAGGGATTTGTCTTTCTGCACATTTTATGGCTAGGTTATAAACGGAAAATTCTTCCATATTTGTGCTATGTAGGATGTTATCTCAAAGGGTTCACCAATGGTATATAGACTCTGTAAAAGATTAATGTATCAATAAAAGGTTTAAAGTCAATTATATGATTTTCAAGAGAGCGATTGTATTAAAGCGACTTGGTAAGCAATTACGTAATCGTTCCATACCTATGTAGAGCATGTGTAGATGCATAAATATATATATATATATATATAGTCGTAGTCAAATTAAGCCAATTCTAATCTTTATATGTGGCGACTAGCAAATACTTCAGTAATTCTATGTGATTGCGATAAATTTGTCACGGGAAACATCTGAGATAGGTTGTCAAGGCTATGTTTATGAATTCGTTTGAATTTCATCATGTCCTACAATGCTGTTTTTAACGTTCGAACAGAGAGAGCCATTGATGCTAGGCAGAATACCATTGCTGTGTATATCAACAAGCATACTAGCCGGTGTACACTCGTATGGTTACTTTCGCTATCGATAACACTTTTCAAGCTTCATTCAAAACTGCTTTCTTTGCAAACTACGACTTCCATCCACGACTTCCGGGTTTTACCAAAAAGATGACATATTAAGAACAATGAAGAAAATTTGATGCCAGGAACAGCACAATCCAATCTCGATTTCCATTTTGTAATTATTCTGGAATTTCTCAGTCACTTTTCAATTCAATAATGGCAAATGCTCAATACCAATCGTTTATTTAATTCAACAAGTGCCATCGTCCTCCGGTCGACTTCAATGTAAGAGACAAAGTTCTGGCTCATAATAGTGCATACAAGAATTGCTCGTATATCAAACTCTATGAACTACCATATGGTCTCTTCAAGATTAGAGAAAAGTCGGTCACCAAACTTATCGACAAAACAACGAGACCAAATGGTAAGAAACGTAACATTTTCCATGTAGAACTAATCATGTCGGTGAAAGCCTTCTATAAGTTGTATGATGTGGCCAATCAACTTTATCAAGAGACAAGCAATCCCAACGGTTTCTTCAACGGGTAATTAAGTAGTCAACCAGCCATTATCGTCACGTTTCTCTTGTAATCTGTAGATTTTGTATTCATTTCGTAAACGTTTCTTACCCCATTTTGTTTCGAAAAGTGGTTTGAACCATGTGCAAACCAATTAAATCGTGCACTTACATGATGTAGCTATGAAAAACTCGAGATGTAGGCGCCTCGCCCTCTCAAACGCTGGTGTGTCAGCAGCCCTGGGCAGGGACTTTGTTTGGTTCGGCCGAACCATAAAAACGTAGTGGTATGTGTGCGGAAAATGTATGAAAGGGAATCAAATTACAAGACTCTAGAAACCATTGTGACCTCAGCAGTAAAGCATTTATGAGACGGTTTATATCTTGCTAAAATATGATCAAGGTATTACATGCAGTTGTTGATCAAAACCATAGAGGAATCCGACTTGGAAATTTTAAACCGTCATGATACTGAAAGTAAACTACAATGTTGCGGTATTTGTCGGTTAGATATCTATACTGTAGGTGATCACTGGAGAGACCATCTTTGACCATTAGTGGTGGGTCAAGAGGTATTGGTACTGTGGTTAGAATGAAGGGAGAATTGTAACAGCGGGTTGGAATTAGGTGATCAGAGTCAGTGTGGGTGTGCAACTGTTTTCATTTTCGCGATATAACCATTATAAGACTGATAATGAACCTTAATATTAGAATCCGGCTTATACTTATAGCAGATAATATAAGGATAGTCATGTTTTTGAAAGTGGTTAGGCTGATTACATGAGATTTTATGAACATTTTGATATCCCAATTCCTGAAAATATTTCATCACATGCTGATACACCTTTAATATGTTGTATTATTACTGTTTTTTCTCTATTGTTTAGAAATGGGTGTTGACCAGCCAAGAAGGTAGCAATCATGGGGATTGGCAGTATTGGTAAATAAGGTTTGGTTTTCGCCAGTACAATGAGTGTCGAAGCTTATGCCATATCACGTACTTCTGGAAAGAAGTAGAACACTATGAAAATGGATTCTTATTTTTTATTTGTACTAAGGAAGAACCTGATTAAATTATTAAGGACTATGATATTTGTGATTGGATTGTTGTCTGTTCAAATTCATTAGCTGATTTTGATTTTGATTTTGATTTTGATTTTGTAACAAATATCAAATAGCATGATGGCAGTCGGAAGAATCGCTTCCATTTCCATTCCTGACCAACACGAAAAGTGAACATTAAAATATTAGATTTTAAAAGACGTCTCTGATTCCAATAATGTCTTTGGTATTGAAGAAATGCAAAGGTATACGTAAACTAGTTTCTGTTCACAACTTGAATATTTGTGTTGAGACTATCCAAATTAGTGAAACTAATGACGAAGGATCCTTTCGAAAGAATGAAACACGGTGATGTTAGATATATATTTACCCCCAGCGGATTATGATAAGGAATCTTCCAATCAAGCTGGGTTTTTTGTAATTAATTATACAAGTTTTTCATTATTATTTTATTTATCACTCAGTAATTCAGCACAGTCTTCTCTAAAATCAAACATCGAATGAATATCTTACTAAGGTAATTCAATCTTTTTTTTCGTTATTTTCCGCAGCTTCTCTGGCTTCTTCTAACACGGTCTGCCAATCTGGTATAGTGGTACTTGTTTTATCGTTAAATCCATTCTGCCAACTAGGAATAGAGTCACCACCTTGTGCTTGAAGAAATTCTTCTCTCGATTTCTTCCATGCAGGCACATCCTTTTCTTCTTCCTTCTCAGGATTTAAATCATCGAAATTCATATTTGCCAATAAATCACTGGCTGATGGAATGGCATCAATCCCTGGAATGCCTTTTGATGTTTGAGAATTCAATAAATCTTTTTTCTCTATGCTGTCTTTGTTATCATCTTGTTGTGGGAAATTGGAGCTTTTGATAAGGTTCTTTAATGACTCAATTTCTTTACTAACATGCTCTAATTCGTGCATACCATTTTTGCTTGAAATAAAACCGTCAAGAGATTTCTGCAAATTCATCATCTCCATCTTCATCACCTTCATCTCATTTTCTATCTTCAGCCTAGTTTCAGTCGTTTGGTTAATCGTGTCTTGGAATTCTCTGATTGTCTCATTCAATTCATTGAGTTTTTCCTCTTCTTTGGTCTTCATATCAGCTTGTTCCTGTTCAAGTGCGTCGAGTACTTTATCAACTCTATCAAATTGTTCCTTTATCTCTTCTTTGTCCTGCTCTAATTTCATTTTTGATTCAGGAAGTATATTGGGAAGCACATATCTTCTGCTTATTTCATAAGCACCATAAAGGATACCTACTGTGGCTGTAGCCATAACGAAGTAATCCTTCCAATCACGACGAGGTAGTGGTGGTGGTAAAGCTTCGTATAGATATTCAACAGGAGTCGCTGGTTTTTTGGAGTCAATAGTAGTTGACTTCACATTTATTTGGTTCGTTTTTCTACTTCTTGATTTTTCTACAGCATGTTCAATTTCTTCCTCCGTTAAACCTTTGTTTTGCAAGAACTCAATTTTTTTCGTTAAAGGGGCATCTTTTAGTTGGGAATCACTCAGAAAGGAGACAGCTGAATTAACTAGTTGTGTTCTGACCTCTGATGACATATTATTGATTGATGCTACTCTTACCTGCCTATGCCTTCCTTAAGTCTTCAGTACTGATGAAGATATATATGTTTTTCGTTTTGGAGAATTTTCAATGTCGGAGTTGAAAATTGCACGTTTAAGAAAATGAAGAGAGTCACCGTTCCCAAGAGGAACTACTGGTCGCATTGAAAATGGAAGAATTAATAGAAACTGCAAATTCTAAAGTTTCGTGGAGTAAAATCTTAATTGTTGATGTCACTAGCTCTGGTTTGTGTGATGATTTTACCTTCGAAACTGCGATGAGGTTATTACCATTATCTGAGCAGACAAAAGTTCTCGCCAGAAAATCACTTCTTAGCCGACATATAATGTTGTGTAACAGGTTACTTCAAATATTTGGTTGCTCAGTAGCTGCCCAAAGGGCAATAAATAAATTGGAATTTGGGCGTCAACAATATGGGAAGCCAGTACTTAAAACAGTCAATAACGTTGCGTTCAGTATGACAAATGGTGATAATTATACAGCAATGTATCTTGTAAAGACTGCAAATCCTAATATTGATGTTGGTATTGATATTGCCTCTACTTCTGATATAAGCGATGATTTGAAGTTATTCAAGAACATCTTTCATCATGAAGAGTATTCACATTTAATGAGCCATTCCTTGGAAGAAAGGAAACAACTGTTTACCTACTATTGGTCATTAAAAGAATGTTACACTAAATATATAGGGTTTGGTCTAAATGCAGATTTAGCTAGCATTAACTTCAAAGAAGTTCAGAATTTCTCAGAGAAAACTGTGATAGAAACAATGATAAATGGTGAAGAGCTTATATTTCATTCATTTTGGCTTCCAGCAGACGATCGTAAAAATATTATAACTGTGTGTTACAGTGAGAAGTACCGTATTGGTGAACCCACTGTACATTTTATCTCTTTACAGAATATACTTGAATATATCGGAAGCAAAGCACAAGATTAGTTTTACAAGATTTCTTGCTTTCCTTGATTGATACAGGTTGGTCTAACAATTTAGGTATACTTCACGTTAAGCTACAGTATAAAAAGGAGTTTTTTTCAACAACATAAAAGGAAGTTTTGTCATTGTATCTATTAAGTTATTTTGAATATCAAGATAACCTAAGCGCTTTACCGTATTTGATATTTGGTTTGTTTAAAATGGTCTATATCGTCTAACAAGTATGTCATTTCCCATTCGAATAGATACTAATAGTTAACCTTTGTATGTCACCCTAGCAGAAGAAATTTTCAGTATCTAGCTAACTAATATCAGTTCACTTCATACTTTGTTTGAAAGAAAAATGATCAGAAATGTTATAGGTATGTAAAGTTATTAGTTATCTTTCTGTAGAAAACAAAACTGATTTGGGTATACAAAGAACACCATCAAATGAACCTTCTATCAATTTCATACTTGCAATACCCAGACAGGTATGATAGAGATCTGGGTCGTCCTCGTCATTTTTGCTCAACCCTCCTGTCAATGAATTCTGTGTCCTCGTCAATAAGTAATCGCTGGTTAATGATGTGTTGCACAATATTTGCCAATCTGGCGTCAGTACTTGTAATGAGTTCAAACACCAGAAAACATAACAAGTATCAGCGAATTTATTTTCTCTTCCTTGAAACCCACCATGATCCAATGCATCAAACCCTATATTCTTCCCATCCTCTAAGCTCATGCAACCCGTATTGGATACTTGTCTATGCAAAAGCCATGTTATTGTTTTTTCTTTAAACGATTCAGGTAATACATCCAACCTATTTAATAATTTCAAAGCAGATAAACCACAAGAGGTGTAACCTGCATGCGGTTCCCCATATGTACCAAAACCGCCTGGAATACAACTTCGCTGCATTATGAACGATATTAAGCTTTCAGTATCAATATATCGAGCAAATTCAGTAATTGTCCTACATCCACATATGTATAAGATTGCAACAGCAATATAACAAAATCTTAGATCATTTGAGTCAAGGAATGAAGGTTGTATTTTGTCCATGTTTAATATTGACGTAAATGATCCATCCTTCGTTGATTGGCAACTTGAAACAAATTCGCAGATACTTTCCAACTCAGATGCATTATCAAAGAAATTCCTGTCATCAAGCATTAACAATGTCAATAAGGCAAATAATGTATTTGGTAGACTTAAAGTGTTGACATCTGGGATGTCCATAGTGAGGCTTCCTATGAACCCTGATATTGGTTTGTTATCAACTCTGTGCAGCTTTAAATAGTGTGCATGTATCCAATTGGCACTATCTCCATAATCTTTTTTAACATCAATTTCTAATGAGGATAGCGTTTCAATTGCGTAGAATACAATAGCCATCTTGTTTACATCTCGTGACTCGAGGGCACCTGGTAGTAGTGTTAGATGTCTCTGTAGGAATTTTATGTGCTTCTTTTTATTGCTCTCAAAACTCATAATAAGTCTATTACTGGTAGAAACTGATATATTTACTATAAAAGAAAGAAAGAAAAACAATATGTGCTTCCGTACACTTTACCTATGATAATCCTCTCTGCTTTCTTTCAATTCCTGCTTAAAGTTTGATACTAAAGCTGAATCATGTCAATAAAAAATGCGCAAGCCGGGAATCGAACCCGGGGCCCAACGATGGCAACGTTGGATTTTACCACTAAACCACCTGCGCTTTTATTTTGAATTTCTTTGTAGTGCTATTAACACATATCAAATTATTAACAACATGGAACTTACCAATACACATTACTCTTCACAATAATAGTGAAACGAACTTCTATCATAAAACTCCGTTACACACAATAACTAGAATACAGAGAGAACACAGTTGCGTAGTTAATTATTTAGTATCAAAAAACACTTATAATTATAACAAGAACAATACAAAATGCACTGCTATTAGATTTGGTATCGTCCAGAATAAGATCCGATACTTTATTAGCCTGAACACCTTTAACATTTTATTAATCATTCCTACGACGACTGTTTCCACCGAAACTAGTGGAATTTTCACTATGAGAACTGTTAAGAATGGTAAACAATGAGGAATATGGTATATGTGAGGGTATAGGTAAGGTATCTATTACCGTTGCACCAACTAGTACGCTGGAGTGCAACGTTACTCCTCCTCCCTCTTACAGGGAAGAATGTAAAGTAGAAAATATAGTATATAATATTTCGAGAACGTCCTCTCTTATATATAAAAATTTCCATAAGCATATCGCATTGTACGAAAACAATACAATATTAGCCTACTTACAGTTTCAGCAAGAACCTTGATGAACCAAGTTACCATTTGTATCAAAGTTAAAGCTTCATTGATAAACCCCGCTGTATTGCTTTATTTGCCCAATTTTTGCGGAAAGAAGCGTTGAATTGATATATGACTTTTAAGAAAACCGCTGATTTTTTCAACAGTTACTTTTCTTCAAGCAAATCGGCACTCATTTCGAAGAATGTTTCAGCAATACCGATACACTGGATAAATTATATGGAGACTTTTTTTTTTCCATTGTCGAAACCGGTTTTGTGAACGATTATTGAACTCTGTTTGGTAGAATTAACTATTTATTGCCAAATGAGATGTTCCCTGGGCCATTGATTTTTTGCCAGGTATAAATTTGGTCTATATCGCTGGGTTAGTACTGCTTTCGCTGGCAGTAATATTTACTTAGTCCCACCAGCAGTTTAGGTAGCTGCGGTGCTGCCACTGTAATAAATGTGTCTGGGGCAATGTTCTTTTTTCAATCGAAGATTTAGTTATAAAAGTTTGTTGTTACTTTATATTTGACTAAATATCTAGGTTCTTAGTCCTTATTCTTGTTATGTACATCATAAATATTTTTAGTTTAACTATTACGAGATAATTGAATAATAGTTTCAAGAAAACTTGAAAAGCGTGGACCGTGATATTAGCAATAGTAAATTCCATTTTGATCAATTATCATGTCAGTTAGTTACACCACTTATATTCATAGCTGACCTTTCTAACAATATTATTACAGTTTAAAATTTGGAAAATAATTTTATTTAAGTAATTTATGAGCACTTTTATTGGTCCAAAATAATGAAACATGAATAAAGCATCAGTGGAGACAATCTAAGCGATGGAATTTGGTCAAAGGGGTAATACTCCAATTAGTTTTGATAAACAATAAATGGAATTTTGTATTTAATAAAGTGCGGATGATGATTTAGAACAAAAAAAAGGCAATTAAGTTGCAAATAATAGTACAAGATGATGCATTTATCGATTTATATGGCATGATGTTAAATATCGCTATTATACTGCTCTAGTTAATTTGCCGCTTCTCTTTAATTCTAACGCCTTTTTATATGGGGGATTTGTTGGACTCTGGACTGGGTTTAATGAAGCATTTAAATTCCTATTAATGTCTTCAATATGGTATGTGGCATCAGAATCAAAACTCTCGAGGTTACCACAAGACATGAATTCAGCAATTGTTCGTTCATCTTCCTTCCATGTTGATAATGTATCTGTAATGCTTAATTTACTCATATGACAGCCATTGAAAAATTCTTCCACAGAGGAATTCACGTCTAACGTTGGAACCCAATTTGATGGGGGATTGTAACCCATACAGACAATGAAAGCCTCTAATGAGGTACCCCTAGATGATTTTGGTTTGGCACATACAACTTTATCGAAAAGATAACCCAGCTGCGAATATAACATGTCGATATCTCTACCTCTGAAAATCTTTGCCACGAATGTACCACCATCCTTCAATATGCATGTTGTTAATTGCAATGCGCTCATGATTAATTGTTGTTGGACATATTCATCCAAATCATGTAGCCCGGTGACATCAGGTGCCCCATCGCTACAAACAAAATCTGCCTTCTCATTCCCAAATAAATCTAGGATCTTCTGTAATGTCTTTGGATGCGTAATATCGGCCTGCAATGTTGTAACATATTCAATTGGAGACATCGGTTGTAAATCCACTGCAACAATTTTTCTTCCTGCTATTTCTTCGTCACTTTTACACTTGAATAATTTCTGAGATAAAACTTGGGACCAAGAGCCTGGTGCAGCACATAGATCAACGACTCTTTTCATATCTGGATCATCCAAGAAATGGAAATCATCGTTCAGTTGTAGTAATTTAAAAGCAGATCTAGCTCTGAAACCTTGTTCCTTTGCTTTACGATAATATAAATCTCTCTTATCTTTACTACTCTTCCCCATCTTTAATATGCTAAGCTATTATCCCCTTTGGTAAGTTGCTATATTTGGTACAGTACCTGTCAGGATGACTATAATATCGATGGCATGTCATCAAAATTTTTATTTATGAATAACTTTATTAAGATTTGAAAAACTGGGTAACAAATATTTTTGAATGAAGCCGCCGAAGTTTTAAAATATATTCAATATGTATGGAACAAGACAATTACACAAGATGTATTTATGTTAAAAATAGATAGCTGGAAAAAAAATTGTTTTCTCTGTTGTTGAATTTCAGTTATATAAATATGCATAATTTTTCATTGATTAATTTAACCATTTCCCAGCACTAAACTTAGTGCCCCATTTTTAGGAATGGTGTCCAGACTCTTATTACTACTATTCCAACTACCTAATCCAATGATACCAGTATTCGCAATAATTCTTCTATAGCTCAAAAACTGTATTTTGCCAAATGCAACCTCATTAATGCAATATTCATACCGTGAAATCTGTTCTTCCGTATCACTTTCTACAGCTGTTGAGTCAGAATCACTAAATTCTACGTCGAAGTCAACATATTCTCTCAATATCATATCTACTACAGTCTCCTTCTTCACTGAGTTCATCAGAAACACTCCTCTTTGCTTGATGGTCCAATAGATATAAGAGATACCTATTGATGAAATAAGGATAGCTGCTAATATATAGTTTGTAAAAAACCTTGATATAATGAGGGTATTCTTATGTCTTCGAAGACCAGAAACGGGAAAGTTAAGTGAAGCTAGTTGTTTATTGAGCATGGAAACAACGGGGTTCACCACCTTAAAAGTTGATTGTTCTGTATTAAGTTCTGCATTATCTTGGAAAAATAAAGTTGCTATCATCAACAATGGCAATCTGAATAAGACAAAAGCGTATAAATGCATTATTGATGTGTCCTCTTCTGAATTTGAATTGTTGAGTCTGGGTCCCGTGTGGAAATCATTTTGATTGTAATAATAATAGTTGTTGTAATTGAAACTCATTATGCTGTCGTTCCTTATTTTGTTATATGGTTAATTTCTTGAACTTGGAGTGGTTATCCATACTATATTTGTAAGTTCGAACAACGTTTCTTTTGTTTCTTAGGTTTTGTGATTTTATTTTTTTTTCCCTTTGGATTGATCTTTGCTGACGCTGGCGCACCGATTTTTGAATCATTATAAGCGAATAAGCCGTTTTCAATTTGTACCAGTTTATCCAAGCTTAAACTCAATTTCATATTCTCATTAACATTAGCACCGAAGGAACTGCTTGAAAATCCTGACCTCCAGGGAATAACAAATACTCGGAAATGATCAATCTTCAATATTCCCCTTCTGAACTTGTCTTTAGTTGTTGTCATTACCGATCTAGATGATATTAAGTTCTTGATAAATTTTGAACTTAGTTCCTCATTTTTAAATCTAATACCACCACAACTAGCCTTATGATTAACAATTAATGAAAGTGACGTCTTATCCTGCCAATCCTTTGTACATACCATCTGGGAAACTTGACTTGCTATTTTCCATTCAGGGATGGACGGATCAATATTATAGATAAAGAAGGATTTTATCGATGTGCTCTCCTCTGCGAGTGATTCCTTTAAGGGTAATTTCTTTAATATATGTGATATATCTATTCCTCTTAACCTGATATTCTCTTTCTGACCTTTTATTGGTAGAAGTGTTTTCTCCGGTGTATCATCAATTTCTCCACTCTTGATACTTTGAGTTCCACTCTGATTCAAGATGCTTCGCAATTTTTCCATCAATTCCTCTGTTTGATTTAAATCACTGGTAACATGTGCACCACCCAATTTCTCATCTTTCAATGCTAGAAATCGTTTCATCATGTCATTCTTTGCTTCTTTAGTGACCATATTCTTATCATTATTTACCAATGCGATAATGGAATCACGTAGTTGGATCGAGATATTCCAAGTCATATCTAACATACAACATTGACACATATTACGTTGGTTTGCACATCTTAAACAAATTAAAGTCTTCGTTATATTAGGAGATCTTTCATGCTGTTTGAAATGATACGACGTAAATGTCATGGTACATATTTTACATTGTGCTCCATTAGGTAACTTAGTTAACCTGAGGTTTGGTGAATCACCTAAACATATGTCACAGATGGATGGTTGGGACGAGTCCTCCTCTATACTGTTCATTTACGCTTTCTTCAAATATTGGAAACGATGGTTAAAACTCTGACTTCTCAGTACATTGGCAAGTTCAGCTTGAGTAATTTTTCATAAATTTCACTTTCGCAGATTTTACTATGGCAATGGAAATTTTCAACAAGGCCGTGTCTTTAAAAAAAAAAAAGAAAAACAACATTTTATGATTTGTGTAGTTGAAAGAATATATTTGCTTGGATATTTATTTATACGAGTATATTTTATCTATATATTTATGGTAACGTATGCTAATTGTGTTTTAATTTTTATCATTTCTTTATATGTGTTCTATAATGTTGTAAACAATTATCGTGCCTACTAAATTTCTGACTACAGCCATCAAAGGGACATTCATGATTCTTTTCACCAGTATGAATCCTATTATGTCTAGATAGGTGACCCGATGTAGTGAATCCTGTAGAACATATTTTACAGATATGTTTGCGACGGGTTTGTTGCTTCTTTTGTGCGATAGAATTCTTATTGTTATGTGTCTTTTTCGTTATCTTCATCATTATTGGTTGTCTATTATTAAAATACTTCTCTTGCCATGACTTACTATTTAGAGATGGACTTAAATATGGTTTAGAGGTCAATTCAACAGGTATTTTTTCTTTTGGAACTAATTGGCATGTCATTTGTGGAGGTGGAGGTGTAGCGGAAGGTGTCACAGTTGGTGTTGATCTTGGAGTTGGTGGTGCTAAGAAAGAATTTGTTTCTTGTGTTTTTATAGTTACATTATGGGTTTCTTTAATTGGTTTTTGGAATATAAAAGTTGGGATAGTAGTTTTGATCGTGTCATTGGCGTCAACATAATCAGTGGACCTGAATGCAAATTTGTTTAGCTTGTATTTCAAATCATTATCAAACGTATGTGAGGTGTCTACGATTGGTAAAAGAGTTTGGAATTTGTTGATTATTTCGAATTTAGTGTTCATAACTATGTATCGTTATTAAAGTATTATTTTGTTTAGATGTTTTGATATTTTATTACAAGTTGTTAAATTAGACAAGGTTCCTGTTTTTTGAACTTTAGTAGTACAGCAAATTATATGTTCTTAAATAATAATGATTGCTATGTTAAGCATTTCGCACAAAACGTAACTCAAACGAAAGTGAGTTTACTAACCGTATATCTCAACCGCATCTTGGCTTTTTAGGTTCCATGTACGTGTATGTGTACCAATTATTTTGGGCATGAACATATAATATAATCGTACTCCATACTGTGCATAACGAAGTAACCAATATTTTCCACTTGAGCGAATAAAATTTACTAAGAAATGGCTGAAGTGTTTGAGAGGAGATTTTTAGGTAGTAAATTAAACGGTAGTTATGTGGCGGGGGGGTACGCAGTTCATTATCTCGTAACAACTTGGATTTGCCAAGGATTGAAAAAGAATTCAACGAAGAGAACTGGATGTTGTTTTTTTTGGATCAGTTTCGTCGTATACTGTAGAAAAGGGTCTACGTATCCATTATTGTTTTGCTATCGAAGCCAAATCAACAAAAGATTTGCACATGAATGTACGTAGAAGGGTTGGTTTGTTCGTTCATGCCAATATTCTTCAACCCTGCGTACGTACATACTTTTACGACGTTTTGTATATCTGTCCTATTATATTTTGTTGAGAAAGGCTCGAGGGACGTAAATTTTGTGGGCCTGTGGACTACTTTTGTTTCTCGAAGATATTTTTTTTGAAATTCTCTTTACGAATGCCCAGAAGCGGTGCGTGGTCGTTTGGTGGTTCATAATGGATTTCACTTTTTTCTATTTTAGGAAAATACAGGGACTGCTATTATACGTAAACGACAGGTGATCTTCTGCTGTATTGCTTTTGCGTTCTAGTAATGAATGGGAACGTCATTTTAAGAGCTGTTGCAGTTCCACAAATGATGGCTTAGTTTTTCTGTTGATGGAATAAGAACTGGATTGGTTGTTGCTTTGTGATGATTTGGCATCCACATGTCACAGATGAAACAGAATGTGCATGTTACGACATCAAGCGGAGTGTTGGTACTATAAACGCCTTTTTTCACTTGATCTGTGAGTTCTGCAAGTAAACGACTAAAATCACAATTGTAATTAAGATGATTTAAAATGAAATAAAACAATTGAATTTCCTAGAAGTTCTGAATTAAAAATAGGCTATAGTTCTTTTTCTAATCGTTTGTATCAAATATAGAGACATGAGTAAACATGTAGGCTCTTGAAACTGAAGATACTATAAATTTTTTTCTTGCAAGATGTAATTATTACAGTAGATCTTAGGATGCTGAATAACAAACTGATCTTCTTAGTTTCTTGTGGTGGGTGCTCTTCTGTGGAAATCACAGTTCTTACATAAATGTGTAAAGATCTCTGCATTACACTGTCAGTGCAACAGAATATGTCTCACCGACACTACAGAGGCCGGAGAATCAAAAAAGTTTATTATCACTATTTTCATTAAAATTGTATGTAACTGAAGTAAATGTTTATAAAGGAATAGAATCAAATTACAAATAAAAAACAAATAAGATTCTAAGAGAATATAGAAAGGAAGAAAAAAAAAGTTTTAAAGCGAATGGTATAATAATCTAATAAATAATTTGTTTATTACTGTTTTTTTATTTCCATTGTGCAGAAAAAAAATGTCATTATATCAATCATTATCTTAAATCAAGAAAAGATTGAAAACTTATAACAACAAAGCAGCGGCACCAGCGAAGGCAGCACCAACACCTAAACCGAATCTAGCAGCACCGTTAGCAGTTTGTTCAGTGACAGACTTGGTAGCTTGGATTTGACCGTCATCAATTTGAGAGACAGCAGAAGCCTTAGTAGAAGTAGTGGTTTCAGTAGCCTTGGCAGTAGTTTCAGTGGCCTTGGCAGAAGAGGAAGCCTTGGTGGTGGAAGCAGCCTTGGAGGAAGCAACGGTAGAAGTGGACTTGACTTCAGCAGAAGAGGAGGCCTTGGTTTCAGCAGCAGTAGAGGTGGCCTTGGTTTCAGCGGCAGTAGAAGTGGCCTTGGTTTCAGCAGCAGCTGGGACAGCAGCTTGAATAGCTGGGACCAATCTGCTAGAGTACCATGGCAACTTAACAATGGTGGCTGTAATTTCGTCAAAGTTCAATTCAGAGAACAAACTAGTGTAAGAGTCATCCTTGTAAGTGATAACTTGTTGGTAGACAGATAAGACATCAGCTGGAATTTGGAAACCAGAGTTACCAGTTTCTAGACCAACGTAGTCTGCCAAGTTAGAGCTGATATCTTGTAGGATAGCTTGCAATTCAGCGGTTTGTTGAGCGGCATCTAGAGCAGAAACCATAGAAGCGGTAGCGACAGCAGCTAATAGAACGGAAAACTTAGACATCACTGATATTATTATTAGATTATTAGAGAAACTTTTATTGTTGTTCTTTTATGAAAAAAAAACAACAAGAAAGAATAACGTTAAGAGAAGGAGATGGACTACAAATATTCAAAAGAAATATCTATTTTATATACAATTTTCGTCGAGAGAAAGAGACTTCCCATCAAGTGTATTTTTTTTGACGACCTCGATTGTTCGGGTATGTTGAAATTGCCTTGGATGACTGTGCAAACTGGTTTGGGATAAAGGAATTGTTGCAAAGTGGGAATAAAAATGGAAGTTACTACCTAAGCAACTGAACTGTTGGGGAAGAAGTTACGGTAAGATTTGATAGATGCAAGACGGTCGAGGCCCGCTGAAGTGGACTACCTCACCTCTTTTCGGACAGGGTCGCAGTATTAAGTTACCCTTTTGAGACACTGTTGAGTTGATATGGGCCTGTTGAATTTTTGGGACGCGCAGCCCTTTCTGAGACGCGGAAACCTTACTTTCCCAAACTGGCAACTGCTGGAAATTCCCGAGAAGGTTCTCGAGAGTTTTGCAAGCGTTTTGTTGAGCGGGATACGGGAGGGAACTGATAGCGGCAGATCACATGCAGTGGGCTCTTCGCAACTTCCGCAGAAAGGAAGATCGGTGTGTTTTCGTTTTGAACGCCACAGTTGCTGATATACCCTTTTGAGTCGGCCGCGTTGAGGTGGTTGTTTGTTGATTGGCTAGTTGATTGGTTCAGTTGAACTGGATAGCTGTGTGGTTACGTTATTTTTAGATATGTTGCATGGATTGATCGTTACTCAATTACCAAAAGTATGTCATTAATTAGCATATACTCGGTGTTTGCTATAGCCTAGCTCTCTTTTTTTTTTCCGACATCTTTCAAGCAATAGAGTTTGTCCTTACATATCATTAAATCTTGAATGGTTGCAGAAGGTTTATACTGTCCTACCAGTGGTGGAGCACTTAATTGCTGCATCGCGCCCCTCAGTTCTGAGCCAACGTGTTCAGTCAAAAATTACATGATTAGATAATTTGAAATAGTTGCAGCATAACTATCATCAGAAGAAGTAACTGACTTGGTTTGCAGCCATTCCCCGGAATATGCCATACCGACCCGTTTTTCACTCCGTAGGTACCTTTGTACGCTGACACCTTCCTAAAAATGGCAATTTGGCTATTTCTTGTCATGTACAAAACTCTTTGTCTTAGGGACTCATATTGTTCAGTAATGTTGGTTGCCTCTTGCTATTAATGCCTAATTGCTTGTCTCACGAAATGTGTAAGAAGGAACTATACTGCCAAATATGTGGAAGCATATTGTCTTTCCTGGTCTCAGGGGAAAAAATCTGACGCAGTTTTCCATTTGGACGGCACAATGGCATGGGGGGAATATCAGCTATTTTTGATGAGTTTTCCCTACCATTCATTTGGGAACCATGTTTAGCAGAATAAATGCCGCCGAGAACGCTTCTAATCATTTTCTCCGATGGAGTTGTGCAAGAGTCTTCAAATTAAAGTATATTTACTTGTAAATGCTTTTTATCTTATTGTTATGATTAATGATATTAGAAGAATATACTTAATAGACACATATACGATATATAAATGTTTTTGTTTTCTTTGGTTCTATTTCAATTTTATTTTTCTTACTTTTTTTTTGTTGTTTTTGCGATGTTTCGACTAACACCACAGGCTTAGCATCCTTTTGGCGATACCACCATTCCTTATTCTTTCTTTAGTTTCTTCATCTTCTTGTCTTAGTAATTCAGGATCATAAACACGTCTATGACTATCCAAATCTATTTCTTCTAGTTTCGTCAAAAAAGTGTAATCCTTACTGTAAATCATGTAACCAAAATAGAAAAACAACCAGATAGGTAAAGCCAAATAACTTTCAAAGAAAGCTTCAGCACTGTAAACACCGGCACTACCTGGAGGACTTAAAGCAACCCAGAATTGTGCAATGAAAACCAAAATGTTGAAGAAGACACCATATATTGACCCCCAAATACCAGTGGTTGAAATGTAACCTAATTCATTCAATGGTTTACCTTGACGTTTCATTGCTAATCTAAAACGGACATGTGATAATAAGATAGATGACCATGTAAACAACTCACTTAACCCGGCGATAGCAGCTAACCAAGTGAAAATGACTTCTTCTTTACTGGTACAGGCACAAAATGCAATAACACCAAAGACACTACAGAAGATCAATGCACGTAATGGTCTACCTTCTCTGTCCACATAATTGAAATATTTTGGTGCGTAACCTTGTTCAGCAAGGGATCTTAACAGTCTTGGAGATGCATATAGGGCAGAATTAGCCACTGATGTAACAGAAATTAAAATTACAGCGTTAATAAAATGTGGGACGACTTTAACACCATGTATAGAGACTGCCAACACGTATGGAGAAGCATGAGTTGCGGAACCACCGGCACCCATCAATTGATCACTGTCACGTGGGACATTGAAGCCGATTAAGATCATTGTCAATAAGTAAATGACCAAGATACGGTAAATACTTTGCTTTGCTGCCACTGGAGTGGATCTTCTTGGATTTTCTTGTTCATTGACGGATAAGGCAAATAGTTCGGTACCACCATATGAGAAGTAAGCTGTGACTAAGACGTAGGCGACACCTTTAAATCTGGATGCAGAGTTATCGGATGCGAATGCACCAGGGTCATGCCAATATTTGCCACCGATGTAACCATCGTTACCAGCACCGCCACAATTCACGACAATGGCTAGTATAATAAAACCTGCGATCATAAGAATCTTACAAGAGTTGAAAATAAATTCCGCTTCACCGTAACCTCTAACACCAAAGAAGTGGATAAATAATAAGAAGACGTAAAATATGACGACGAACACGTCGGCATTAATCTTATCATTCCAATATTTGATAGTCATTGCGGCGGTAATTAATTCCAAAGGTAGCACAGTCAACCATTGAATACAAAACAGCCACACAGTGGCGAACCCAAAAGGTTTTGACACGAAGATAGAAGTATAATGGTTAAACCCACCAGGCAGAGTTGGATATGTGACGGCCATTTCACCAGCAGCTTGAATGACGAAGTAAGTAATGAATGAAACCAAACCATAGCCTATCACCAAGGATGCAGGGCCCGCTAAATATAGACCCTTCCCATTAGCGACTAATAAACCGGTACCGATACCAGTACCCAGAGTCATCATGATGACATGTCTTGATTTCATTGCTCTCTTTAAGTTATCTTCTGAGTCGATGGATTTAGTACCATCTTCTAAATCAATATTACTATGTTGGTTTTCTGCTCTCTTGAAGGAGTCCATGAATTTATTAAATGCAGAGTGTCTATGTTTGACGGTAGTATCAGGATATGATTCGAATTTTTCAGTGACATTTGGAGTTGTCTTTGCTGTGGAAGATGATAGACTTGTCACTTCAGGAGAAGTTTCCATTTTTTTTGAATATTCCATCTTAAATGTGAAAATGGATGTGCAGAACTATATTAATTGTTTGTAATTGAATGAATGATTTAGCTATTGAATGTAATAAACTAATAAATAGGAAGAAAAAAAGCTGGGGAGACAAGTAAAGATCGACATTAAATTATTCAATACATGATTGTAATATAGATATATATATATGCAATCATTAGATCAGAGGTTGACTCAAAGCATACTCAATCAAAGAGAAGGTGAAAAAACTTGCTTTTTTTTTTTCTTACTTACCAACCATCTCTGCCTGTGTGTCTGCCAGCTATAGTTTGAGTCAAAAGATGTGCTGACCGTTACAGGATATGGCGTACCAGCAGAAAGATGTTGTGGCACAGGCTTCCCCATCGGTAAGAACCGTTAGCGGAGAGGGTGTGCAATGGCAAAAACTTTTTGCCGCACGATCGGCGCGTTTTTTCTTTCTGTTCCGTGTGTCTTTTCTTTTTCTGTGGGAAGAGGTGTGGCTGTGTCTGGCCGGAGAAGGTGTCCGTCTCAAACACCGGGCCGCCAAGACTTTGGTTTGGAGGCCTCTCTCTCTAGGATTCCTTATCCTCATTCCATTCCAGCTTTGACATCGACTGTCATTTGACAGATCGGTCTGTCAAATACTGTCACTCTGGTTGGACACGCAGGAGTGTAGAGACGTGGAACTATGAAAGAGAGGAAAAAGGGTCTTGACTAAACAGACACCCTTATTTCTTGGATACCTGAGAACAGGCCCGTTATGAACGGTTTTGTTCGAACCCTTGCCTCGGGAAACATCACTAATTTCTCGATAGTTTTGGGGATGAGTCAAATAATAATAGACTAGAACCCATTGTCTTGTCGTTATTACATAATCTTTTTTTTTTTCTTTCATTATTGAGTGTCTATAAAGTTTGGACTCATTTTTGAATCGAGATCTGGTGGAGATGACACAATGATCGTGCTCGAATCAGAATATATTTATCTATGTTTCTCCAAATCAATCTTGTCTGCTGGAATCCATATTATCCAGTTACGATTATATATCTTGTGTCCCAGATAAGCAACTAGTATAATGGGAAACGCTAAATAATTTTGGAAGAAGTTTATAACGTCTAGTTCACCATGTTTCTCCACTGGCGCAATGGCTACCCAAAATTGCGTTACTAGACTGAACAAAGCAAGTGTGACAGCGACCCAGGATCCCAAATATCCAGTTTGTGACTTGTATCCAACAGTATTCATAGACTTGCCCTGGTTCTTCATACCATCCCTAAATCTGATATGTGATAAACATATAGACATCCAAATGAAAAGCTGCGATAACCCGGAAACTGCCAATAACCAAGTAAATACATCTTCCCTCTTGTCACTGGCAGCAACAAACCCAAGCATTCCAAAAAGTATAGAAACTAATGCACAACGGATGGGACGTCCTCTTTTGTCAATGAAATTCAGCCAACGCGGTAAAGAGCCTTGTTCGCTTAATGATAACAATAGTCTGGAACTTGAATAAAGTGAAGAATTAGAAACAGATATCACGGAAATTAAAATCACCGCATTAATGAAATGTGGCACAACTTTCACCCCATGTGATTCAATAGCAATGACAAACGGTGATGCATGGGATCCTGAATTAGAACCCAATAGACTGGGACTATCGTAAGGTACCAAAAAGCAAACTAATATAGTCGTTAACAAATAGATGAAAAGTATTCTGTAAATAACTTTCTTACAGGCGCTGGGTACTGATTTGATTGGATCTTCTTGTTCATCAATACTTAGTACCATAACTTCAATGCCACCATAACTAAACGCGGCATATGTGAAAACAGTGCAGACACCTTTGAAACCATGAGCAAATGGACCTGGTGTATGCCAATATTTAGCTCCTATGTATCCATCATTGCCGGCACCTCCACTTACAATGACAATGGATAAAATTATAAACCCACTAATCATTAGTATCTTGCAACAATTACAAAAAAATTCCGTTTCTGCATAACCTCTGGCACCAAACAAATTCACTACAATTACCACAATGAAAACACCGGCAACAAAAATATCAGGATTAGCATCAGTCCAAAATTGAATCGTTATTGCAGAGGTGACCAATTGTAAAGGCAGAACAATCAGCCATTGTAAAGAGTAAATTAAGGAAATTGCAAATCCCAAAGAGGGATCAATTAAAATAGACGGATATCTGGTAAAATTACCCACTAATCCACGATAACAAATCCCTAATTCTCCTGCAGCTTGGATAATACAATAAACCATAATCGATGAAACAGTATATCCAATAACCAACCCAACTGGACCTGCCTTGGCTAACACTTGTCCATTGCCTACAAGTAAACCAGTGGCTATACCAGTACCTAAACTTATCATTAGCAAATGACGACTCTTGATTGTCTTGGATAGTTGAGTATCTTGTGCTTCTAAATCATCATTGGGTTTTTGTCTCCTAAATGAATGGAAAAAATCATTCAGATACTTGAAAGTTTTGCTATTCTTATTCTTATCGTCGTTGTAATCATTTGAGAGAGATTTTTCTGAAACCTGAATCTCCTGTCTTTTCTTATTGAATTCAATATCGTTGTCAATTGATTCCATGCTAAAAATGAAAAAGCTTGAATATCTTCCTTGATTGTGAATTTTTTTAAAATGTTTAAATAACGATTAAATAAAATAATTAAAATAATATATACCTATTTTTGTAATAAAAAATATATATAAGGCATTTCTTCTGCGTTTTTTCGTTATGCGGTGATTTTTCAAGGCGCCGCATTTGATTTTTTTGAACTCTGCCCTTGACACAAATCAAGTTTCTTAATTTTTAAACGTGAGTATTAGAAAGAAGGGGCTAGTGATGAGTTAAATTCAAATTAGGTTTATGTTATATTATGGTTTTTAATACATTTTTAGATAAACTATGAAAATTTATTTTTTATTTATATTTTAACTTTTTTGCAAAAGAGGTTGGAAAAGACAATCATATATATATTATCTTTAAAATATAATTTCATAAAGTAAACAATTCTTTTTTATTAATATGGTACTCATAATTTACCTTAATATATAGATAATTGTTGAAATCTGTGATAGATGTGTCACATACATTATCACTCATGTAATACGATGAAGACGACACCATAATTAGGTTGGATGAAAATTTTTATTATAAAATAGAAAGAAATCGAATAACTAGATTAGAAGGTTTTATTTTACATGTATATTATTTTATATCTTTTTTAGAAGAAGGAACAGAATTTATTATATAAATCGCAATCTCACTATATCCTAACTATATCAATAATCCACAAGTGGCCACTAACAATAATACACCATTAAATACGAATGTTACTACTGATTTACATTATCATCAAGTTAATTCTCCATAATAATTAACAGTGTTGGTATTGTTATTGAAAGAATTAGGAGTTGTTGCCATATTTTAATGATAATGGATAAAATATGTAATGTGTTATGTAGGTATTATTTGACATTTAATATACAATAAAACAAATTATTTTCTTCTAATGTCTGTTGAAATAGAGAATATAATAATATACAAATTTATTCTATATAAAAAAAGATTTTTCGATGCCAAAAGATGTTTCCCGTCTCATCCCAAGGTCGAACGTGTTAAAGTAGGTTAACACAATAGTATGGATTAGCCACAGTCAGCCACAGTCAGCCACAGTCAATCAAAGTCAATCAAAGTCAGCCACAACCAGCCACAGTTAGTCATGGAATAGCTAGCAAGATAAACTTAGGATTATCTTGCCTACCTATCACTGGCATGTAAAATATTATTATATAAAGGATAGTTTTTGGACTCAAAACTATTTTATTCCTATTTCTATTTCTATTCCTATTTAAATATCATATATTAATTATTAAATAGGGTATCCAAATAAAATATAAAATCATGTCTTCTAATAACTTTAATCTCAGCTCATTACGTCAACAGAACGTGCCAGTATTGTGCAGTTGAACTAACCTAATTCAGTAATCTTTATATTAATTCCAGCAATAAGAAGGCTTTTCAGCAACTCATTATTCACAAAAATACGTATAAATCTGTTCAATTCTATAGAAGTACACAATATAAAGTAATGTAGTGAATCATTTAATAGAGAAGAAAGAAAAACTGTTGCTCTCCATTATACTCGCTAGTACAACTGAAATTCCTGAAACTGTAAGTAAGTTAATATTGTTTCGTGCAATGTAATATACTTATGGAAATTTTTTATACATAAGAGAAGACGTTCTCGAAATATTATATAGTCCTATACTCTCAACCTTACATTTTTCCCTGTAAGAGGTAAAGGTGTAACGTTGTAATCCAGTGTACTAGCTGGTACAACGGTAATAGATACCATACCTGTTCTCTCACATTTACATTTACGACAGAAATTAATACAGTTATAACCCTTGCACACCGAATTTCCAATAGATTTTCATTTATTGAATTATTATTACAAAATTTAGCAGAACTTATCAAAGTTTTGCTTCATTTGGGACTATCTTAGTTTTTTTCAATGGCCAAGTGTTTATTTTCTTCCATGTTCGGCGGTTATTTTCTTCGAAGTTCAAAACATCGCGTATATTGAATAAAAAAACACTTCCCAAAATTTTCTTGAGTATTTCAATCAGCAGTAGAAAAAAACGCCAAAACATAATAATAACAACTAATGATATATTCATAGCCCATTTAATGCAATTGCCCAAATACCAAAACAAACCGTTTAAAGCGCCAAGAAGAATATCACTCAATCAATCCAAAACTCAAACAGATGAATTAGTCAAATGCAAACGTTTAACTAATGAGAGACTTAATGACTTGGCCTCCAAAAGATTGAAAGTACCCATTTCAGCAAAACCAATCGAATCAAAAGTTAACTACAGTGACTATAAATATTTCAGAATGATGTATAGGAAACCTACAGTAAAAAAACACAAGACTTGGGATAATGATGGATATGCCACATTCAAGGAATCTACCAATAATCTTATCTGTTTCAACGAAGCCGGAAATAGACTTGGCAATATAAGAAATTTTTCTGTTAATAGACTCGACTCCATTTTTAAAGTAGGGTCCTGGGAAATCCAAATAGATTATGAATTATCTGATTCTGATGAGTTGAATCAGATTTGTTTGTTACTTGCTAAGAATAATCAGAATTCAAGTACTCCCCCACCACCATCATCGTCTTTTAATTCAAAAAAAATGAAGGACGAAGATGTTAAATTGGTTGAATCGACGGATAAAATTCCCGTGTCCCAATTATTTAGCACTCAAACAGTGACAAAATTCAAGACAGTGATTAGAAAATCTAATGCTCATACTCCACTATCCTCGACTAATAATATTGAACGAATCAAAAAGAGATATCAACCCGTATTTGACGTAAATAAGATTGAAAATCCAATCATAATGAATAAATCTGTACACGCAGATGTAGATGTAATAATAGATCCTTTACTAAGCAAAACGTTAAGACCACACCAAAGAAACGGTGTGAAATTTATGTACGATTGCGTGATGGGATTAGCTACCCGACATGGCCATCATGGCGATGAAGAGAAAGAAGGAGAAGAAGAAGAAGAAGAAGAAGATGGAAACACCACTAATACATCTCTAATACTTGAGGAAGATTCCGACATCAGTGGGTGTTTATTAGCAGATGAAATGGGATTAGGAAAAACATTAATGACCATTACATTGATATGGACACTTTTGAAGCAATCCCCTTATTTAAAAAATATACCATGTTCACAATCAGGAGTTCCTTTACAGGGGTTATGTAAGAAAATTCTGGTTGTTTGTCCAGTGACACTAATTGGTAATTGGAAAAGAGAATTTGCAAAATGGTTGACTCTAAATAGAATAGGGGTTCTCATTTTAAGTTCTCGTAATACACCGCAGATGGATAAGACAGCTGTGAAGAATTTTCTTAAGGTCCAAAGAACGTTCCAAGTCTTAATTATAGGTTACGAAAAACTGCTAAGTGTCTCCTCAGAGTTACAAGATTCAAAAGAGTTTATAGACTTACTTATATGTGATGAAGGTCACAGATTGAAGAACGGAAATTCAAAAGTCTTAAGTGTCTTGAAAGATCTAGATGTTAAGAGAAAAATTCTTCTTTCAGGAACACCCATCCAGAATGATCTTAATGAGTTTTATACCATTATAGATTTTATCAACCCAGGGATTCTTGGAAGCTATCCTTACTTTAAGAAACGATTCGTAATACCAATAACTAGAGCTAGGGATACAACAAATAGACATAATGAAGATATTATCGAATTAGGAGAAGACCGATCAAAGGAGATGATTGAAATCACCAAAAAATTTACATTGAGAAGAACCAACGCAATTCTTAGCAAATATCTTCCGCCAAAGACAGATGTAATCTTATTTTGCAAACCAACCAGATCGCAACTATTGGCGTTTAAAGATGTGTTGGACAAATCCAAGCTAGACTTTACAAAGCTATCTTTCAATTCCTCACTTGGACTTATCACGCTTTTCAAAAAGATTTGCAATTCACCTACTTTGATTGGTGATGATTCTTATTTTCAGGCGAATATCAACACTGGAGAAATCCAAGCTAAGTATAGCGGTTCACTGAATTCAGGAAAGTTGAAAGTCTTAATGGTTCTCTTAGAGAAAATCAAGAACGAAACTAACAACGAAAAAGTAGTTATTGTTTCTAACTATACTCAAACTTTGGATATAATAGAAAATCTTATGAAGTCTGCCCAAATGATATCATATAGATTAGATGGTTCGACACCAACCAAACAAAGAGACTCAATTGTGACATCGTTTAATAGAAACCCTTCCATCTTTGCATTCCTATTAAGCGCAAAATCAGGAGGTGTTGGTTTAAATCTAGTTGGTGCATCTCGGCTCGTTCTATTCGATAACGACTGGAATCCTTCTGTTGACTTACAAGCGATGTCTAGAATTCATAGAGACGGACAGAAAAAACATTGCTATATTTACAGACTAATAACGACAGGGTGTATCGATGAAAAAATCTTACAAAGACAACTGATGAAACATAGTTTGAGTAAAAAATTTCTTGATTCGTCTATAAAAGGTACAGCAGATGGTTCCAATGATGATTTGTTTACCAAAGAAGATTTAAAAGATTTATTCACGATTTTGGAAAAGACCAAGAGCAATACACACGATCTAATTTGCGATTGTAATGGCCAAGGAAAAAAGATATTTCTAGAGAAATCACCCGAAAAATTGAAAAAGCCAGAGAAAAAACCCACCTCTTGGATGAACGCACTTCAATTATCACAGGTCATGGAGGAATGTGATGCTGAGCTCAATGACCGCAAAAAAATTCTAATGATGGAGTGCTTTTCGGGTTATAGGCATATTGATCCTAAAAATACGGTAGAAGTATCTGATGTTGTAACTTCAGATATATTGGAAGTTCTGAGAGAATCGATAACTTTTGCATTCGTTCATGACGGCGAGAAGCCCATTTTAACAGAAGATAACGTAATCATTCTGAACGATTAACCTGCCTAGCTCAAACATATATATATATATATATGGATATGCATATAGTTTATTTTGAAAAATAACCACACGGAGGAAGTAATTTGATTCTTATCCTAAATACTCTATATATTAAATTGTATTCAGATTAAAAAAGACACTTAAAGTGTTCGGGCAAAAAAAACTGACCATTAGTGTCGCCATTCTTACTCGAATAGCCACCATATTTGATAAGTTTCAAAAACATCTCGGAATCTAGCCAACATAAACACGCAGTTGGTGTTGTACGGACAATGTCTCTTTCTCATATATTGAAATCTATAACGAAATTTAGAAAGACCAATACCAGTATACTTCTAATTCTTACATATGCCATTATAGCGGTGGTGTATATTATCAATAACTCAAGCTATAAATATTCCCTACCAAACAAACTTAAAGACCCATACGAGTACAACCTACTGGAGCTTGCATGGACTGATTTGCAAAACATAACAAAATCTCCTCATCCTTACACTTCAAGAGATAATGATAGAGTACACGATTATCTACTGGACAGAGTACATCAGATTACTAGCAAGTTACCATATGCTGAAATATCAGATGACTATGATAAGGGATTAAACACGTTATTCAGACAACAGGATGTCTTCAATGCTAGTTCAACGAGAACAAGAGTGATATATTATGAGTCTTCTAATATCCTAGTCAAGCTACAAGGTTCCAACGCAGAGTTACCGGGCCTTCTACTTTCTGCTCACTTTGACTCTGTCCCTACTAGTAATGGGGCTACTGATGATGGTAAAGGTATTGCCTCATTACTTGCCACATTGGACTATCACAGTAAGGAACAACCGGAGAGAACACTGATATTTAACCTGAACAACAATGAAGAATTTGGGTTGCTAGGTGCACATTCCTTTTTTAAACACCCATGGTCAAAACTGGTTGAATATGTTATAAATTTAGAAGGCATGGGTTCAGGTGGGAAATCCGTATTATTCAGGACATCTGATGTATCTACAGCTCGTATCTACAAAGCTTCTGTGAAATCTGGTCCATTTGGTAATTCAATATACCAGCAAGGTTTCTATAGTCGTTTACTCGGAAGTGAAACAGATTATAAGGTTTATGAGCAGCACGGACTAAGAGGATGGGACATTGCATTTTATAAACCCAGAGATCTCTATCACACCATTGCAGATTCGACTTTGACAACTTCAAGAGCAGCCCTTTGGCACATGCTGCATACCACATTACAGCTTTCTGGACATATAACAAAAAATGATATTGATGAACATGATAATACACCTGCCATATACTTCGATTTTTGCGGTATCGTATTCTTTGTTTTAAGTGCATTTGATCTTTACCTGATTAACTGTATTCTGCTCATTCTGACGCCAATAATATTAATCATGTTTTATGTTTTATCATCCACTACAGAAAATTATGATTCTGTTGCAATTAAACTAAGGTTTCCAGTATCATTGATAATATCTACTGGTATATCATATTTTACTGTATTAGGTCTTTACCAAGTTAATCCTTTCATTATATCCAGAAATCATTTAGTTCCATTGTTTGCCATTACAACTGAATTTATACTTTCTAACTATGCCATCCTTTCCTTCTTTGAATACGCATCACCATCATTCGACTTAAAAATAAATGTGCTCAACAACTTGCTTTTCATAACTTGGATTATTATACTAATTACGAATTTCAAATTACACGCTTTAAAATACACATACACTGGTATCTATCCTCTTTCGATCCTCTATGTATGTGTATTATTTGCCGTTATTACCGCTAATTTCATCACTTTATATAGAACAAACTTCAAGAAGACTAACTCCAATGAACTAGAAAATAACTATGGAAGTGTCAGAGGAAGAGATGTAAGTATCAATAACATTCTAACTGAATCGACATCCCCACCTAATAGTACTATAGCTTTAGATTTAGAACCAGGTCATGTTAACGGCGATGGTACAAATTCTCCAATTCAACAATATGAAAATGATGATATCGATGAAAGGGCACCACTATTAAATGCTAACATAAACGAAATTGAAAATAATAAACAAAATACTGAAAACACCAAACAATTAACCGAACAATTCTCGAATTATGAGTGGATATTACAGTTTCTCTTTGTTGTACCATTAGGCACATTCATTCTTTTCAATAGTATAGATCTAATACTAGATGCATTGAACCAAACGGTTCAAGAAGGAGAGTCTTCTACTAGAAATATCTTTAAACTTTTATTATTTGGAGGCATCTTTACAGCATTACCAATTCTACCATTTGTCTATAAGCTCAATTACTTTGTTGCACTTCTCTTTTTAATTACTTTCGTCATAACCATCGTCAAGGCATTTTTTGGAACATCGTTTACTAATGAATATCCATTGAAAGTTAGATTTTCTCAAAGTGCTAATATTTCTGCCATTATCGGTACTAATGCAATTGTAAATGTGTTTGGAAGACAAGGTGGTTTTATCGAATCCATGTTAAACGACTTACCCAGTATCAAAAAATGTAATAGGTCTGTGTGGTGTACAGATAAAGGAAATGGTAATGAACAATGCTCCTACATTGGTGAGCAACCCAATATTGTAGATGATCCCTTTGGAGCCGGAATCACTGTTCATGACCTTTTTTCATTCTATATCCTCAAAAACGATAGAAAATCTGGGAGCAGATCACCATACGAACCCATAAATGCAGAATTGTTGATTAATGTCAAAGAAAATAGAGCTTGCACCTTAGAATTTTCAAGTAAAAATGGAGGAAATAGATCACCAGTTAGACAAGTGAAAATTTTTCATTCTGATAAAAACGACTCTTCCTATGATGCTTTTAAGTGGAGCTCTGGAATAGATGAGTTACAATTACACAAGTTGAATTTTGACAAAGACGAGTATCATGTTGGAATTCAGTGGTATCCAAGAATTCTTGATACAATGGAGGATAGTTTATCTGGGGAAAATGCTGACGAAAATATAGATGCCTTAGATGTCAAAGTATCATGTTTCTGGGGGGAGTATCAATCTGAATCATATATTGGTGGTGAGCATAGGAGAAAAATGCCATCTTACGACGAACTATTGAAATATGCGCCTTTGAACATATCATTTTCAAATCTGAATAAAGGTCTTTTCGATATCAGCGATGTAATTCATTTATAATGCAGAAAGGTAAATTTTATATCCCATTCTAGATGATTTATACACATAGAAAATTTCCCTTATGTATTTAGAAGTTCAGGACATTCTGCTTGCTCATATCTATAAATAATAGTGTCATATAGAAGCATTAATTGTTATTATATAGGGAGTTCGGGTCACGAAGTAATATACTTGAGATGTTTGGAGCGTAGTATCCGCGGGGTACCACTTGCGCAATTGGAACTGGTACAGCTTCAAGCGAAATATTTACAGGCATTACGCCATAAGGAAATGAGTTACCTAAATTGGAACCTACCATTGGATGATAACCTTCGCTAGTTGCCAAAAACGCATTAGCTTGCTGAACCCTATTATGGATGTCAGATAACTCGTGCTGTGTTAATTTTTTGTTAGAATAAGGTGGAAGAATGTGTGGAACATGGGGTTCGCTTTCATTTTTAATGCGGATAGTTTTATCAGGTATGAATTCAGTTATTATTTCATCGATTGGAATTATATCTGAAGGAATTTCAACTGTGAAAGCTAAAAAGTCCCCAAAAGTTTCCATTTCTATCAATGTTTGAATTGGAATATCAATAAATATGTGCTCAATCTTTAATTGACTTGCATTTCTACCTATTTTATTAAATTTTTTTAATGTTACCTTCAACAAATTCAATTCTTCATAAAACGTCCAGTCACGCTCCAGTTGGCATAACTTCAATGCTTGGTCAAGCGATTCAATGGCTTCATTAATTTGCTTTGTAGCCAAATAAACTTGTGACAACCCATACCATGCAAATGCTGTAAAAATATTATTAAAGCTTCTCATTCTAGAAGAGGCAGTGGTGAAATCAGTTTCCATTGTTTTTTGACATATATTGATTGCCTGTGAATAATTTGAGATGGCGTCTTCGAATTGCTCTAATCTGAGGTATAGTGATGCTAGCGATATCCATATAAATGCTTTTTCTGAATCGAGATTTAAAGCTCGTTGATAATAATCATAAGCTATCGAAATATTGTTTATACAGTCTTTTTTTATGAGAAGCCGTCCCATCATATAATTTGGCATAATTTGTTGTTCTATTGGAATCTCAGTCATATACAATTTTAACTTTTCTACAGTGGCGGATAGATTATATCCTTTGAGAAAATCTAACTGGATTTCCAGCAATACTAAAGGTTGTTTTGATTGTACTGTGTGAGGAAACTTGGAAATACCCTCATCTATTAATATAAAAGATTGATGCTCATTGTTTAAGATAAAAAGTAGCGTTGCCAATAGAAGATAAGTGTAGCTTACCTTATTTAGGAGGTCTTCGGCCCTAAATGTCGAAGTTATAGTTGAATCCTTAAGCATCACAAGCACTTCTTTCAATTGATCGATGGCCTTTGGCAAATTATTTTTTCTGCGATACATCTGTCCTTTAGACAAAAGAGCTTCAACATGCAACACTGAACATACGTTCTTAGCTTCGCCTATTGCTTGGTCAAAATAGGGCAGCAAACTATCAGTGATGTCGGAAAAACTATCGTATAACAAAAAAATTCTGCATTGTAGAACTAACAATCTGACGTGCTCGACGTTATAATCTATGCCTTTCAGGGTTGGTTGCAAAAGTTCCAAAGAACGCATTATCGTATGACTTGCATTTTCAAATTCATTTAATTTATAATATGCTATGGCCAAATATTTCCATATCCTATAATCAGTTGAGACATTAGGTGCATTTGAATTAAGAGCGTTGACAAAGAGATGGACTATACTTATGTAATTCCGGCTCTTGGTATACGCAATCGATAATAGCAATAAAGTGGGGACATCATTGGGAATTTTTTCTAAAACTTCTGCTAATAATGTTGATGCCATTGGAAACAAGCCCATTTCCAGAGCCAAAGAACCACATTTTCGTAGAATATCTGTTCGGAGTAGATCCCATTGTTCCGTTATCATGATAAAAAGATTTAATATATATTCTGTAATCTTATTATGTAAGGTATTGAGAGTGTACCTTTTTTGTTAACTTAACGCTAAGAAGAAAGGAGCAATGTCTATAATGTTGGATGATGAGTTCTCAAACTTGAAGTAAAAGAAATAAGAAGATTTTGCTAATAATTATGATAGCAATCGTTATTGACCTCCTCAATTTTTAAGATCCGGAACTCAGCACATTAATAAAACTTGAAGACCACTTGCATTTAAGGTAGCCTTTTTATTTAAAAGAGAAGAAAAGGTTTTCAATGTCTACGTACGGTGTAGAAGAAGGTTTGATGGGAAAAAATAACAAGAAGTACTGCATGGAAGCATTTAGTTACAGTAATTTAGTAGAACAGAAATCTTGCCATTATCACTACGCAGAACGAAAAGTAAAATGATTTCTGTTTTCTGGGGACCTAGCGATGGTAAGCTTTTTTCGACGTTTCAATGCACTTTCTTAACGAGTACTTTACGTTTCTCCAAGAATTCAACCTTATATTATTCAGTGCCTATAATTGAGGTTCCTATTATTAACACGTAGAGCTGCATTAAAGCAATATCATTCTCTAAGCTTCTATTAAAGTTTAAGAATGCTACTATTATTTATAAGAACCGCAATGCAAAGGAAAATCGGCCCTGAATAGTTTTGCTATTTTCCGTTGTAGAGTACTTTTCTTCTAAGAGATAACTGTAGTCCAAACAGAGAAATTGCGTATACAACTTTTAAATCTTATTATTTCAAAAATGTTTTCCCCCTGCAGTTATAGTGGTACACACACTTGCTTTCTAAACGTATTTAATTAAGTAGAGAAAAGACAGTACTAATCAAGAACAATTATAAGTAACTGGGAACCTACTTTTAAGGTTGTGCGTAGTTCTTACGGTGACTAAAAACCACCAGCGTGTTAGATTAAGAAAGTTCTCGAGGAAACTCTACATTTTAAGATCTGAAGTAAGAACAATGCGACGATACTGCGGGTTATTCTTCCGCGAACTGGGTTCAACCTAGGCTCCTACAACAAATACAAGAGGCGCTTGAAGAGGACACTTAAAGGCAAGTGAGAACAATAAAGAGAAAATGCCCTCTCTGCGCTTATTTAGTGGAACACAAAATACACTGTATTTTACACGTAGAATGTCAATTAGAAAGATGGTGAAAGAGAAGAAAGTATTTTCGAAGAAGCTTCTATATCCTCTCATCTATACGTTATTGGGTATGAATCCTTTGGTGTCTGACTTAGGTATAGAAGGTTGATTATCGAAAAAGCCGGTGGTTTCAAACTTGATAGCCTCATTTATTAAAACAGACGTAGCATATTCTCCAAATCTTCGTTGGCATGGAATTACAAAATATCATACCACTTTGACTTGAATATGGTGTAAGGATTTCCCGTGGACAGATAGAAAAATATAACAACGTCGCGACACAAATAACATGTAAATACTAGTAAAAAAAATTCAGTTTAACTATTATTGTTCATAAACAGTTGACAGTTAATAAAGCGGCAACAAAAAAAGTTCATATTTTAGCTATTTTCCCCCCCTCTGTTTAAAAAAGGGGAAATGGATTTAGGCTCATATATTGCTAGTACAAAGAGTGATTTTGCAAGTGAAGTTGATTTCTGGATTGATGGCACATCTTCCACAAAATTAGATGAAAAAAACGCAAGCCCATTGACATCTTCAGCTTCTATTATCCGAGTATTTTCAGATTCAACAAATGTTTTCAATGGGCAATTATCCTTGACAAGGAAATCACCAAAAACAAATTATCAAGATATTAATAGGTGTCAAAATTCCAGTAGCTATATCAAATTTGATGAAGAAGGCATCTCGTGTAAGGATAAATTTAAGAATATAGGGGGAGGCATGATTTTTCTACCAAGAAGCTTTCAACATCACATGATTAAGAAGTGGATGAAACAGAGATATAATGAGGAAGGGTACACTTTAAAGAAGAATTACTCATGCCCGCCATCCGCCTGCTTTACAAACCATACAGATCCAGGCTTCGATTCTAATAATTCCATCTTAAATTGGATTTCCTATCGGTATGTGAGAACATCAGACTCATCAAAGGAAGTAGTTTGCCGATTTTGTAGAGGCTACAACTGGATTAATGTTGCAAAATATTTCAGGCATTTATTTTTAGCTCATGGAATAATGACAGAAATCAAGCCTAAGGGTAGAAAGAAATATCATGTTGAAGACATGCAATTTATTGATTTCTTCACAGTGACTGTCCAAAAAATTCATGCTAAATTTTTCTCCAGTAACCTTCTACCGTATATTACTGCATCGCTAATCCCATTACCTGAAAGGTATTTCTCGCAGACTTTGAGTAACGGATTTAAAAGATCACATGTATGTTGTCCCAAATGCAACAAATGGTTTCGTTTAGGATGGTGCGAACATGATGTTATTGTTAGAGAGGATCAGCAAAATTTTGATTCCATTAGAGATTATAATCTCAATTATGATAATATTTCATACACCCAAAAGAGGGAACGAAACTCTATTGAAGGATTATATGACAATTATTTCACTCATTATGTTAAATGTGATTTTAGAAATTTCGATGGAAAATGTCTTTATGTTCAGGTTTCAACTAATTCGAATAACTAAAACTAGAAGATTCTGAGATTATAATCTTTATAATGATGTATCCAATAAATTTGACATAATTACTCCTTTCATATTGTTGCAATTAAGAAAACAGTTATATGCTTATTTCGTTCACAGAAAATTTATTCAAGGTCAAATAATTGTTCCATACTTTTTTTAATGAAAATGTACCATCATATGACCCTTTAAATAATCTTTCTTTTTGAGAACAATATTCAGCCATTAACTACGTATTTAAATAACTTAAATGAATTAAGAAAATAACTTCTTTAGTGATAATAATTTCCATGGTAATAAAAAAGAATCAAAGAATCATAGAGTGTTCCATCTGACACCGTAAAGCCAACAAAACTACGCGGATTATTCCTCGTATATGCGTACGTTGTATTATTATGTGCTACTAAGCTCTCGCGATCAGACTACGCGATGTATAGATTTTAGTATGGTGGGAATGTGAATTTATTATGAGGCCTTGGAGACATCTAACCTTGGTGGTTGGGTTTTGTACATTTTTAGCAGTTTTGTATTCTTCCTTTTTTCGTATGCTTCTGAACATCTTTTTTGCTGAGTGGACGTGGCAAGGTTAGAAATTTTGAATGTGCAACTAAGGAAAATATAAATTTAAGATTTTTAAAGTTGTTCATGTTTATTTCAGATAAAACCAAAAGTATATCATCAAAGATATTCTACTATGAGAGTTAACATTAATTTAGTCAACAAAAATAATCTATTGCTCAATAGAATGTTTATTTTTTTATTGTGAGCTTGGATAAATTGAAATCTTTTTTTATTATGACAGCACAATACTATTGCATATTAAAATATTCACTTATGTTTACGTTGATAGTTCCCAAGAGATGTAGCTCCTGCAATAAAGCACCACAAATTGTTAGTTATTTTATTAGAATTAATTTGTTGATTTTAGGTTCAATAATTAAATGGATTTGGTATGAAAAACAAAACAGAACTGATAGCTTCACATTGCATCTATGATCATAAACTAGATTTTTTTTAGCATCTTAGAGAATTGTAAAGCTTTTAAAAATCCTTTCTAAGTTACCATTAGCCAAAAACAATTGATTTTCGTTACATCTCTTTTTTCAAATTGTTAATTTTCCGGCACTTGAGTAGAGTCGAAATGCCAGCAATTGTATTTCACATATAAACAGCTCTTGCATTTGCTTATAAGTTTGTATTGATTATTTCTTTATAATAGTAACCATATGTAATATGAAACTATTGATAAAATTACAAAATATTGCCTTGCGATTAAAACGAGGAGCGGTTAGCAGAAGGGGGGAGGGGGAGAAAGAAAGAGGTTAATTGGTAATGATTTGTTCATTTTTTTTTGTGGTTACTGCCCTTATTTTTTTATGACGAAAAGAAAACAGTAAGCTGTGTGTCGAATACCTTCTACAAAACCCTCATTAACAATCTGCTCAATTGTGAAAATTCTTTCATTAAGAACGGAAATTTGTAGGGCTATTGCACTGAAAACGTGCTTAACATTGATTAATTTCTCAACATCACGAAATTAAAGTTTCAACCATCAAGCATTAATTGTTAAACAGGTGTACGTAAAGAATTATTAGAAACAAGATGTTCACCCGATAAAAAGTTTTGTTAGTAATAAATACTGGTTCTACAGTGGGCCTCACATTCATTTCCCTGTAAACACCCATAGAAGGATGCTCAGCACAAGTTTGCTTCCGAGTTTTGTGGAGAATAAAATAAAACCCATGTATTATCAACAAAAAATTATTAAACAAGGAATTGGATAACTTCTCCCCGGTCTACGGTAATTTCACTACTACTCAAATTCTAATTCAATCCTTAATATTTTTCTAATGTGTAAAAGACTTTAGAACCATTCATTTCTCCGCTGTGCTAGTCCAGTTTTCTTTATTTAGTTACCTACTATTGCATCCGATATCCAAGGGATCTGTATGCGCAGTTTAGACAATCTTTTTTCCCTTAGTTCCTGCAACCCGTTCACTGTGAACCGGAATTGTTCTTTCATGCAGTGATTCGTCGTGGAACGAATTCCTTTTTTTTCCTTCTCCTCAGCCCACCACACTTTCCCTCAGATACCACCGTAGAGACTGCCGGGCACTCGCAGACCGGCCCGTACACAATTTTGAAGCAAAAAAATTTTCCTTCTGAAAAATGCACATACACCGTTTATGGAAAAAAAGGCAAAATTTCTTTCTCTCGCCTAAGTAGGCAAGTTCTAGTTACATACTACATAACGTTCTACATCATCTACGGTAGATCCACTTTGGATTCTTCTTCCATGCAACTTAAGTGGGTCCTCAAAATGGGACCAAAAATAGGAAAGACCTTGCATCATGGTGGAGAAGAAACTACAGTATATCAGTAGTGCAAGATATATTAGGAACCAAATGAGACCCTTTTCCAGTTCCTATTTATCAGCGACAATTAAATATTGTGGTGAAGAAAAATATATTTTTCTGTAGAGCTTACTAAACAAGGAAGAGGATCAACTAAACGTAAACCGTTCTCCTCTTTACTGTTAATTGATTATTTCGGTCCTCCTTGCACCCATTTATAGATAAATGGTTGAAATATACTAATGTACGTACGTAGCATATACTTAATGAAAGCTTAGTATTCCAACTTACTCTGGCCGGGAGCATGACTACTCCTTTTGGCTTCGCCGCTAAAACCTCATGGGAAACAATTTTTCACGTTCCGATTAAATTTATTGTGCATATGACCACACCAAAAACCAAAAGCAAAACAAAACAAGGAAATAGAAATTGTTTTTTTTTTTTTCTTTCTTACGCACTTTTGTCTCAGCAAACCCATCAAACTTAATGTGGTGTATGCTATCTAGCCTAGACAAGTGGAGATTACACAATGTCGCATATGATATGCATGTATCAGAATGCCCGCGTAGAAGTATGGAGCGAGGAGAGAAAATCAGCATTTTTTCTTTGACAAATTGTTATTATGTTTTCTCCGAGCAATTCAAACCAACAATTTAAACTTTTTTTCCATTTTCCCTTGTTAAAACTCGAAGCCTCAGAAGAAGTTCTCGATTCTAGAAGCTAGATTAAACTGCAGCTATTCCCGTATTTGGTACAGATATTTCTACCGTAGCATCTTCAGCATGATATGGTAATCCCAAAGATGAGTGAAGTAATCTGACCCAGTCACTTTCCATTTTAACGTGTCATATACATATATATAACATAAATAAAACAGATAATAGCTGTTATTTCTTTTCCTGACTGAAATACTTCTTTTTTTTGGTTTTGCCGTTTACCTTAAATTTTTGAATAATTACCTTTACCAATAATAATAACGGTAGTTACTGTACGCTAACGTATAAAGTCTTCACAATCCTCTTTTCAAAATTAACAGGTTAATTAAACATAGATGCTACAAGCTCAAGACACTATCAGGTCAGATAAAGTGAAATCTGGCGTTGATGACATGCTTTTAAAATTAGGAGACTATGGTTCTCTACTAGATAGGTTTGAAAATGTTAACGTTTTAGAATCAGCATCCATGCTTCTAAATGACTCGTCCCTATACACAACTTGGTCAGATGAAAACTATCAAATTTATGAAAAATACAACACAGATACAAGTTTAGAAGCACTTCCAAATACTACAAATAATTACAATAAAATAAATAGTAAGCACAACGGATCTTTAGAGTCATCTATTAAGATTCCTAAATTTGATTCATACTCAGAAGCCTACTCTAAGATGTTGGATGACTCGCTTCGCTCTCCTACGTTGGCTTCTCCAGTTTCAATCAGGCCGCAATTTTGCATTAGTAAACCTATTATTCAAAGAAGGTATACTGAAACTGCTTTACCTGTACATACTCACGATTATGATACTTCGTGTCATCCCGCTTCTGAAGCTTACACTTCACCTATTAATATTACTAATGTATTCTCAACTTTGGGAAATAGTATAGCGCCTCCGAGCCCTAGTTCATATGATGCCACTTCAATTTCTAGTAGTGCTACACTATTTTCTGACTCACAAGATGTACAAGTCTCTCATCTACCTTCACCAGATCAAAAAATTCAAAAGGAAAGTGCTACCATCGATGAGAAATTGAGATATTATTGCAACGTCTGTGGCAAGGGCTTCAGAAGACCATCTTCTTTAAAGACACATTCTAATATCCACACGGGTTACAAACCCTACAAATGCCCTTATGAAAAATGTGATAAATCGTTCAACGCTAAATCGAATATGCTAAGACATTATAAATTACATTTCAGATTGAGTTCTGGTGCTTACGTTTTACCAAGTGGTGAAATAAGTATGGAAAAACCTACATCAAAACAGCTATTTGGTAAGAATGTTGATGGTGGTAACAGCACCGACGAATCACTTTCCGATCCAGACAATTCAGGTACTGTAACATAGAAAAAAAAATACATGCAAAGGTATTAATTTTTGTGTATATTAGCACAAACGAACAATTATATATATATATGTACACCAAATATTGCCAATTATCTATAGAGAAAGTAAGATGCGAGACGAAAATATTTACTTTGAACGTATATTATTTATTATTCTATCTATATTATCAAGTGTATTATCCATATTATTTGAAAATATCCTTAAAGGTCTTTCAGACGATAGATATTCTTTTAATAATTTATAGTTTCCATTACCACTATTATGATTATTTACCTCCATCTTCGCCTTTGATATCCTACCTTCTTTTATCGATGGAAAACCCATCTTTTCATTATGTGAATCCAAATAGGAGGACGTCGTTTTATACTGGGAATGTCTATTTGCTTCCCTGATAGCAGGATTTGCGAGGATAGATTCATTATTTTGTTCATCATCCATGTCATTAGCGCTACCTTTTCTACTACAGCAAGAATTATCAATAGCATTAAAAATTGGTAATTCTTCGGTTTGTTCGGCAGAACTAGGAAGCAATAGCTCTTCCAGCTGGGTATCTTCAGGAATATTATCATTAAAACTTTGCAATCGAGGTAGAGCCATGTGTATATCTCGTTGATATTTCTTATAACAAATAGTTGAATCTAACTTGTCATGAGGTATGGTGCAAACTTTTTCATTGAAATATCCGATCGTTGGCTTTGCATGATGACTATATAAAGCATGAAGTGTCAAGGCATACTTTCTTCTTCTCATATCCCGATTGTATCTCTTGACAATTCTACCATAAGAATTCTCATCTACCAATTCATCACCAATGAAGGGACATCTACCATTTGTTCCCTTTTTTAAGATCGGATACGGCAATTTTTTCATATCGTTTAATTGCTGAGGTAGCCATTCTTTCTTTATTATGGGTGCATATATTTGTTTCAAATCGTAGAGATATATATGTGCATTCTCACTTTTGAAATAGTATACGCTTTCATCTTCTGGCATTGTATAGTCAGTCGTGCCACTATCATCTGTTTGAAGATGTGTTAAATCATTTTCAAATTTCTGGAAAAATCTGGCAGTCTTATCGTAATCCCAAATTTTACACCGGACATTATTATATATATTGAAGCTTATTTGCTGTGTCACAAGAATTTCCACGTTGTTATCCATGAAGGGGATAATTTTGGCCCCATACATTAAAAATTTCCTCTTCAACGTATCCTTCTTCTTATCCAAACGCATCTTCAATAGTCTATTAGTCCTTGGTACTTCTGTATGATCAAAATAGACTCCGAGCCCATTTTTCAATTTTTCCTTCCATTCTCGTTGCCATAGTAACATTTCATGTTCCTGGGTTCTAGCTTCCATAATGCTTCGCAGCAATTTTTGATTCCTAAAAACAGCACCAGTGATGGATCTCACAGAACCCTTACTATCTAATATTCCTCTTTTTTTCTTCGGATCGATATTAGGTAAAGGTAATTTTATCACTTCATCTTCAGCGATAGGTTGAATAGGGGACCCGCTATCATTGACAATCAGATTATCCGAGCTCAAATCTACAATAGTAATGTCACATCGTTTATCATAGCTACTTGTGCTATCACTGGAATTCACATCAAGCCCCATCTTTGACGTTGAGCTCACGTTTTCCTTCACACCTACCAAATCTCGAAATGCCAGCTGTCGTCAAATGGAAAATTTAATCCGGATTGAGGAAAAAAAAGAAAAACTGGCCCAAATCCTGGTAACCAGAGGCAACTCCAACTGTAAAAGGAAAATACAAAATTTCTCAGCTTTTGGTCCTCGCGGTGCCTGCTCCTTTTTAGGCAAGAAAACACAAAATTACACAGCACACTGCACCCGGACAAAACAAGGAACAAATAGATCAGCTGTTTTTTTTCCTGCCTTGAACTCTACGTAGTAACACTCACGTCAGCAAAGTCTAGATTATGTATGACGATATTTCTATGAATTGTTTCTGTTGGGAAGAATGTTATCAATAAAAATAATTCGCTGATATAATTACTGCACTTTTGAGGTTTAGATGCAGTAGTGCATCTGTGTACTTACAAGCAAAAAGTACTTTTCTAGGAAACTAGGAGCACCGTAGATTCTGAGCATGCACTACGTTATTATTTTAGAAATCGCTCAGATAGTCATCTTTTAGCTGACCGACGGACATAGATGAAATTGTGGTTCACTCAAGACTAAGACGGATTTCTCTGTGCACATTGCCATTTTACAAAAGAAAATACAGTGCATTCTTGAATGGGAGGTACTAGTCTGGTTCAACGTGAGATTCCCCAAAACAAAAAGATTAATTGTTGAAATGCGTAGATATCCCCTTCTCTGAGACAGCGTGTCTTTTCAAAAGGACTAATGCTACAATATTAACGATATTGGTTACATCGTTATGTCATATAGATAACAATTTCGGAACCTATTGACATCTCCTATATCTCTTTATATCTTGAATAAATGCATTATACCTCAAAAAGTTAACCTAATCTATACCCATACATAACTTTAACTGCTTCCAAGGTGGCCTTCATCTTCATAACTAACAAACCATAAGGATATGTGTTATCAGCAATAAATAATAACAAAAGGTCACTTTGCGGAATGACACTGACACAGACATGTAAGTCTTCAATCTCATAGGTGTATATTCGTACGACGGTTTCCCTCCTAGCTATGTCATTACGTGTATGAATGCTGCTACTACTGACCTCTTGAATTGGAGTTACCGGTTCACTGTCTTCTGTATTTTCAGATTTTCTTAAAGAGGGTATTTCAAACATATAACAATTTTTCGAATTTGAATTTGAACTTGTCGTAGAATGTTTATCATCTTTTTCTCTTAATTTCCTGTAATATTCCTTCTCATCTTCTGACCATTTATCTTTTATTAATAAACTCATAATTTTCAAATTGCTTAAAGATGTAGCCTGTGTCGTTAAACTAGATTGATTTTCGTTTGGCGACGTAGCACAGGATAGGATTGCACCATTGATATTTGATAATAATAGTGATGATTGCAACCTAGGCGATTTGTAAGACAATGTTTTAACATCTATAGGATTTAATGTAGCTTCCAACACGGCTTTAACGTTCGCAGAATGTAACATCATTTGTCAATTGCCGTTTTCTTTTGTTTTGTACGTATGTTTATGAAACGGATTTTGGAATGGTTATAAATAACGTTTTTTGTTGTACGTATAATTTTCATTGATAAATCGCCTCTTCGCGCCTGATATGTAACTGACAGGGGTTTCCAGATTAATATTTGTGCGAGAAACAAAATTGCAAAACTTGTTAGAAAGACAAAAAATTATCTGAAGAGTTGAATATATTAAATATTAAGGAATATAGTATTAAGAGTAAAATAAATATGATTTTTTTATGAGATGCAGCTTGTTCGGTGGAGTGTTGCTTATGGTATCATTCATCATCGTCTTCAAATGCAATTGACATTTCATTCTCGTCATCATCATCATAATCCTGTTCATTCTCATTATCACTGTCGTTCCAAAACCCATCAGTTATATCATTTACAGTCTCTTGGTCTAAGATATAAGTATTAACTAGATTATTTGTATCTTTGCCGTTTGAAACATAGGCATCCGTATCTGAAGATGGCATCACAAATCCATGGGGTATAAATTGTTTGGATCTTTCAACTTGTTGTAAAACTTTCTTCTTGTATTCCTTGAAATTTTTCCTATATTCCACAGCAGCGTCTACATTGGCTGGGGATGAAACATTGGGGTCTTCCAATAACGATATTATGGAAATCAAGACACTTTCTACACTTTGAACGGGTGACCAAGTCTCATTATCTGGCTCACTTGTCATAGCATCACCACTTTGATGTAATATGGAAATACAGAGTTTACCATCTCTATAAACGTTCGGATGATAAATAGGTGGTATGAATTTAAATTGTGGTGGAGAAAATGGGAAATCCTTAGGAAATTTCATCTGAGCTTGGAAGTAACCACCATGGTATATGGAGTCCTTATTTAAGATCATTACACCTATATTCCAGGTGAAGATATTGGAATCATCTTCTAGTTCTATATGAAATGATGGAATAGCTTTCTTAATATCCGTTAGTTCCCTATATTGTCTTAGTAGAAGGTTAGCAGCAGTCCTTGATGCGGAGTCGTTTTCGTTTGTCATTTTCATTCAATAAATAATGTTTCAATTTTCTGGTTTTTATCTTAGATGAAAGATACAAGTAGGCGTCCCCTCAAAAAAAAAAAAGTCTAATATATGTATATATATATTACTAATAGTACGAGAACTTCAATAGCAACTTACTCGTAGTTCTTAATGTATGGCGGGAAGATGAGAGGAGCTATAGTGGGGCGAGTATTGATTTCGAATATAAATTTCATGATAGCTTAACGTAAAGACGGGACAAGAAAGAGGAGAAGGAAAAAATACATAATAAAATATGCTAAGAATGCTCTCTGTGCTTTTTTACCCCGCAAATCCAATTTTCCCTTTACTTTTTCTTCGCCCTAGGGTTATACAACTTTCAAACCCTAGTAAAATACCCTAACAATCACTAACAACGAAAGTCACGTTACCTATATTATCATTTGTTACGTAAAGCCGGGTTATCTTTATTTTTAAACCTCTTTTTTTCTTTTTTTTCCCCCTGCCGTATTTTTCCTATTCGGCAAATATTTACTTCTCGTGGGATTTGTTGTCCGGTGTCCTCTCAGCGGTGAGTGCTACGCTCCGCGGGTTTCTTCGAAACACCATGTTCGTGTTCGAGAGTGTTTTTCATTGTTGTTGTTTGCGTGCTCGAGAACAAACAATTTTTTTTTTTCACTTTTTTTCCGTTCTTGGAGACTGACTTAGCTCACAGTGGTGGATCGGTGCCTTAATGTCCCATGCTATATATACACTTCACTGGTTTTCATTCTATCTTTCATAGCTTTTTAGCACCTTCGTCACCTTTTTCTCTTACCATTCTTTGTTTATTTCTTTTAATTTAAAACATTCAGGTCTCCAGACACATTTCATTTTACCAGCCACTCGCTAGCACCTTTATAAAAAGAAAAGCCTCCAAAGTTTAGTTTGTTTCCTTTGTCATCCAAAAAAATAGATCTTGAAAATATCATAATACCATGCAATATAAATCTTTGACTGTCGCTTCCTTATTAGCCGCTACTACTTTGGCAGCCAACTCTACTCAATCAAACTCTATCCCATCTTCTTGTAAGTTGGGTTCTAGTGCCACCGCCACGGCACAATCTGATCTAGATCAATACTCTGGTTGTCAGACCCTACAGGGTAACTTGACCATCACTGGTGATCTAGGCTCTGCTGCTTTAGCCAATGTTGAAGAAATCGACGGTTCTTTAACTATTAACAACGCTACCTTGTTGTCCAGTTTCTCTGCTGATTCCGTCAAGAAGATCTCCGGTGCTTTAACTTTGTCTCAATTGACTATTCTAAGTACCGCTTCCTTCGGTTCTTTATCTGAAGTTGACTCCATCAGTCTAATCACTTTGCCAGGTATTGATACTTTCTCTACTAATTTGCAAAGCGCTAACCAAGTTTTGATCACTGACACATCTTTGGAATCCGTCGATGGGTTCTCTACTTTGCAAAAGTGTGAAGTCTTCAACATTAACAACAACAAATACCTAACTTCTTTCAAATCTTCTCTAGAATCCGTTTCCGACTCTTTGCAATTCTCTTTCAACGGTGAATCCTCAAACATTACTTTTGATCAACTGATTTGGGCTAACAACATCACTTTGAGAGATGTTGAAGCTGCTTCTTTTGCCAAGTTACAAACTGTCAACGCTTCTATTGGGTTCTTTAACAATACTTTGGAATCTTTAGATTTATCAAAGTTGTCTCAAGTCGGTGAAACTTTCACCGTTTCTTCTAACGACGAATTGACCTCTTTGAAGGCCGATAATTTGACTAAAGTTGGTGGTGGTTTCGTCATCTCCAACAACACTGACTTGGCTAAGATCGACGGTTTCAGCAATTTGCAAACCGTTGGTGGTGCTATCATCGTCACTGGTAACTACTCTGTCTTAGACTTATCCTCTTTGAAATCCGTCAAGGGTGGTGCCGACTTCCAATCCTCATCTTCTAACTTCTCTTGTTCCGCTTTGAAGAAATTGGCAGAAAAAGGTTCCATTCAAGGTGAAGGATTCGTCTGTAAGAACGGTGCTACCTCTACTTCCGTCAAGTTATCCTCCACTTCTTCAGGAAAAAGTGTGAGTACTTCCACTTCTACTGACGACTCTTCGAGCTCTACTTCTACTACATCTACCAGCAAGTCTAAAGGTGCTGCTGCAAATCAAGTAGCTCCAGCTTCTACTTTTATGGGTGCTATCGCTGCTGTTGCTCTTGCTATGCTATGATTTTTTTTTACCTTTTTCTTTATTCGTTCTAAAGAATTCCTTTTATTTCTTTCTCTCTCTCAACATCCTTTATTAGGTTTTCTATTTCATTCATAATTATTTTAAGGTTTATATTTACTGTTATATTATACTATATTAAATGTTTTTAATTTTTTTTTTTAGTTTGAATGCGTTTATCATCCCTATACAATTAATAAAATGCAAATTCAGGTTTAACATTTATTTCAGTTCTTAAATTTATTATACAATATACTATATCCGTAGATTAACATGTACTTCATCTATTTTTGGGCTGCCCTCTTAGCTCTCAATCTTTCAGCAAAGGATAGCTTACCATCTGATTTCGAATCACCAATAGGTGTCTCGACTGGTTTAGATTGTGCTTTGCCTGCTAATCTTTTTTCAATTTCCAATTCTCTTTCTCTTTGTTTACGTGCAATTTCATCTAAATCTGCTTGAGTTTTTTGAGTTCCAGTACGCAATGGAGCTGAAGTAGGAATTGAAGCAGTTACGGGAGGAGTAGTTGTCGAATTAACACTAGGAGCACCGGCAGCAGCTTTCTTGGCCCTCATCTTCTCAGCAAAAGTCATTGGTTTAGCACTACCAGCAACTGGAACAGCAGTCATAGCATCCTTCTTTTCAAGAGCGGCTTCAACTTCTCTTTGCTTGCGCATAATTTCTTCCTGCTGAGCAGCACGCTTTTCTCTTTCTGCTCTTTCGATCATTTCCTTCTGCTTATGAACAGCTTCTTCGTAACGTTGTTGACGAACTTCTTCAATTCTAGCAGCCTTAGCAGCTTCAAAAGCAGCCTTCTTCTTCAAACGAATATCAGCCATCTCAGCTTCATGAGCAGAAAGAACACGTTCCTTCAATTGACTGTAATCATTATAGACCTTAACAAGACGTTCATAGTCTTCTAATTTGGCATTATGTTCAGCTTTAGCGGCATCCATAATCTTAGACTTCACAGCTTCATATTTAACAACATCCGCTTCTTTCAAAGTATCAGATTCCTTTTGCAACAATGGTAGTTCAGTTTTTCTCATAGCTCTTTCTGTGTGATCTAATTTCTTCAATGCGAAATTCATACGAGCATCCAAATCAGTTTTATCCTTTGACAACAGGGAAATAACTACCTTCTTCAAATCAGCCAGTTCCAAGTCTTTAATTTCCTTAGGATCAATGTGAACGTGACCCTTCTCATTGACTTCATCAATAAACTTCTTCTTTTCAACTTCTTTCAAAGCTTCCAATTCACGCTTCTTCTTGGCAATTAAACGACGTTGTGCATCTTCTTCCAATTTAGCTTCCAAAGCAGCTTTTTCTTCCAAGATACGTTGATTTCTTAGTTCAGCATCTTCTTCAGCATTTAAAGCTACATTTTCCATGTATTTCTGCTTTTGTTCCTTGGATTTTTGAGCACGTTCTTCAGCAACCTTCTTATAATTATCAATAGTCTCCTTAGTTTGTTGAATCAAATTTTCACGGGCTAGCTTAACCTTTTCCATGTAACTTTTTTCATTGAAGGTATCAACTTCGTGTAATATATTAGACAATTCTAATAATCTGTTACGAATAAAGCGATTACGAGTGACAATTGGTTCTGGTTCAGCACCTTCTTCTTCCTTAATCTCTTCACCTTCCACTCTAACTTCATGTTGTTCTGGTTCTTCAATTTCAACTTCCTCCTCCTCAGCGACAACTGGTTCAGCAATGGAGAAGATGGCCATTGGATCCTTCACGAATGTAATACTATCAGAAACATGATCGACAGAGAAAGAAACATAATCGTCAACAGCAGCTTGTAACAATTCCCTTTCAATAGCCCAGTATGATAAGTCAAATGGAGCTGGTAAAGTAACCAATTCATATAATTCTTCGATTTTAACACTCTCGTATTGAGTAGATGCACTAACAAACAATTTTCTGACAACAACATCTCTTAATTGTTCAGCATATTGAGCAAAGTATGGTTTGGTCTGTAATTGAGGTAATAAGGTGGTCAAATCAGATTTGATGGAGTCAGCATTGTAATTAACTTCGATAATTTCGTATAGCCTCTTGATATTAGCATCTACCTTTTCAAACATTTCACTTTGAACGATGGATTGAATGATCTCATTTCTAGATGGTTTTGACTCCAAATCTAACAAACGATATAGACGTTGTTGAGAATCATATCCAACAGCTGGGACATCATCCAACTTAATAGCCAAAGCAGACAAAAGAATAGTGGAAGCATAAGTTTGGAATTGTTCTTCAGAAGCATTTGGATTTGTTGAATAAATTTGGTAAAATTTCTTCCAAGCAGTAGTGTGTAATAATTGGTCACCTGAAACAAAAAAAACCTTGACCATATTTTCGTAGTAGTTAGCCAACACAGATTTCTTTGGAGGCTTCTTGGACATCTTAGACAAATGGTAAACATCTTCAATGGATCTGAAAGCTTCGTGCCATAAGCCTAATTTAACTGAGACGGTGACTTGTTGGAAACGTTGATCTAAATAACGTTGTAAAGTTGCGTTATCACCTAAATCAATGATATTACCGCCAAGCTTACTTTGTTGATAGTTAGCTGCATCCAAATGTTGACGCAACATTTCGGCTAATCTCTTAAATTCATTCTTACGGTTATGCTTCAAACAAAATTGCATAGTTCTGTTAACTACACCAGAATATGTAATCTCCAAATGAGAGTTGTTTCTCAACAAATCCAAAACTGAACGATAAGCTTCCCAAGTGAACTTAGTCCACGAGGTAATGGCTTCATCGTTAAATCCACCAACTGATTGGTCTTCTTCTAGAGCAGAGATCAAAAGATTTTCTGGAGTAACACCACCTTCTAAATCATCATCAACTTCAACTTTTAGATCTTCCTTTGATTGTTCAGCAGCCATCTTGGTTTCCACAACGTCAATATATTTACGTGCAACAGCACCAACAGAGACTAAACCATCTGAAGTACCTTGAATAAGCTTTTTGTATTGATGTAAACCATCTTTAATTAGTCTACCCTTCTTTAATTCAACACCTAATTCTAAGAATTTGAAAACAACTGGTTCAACCACATCAGACGAAGCCCAACGGATTCTTCTAGCCGTAATAAACTCATAAAGAGATTGTAAGGCAGCCTGCTCTTCACCGACTGAGATAAGCTCCTCAGCCCTCTTAATGGCATTTTCTGGACGTAATGCTGGTGGAGCCATTCTATAGTTGTGTATTCTGATTCCCTTGGTATTAGTATCAGAATAGACTATCACAAGACTTTCAAACAGTAGACAACTGGAAAAGACATTCAAGATTATTGTTCTCGGAAAAATTTTCAAAATTTGAGAAATGCTACCCCGACATTAAATTCTTTTTTCAGGAAAAGAGATCTATTGCACGCTGAACAAGTTACTATGAAAGGCTTACTCAACTAGATAACTGACAGGCATTCATAATGGAAGGGATTTAGTATCACTATATTTTTGTTACTATATTTCATAAATGTAGTGCTATGGCAAGATTTTCAAATAGTAAAAAATTATTTTTGTAATTTTGATAAAAAAAAGATACCGGAAAATCTTTATTTTCTTGGCGATGTCACACCACCAATTATATACGAAAATACAGAGTAAATGTATTAGGAGCACCTTTTGCTTATAAAATATCTCTGTATGATATAAGCTCTTTGGATGGGAAATTTTATAAGATTATGAAGATCCTCTAAACTAGCTCTTATTGGTACTTCTTATGCCTATAAGTATTTAAATTTTAGCAATTGAATACACTTGTTGTGGAGTTAAAATATACAGGTTTTATTATATTTCGAGTAAAAAGAAAAGAAAAACTTAAAGAATTTTAAGGGAAGAAAATATGTCTAATAAATATGGAAAAGCGTATACTCCGTCAATATTATTCTGTATATGTAAATCAGACAAAAGTTATTTTTATAAACTGGCCAATAAAATATTTGCTTACTATGTATAATTACTAAATATCGATTATCTAGACAGATTGCGCCATTAATTCAACAATTTCATTGACGGGGTCATCATCATGTCTAGCTGTTTCGATATTGGTCAATGCTTTCTTAATACCAACATTGAATTTTGGGGCAATCTGAGCCAACTGATTTATTACTTTAACTCTATCAGAATCATTCAAGAATTTGGACTCTATCATGACATTATTAAATTCATCAATAGTGTTCAGGTTTGGGATTGCTACTTCATTATCAAAGCAACTCAAAATATCCATTTGTTGCAGCACAGAATAGGCTGAGGTTGTTGTCATAATCAATAGACGACGATCTTGGGGTGGCTTTCTCTTCAGAGCAACTTTTAATACTTGTAAAATGTTATTAGAAAATCTTGGGCCAATCGGAACCCAATCAACTAAAGTTTCAAGAGAATCTATAACTAATATATTCAGAGGCGATTTATATGCGTCCCTAAATGTGTTATCAATGTAGGCAATCTTGGCGTTTTCTGACATACCTGATAGTTCGTTGGGCGATATTAGTCTTATGAAGGGGAATTGCGACTTTAATGCAATTGCAGCTGCCAGCGCAGTTTTTCCAGACCCTGGAGGTCCGTGTATCAATAATGAAACCAACCTAGATTTTTCACTTTCACGAACTTGACGAACATAACGCCCACCATTCTTTAAAATGCTATTCACACGATCAGAATATATGATCATCCCGCCTTCTACACATGTCTTCAAATCTTCTTCATTAATACCAAATGCAGGCGTCACTTCTGCTAAGGCATTCAGGAAGTCATCTCTTGTGACTCTTAATTTAGCGATGTCTTTCGTATTTAATTTAGTGGCACCTTGTCCAATATTAACAGTTTTATTGATAGCAAAAGAACTTGCACTTTTCACCAAACCTTCAATTTCAGCACCTGAGAAATTTTTTGATAGGGCAGCTAACTCAGCTAAGTTAACATCCTTATCCATCATATTATTCTCTCTCATCTTTTTAGTTTGAATTTCAAAAATTTGCAATCTACCCTTTTCATCTGGCAAATGAATTTCTACCTGAACTTCAAATCTCCCTGGACGTAGTAACGCACTATCGATCAAATCTTTACGATTAGTCATACCAATAACTAAAATATTGTTTAACTGGTCAACACCATCCATCTTTGCTAGCAATTGGTTAACGACGTTATCCCCAACACCGGTACCATCACCCCTTGAACCTCTTTGTTTGAATACAGAGTCCAATTCATCAAAGATAATAATGTGCAATGAGGATTCTTCTCCCTTTGCTCTGTACTCTGTTTCTGCATCCTTAAATAGATTACGAATATTCTCTTCTGATGAACCAACATATTTGCTTAAAATTTCAGGACCATTAACAATTTTGGGTTCCTTGGCATTCAGCATGGTACCAATTTTTCTTGCAATCAATGTTTTACCTGTACCTGGGGGACCAAACAAAAGTAAACCTTTAACATGAGAAATACCTAATTTTTCAATAACTGCAGGTGGAAAGATTCTACTTGCGAATGCTCTTCTAAAAATCTTAGTGAATTCTTTGTCCAGCCCACCGACGCCTAGATCTTCAAACTTGAAATCTGGTCTAATAACTGCATCAGATCTTGGTCTTAGTGAATTGGAAGACTTTAGATTGACTAAACCGTCTCTGGCCTTAAAAAAGTTAATCTGTGTTTGTTTTGTTAAAATACCCTTCACTTCAATACCTGTAGATACCGCAGTCCCTGGCTCAATATCACCCAAATCAATAGCTTGAACATTCCTAACCTTTAAATCAAAGAAAAAGCCTTTAAAGTCCATAACTAAATACTGAGTAGGAGAAAATATTTGAGATTCAAAACATTTGACGAAATGAACTGCCAATTCATCTTGGTCAAATGGGGTATTTACAGCTTTACTCCTTGATCTGAAAGAAATCTCGAGATCTAAAGTCCCCAAATATGATTGCTTCCCAGAATATTTAAATAAATCAAAGGCTCTCACTTGTACCTCTTGATTTAATGACCAACCACCCCATGTGCGTTGATTCCCATTCAAACCAATCTCACCTGGTGCTACTTCGGATGCTTGCTTGGTAGTAAAAACAAATAGGTTATCTACAAGGATATAAATATTATCAGGAAAATCTCTTGGCGATACTGCAGCTAGATTAGCTAATGCATAAGAATTGTTAGGACAATTAGTGACTCTTAACTGGCATGGACTTGGATCCACATTGCTCATATCTGGTGGTGGACGGTGTCCACCTGATTTCCCAAATGCTGGTAACTTAAACATATCCATCAATGTTGAAGATTTAGGCTTACGAGATGTACTAATATGATCAGTGTCCACACTTTATTTTATCGAGATTGTTTAATCTACTTGATCTGTTTTTCAACTATAATGTTCAGTATACTTAAAGAATTCGGCACGAAAAGTCTCACAGCGTATAAAGCGATTGGCATTAATGGTAATTAACCAATGAAGTATTAATTATAAGCTATATCCGGTTGTATACATCGACATGACTTAGGTGATCATATATACATATAGTAAAGGTTGTACTTCTAAATAAGTTTAAACTTGCCACCTTTTGTTTTATTTCCCTTCTGCTTTTTTGTCATTTCCAGGTCTGTTGATTATCAAATTGTACAATACAATACCGATCAAAACCAACTTCCAATTGCTTTGTATCCATGATTGTTCAACAGGTTCCTCATCTTCAGCAAATTGAGCTGTACCCGCATGTCTATTGACCTTTTTATCGGCGTATGTCTTAGTTACCTTTTTCAATTTTATAGCTGGTGCTGTAGGTCCACACTCAAGCTCTCTGATAGTTGGTAAAATACCGTCAGTCTTATCGTTATAACTTAAAGATAATCTATAAATTTGATTATCATACATATTCACAGTCAAATCATGGTGAAATGGTGCTTCTAGTTCCAGATAGGAAAAACAAGGGACATCAACGGATCCATTGCCATCAATTAATGTGGCCCCAATACAATAGGGTTCATCGCTATGTTTAATATTATGTACTATCTCTAGTGATGTGATATTTTTATCTCGTACATCCAATTCGAACCAACCTAGAGAGCTTATCTCGGCTATGTTATTTGTGGGTTGATTAACGTAAAGTGAGACTTGCAACCCTAATGTGCAAGTCAGGATCGACAGTAAGAAAAGATATTTCATATCCCTTAGCAAATGGTGGCAGATAATAGATTTATTTTGGTGCATTAGGGAGTGCAAGAAAATGAAATGATACTTGGCTTAAATAGTAAACGAACTATTTCACAATGGAATTTTTCCATCGAGCGACAGTAATAATTTTCCAAAAAGTTAAATGTACAGGAAGAAAAGTCGATGAGACTATCCACAAGAAAAAGAGATGTCTGTGGTACGAACTAAAGAAAAAATCCCAAATTGCATGATATTACATTAAAATAGTGTTGTATAGAATTTTTAAACATGTCGCTTTTATCATTTGTCCATTCGAGTAACTCTTATTGTTCCAATCTAGGTAAACTCAAGCTGAAGGAACCAACGCTTTCCATATTTTCAAAATCATCGATCATTCCACTATTTTCCAGTGGTCTATTAAAGACTAAAGAGCTTTGCAAAATATCTGAGTTATTGCTTCCTAATGTCTCTGGTTCCTGGTGAGAATTCGATTCATCCTTCAAATCTGACTTTTCAGGTTCTTCCTCAGGCAAGATAAACGCATTTTCTAGCAATTTTTTCTTATATACTGTACTAATCTTACCAGTAGGAGGCAGCCTTACCTTGTTTCCCGTCTTATTCTTGAAAATCATTTCATCATCTTCAAGTAAAATGTATGTTTTAGACTCCTTCTCCTCATTATGCACAGGTCCATCGAGAGTATATCCCTTAATAACTTTCGGTGAATAACTTTTAGAACGTTCATAAGCTTTTTCCAGCAATGGAGTAAGTGTTTTCCAAAATGACATATTGTTTATGCCATCATTCGTGACCTTTGTATAAACGACACCAGTTATTTCTTCCACTTGAACCTTTTTCTCCTGGATCGTTGCTACATCTCCAGTAGCTTGAAATTGAGATGTCAGTAGCTGTAATGGGACAGATGAGCTGAGAATACCAAATTCCTTCTCCAATCCAAGCTCTCTGAAACCAAAAAAATCTTCACCAGTAAGTTCGTTGGCAAAATCTCCAGTTAAAAAACTTTGGCTTTCATCTTCAAAGTTTCTTTCAGATAGTTCTTGTAATGAGGGTCTCAATAGATCTTTAAGAAATATTTCTAGCTTGTCCTTTAGATCGGTTAGTTTCCTAGTTTTCTTTTCAAATTCAGATTCGACATAAGCGTACAGATCATCAGGTTTATTTATCCCGTTTTCCAAAAGAGACATATGAAGGATGATAGTGGCAGAGTTACGGTTTAAAGAATTGGTTTCATTGTGTATTTTCAGCGCCTTAATAAGATTTGATATGTAAATACCAGCAATCTCTGTAAGCATGTTAACAGCTGATGGTTGCGCACTTTCAAAACCATTAGTCATGGCAATTTTAGAAACATTTTTAAACATGGTCTCCCACATAACTTTGCTATTACTTCTGTAATCGTGCATGGGTAGTTGAGAAACAGGATCCAAATCAAGTGATTCGTCAATAGAGGAGTATTTATATTGGTGAGAATTCAGAAAAGAATTTGGATTACCGCCACTCTTTGTGTTTTGTAAAAATTCTGGATTTTGCAGCATCCTAATCAACGAAATCTTGTGACATATATGCCTAATTTCCTGAATAAGAGAAATATTTTTGTTTAACCTTGGAGTATAGCCCTTGTCCTTATTGTTCAATAATGCACTTGGTTTATGGTGTTCCATCTCAAGAAGGAGCTCTACTGCTTTATTTTCTTGCTTATCCATAACGTCCCTAATAATACCTCTATATTTCAGTTCAGGAACTGAATTATTGCTGTCATATTCTTGCAAAAATGCTGGATTATCTAATTCAAAATCATTACTATTCTTGGTTAAAAGATCCTTATTCTCAGTGGAATCAGAACCACTATCAGTTACCTGATTTTTCGTTTCTTCTGTTTCTTCTGTTTCTTCCTGCTTGACAGTGGCACCAAACCCATTCTTCATTATCGAATCTTGTTCAATCTGTTGTCGATATAACTCTGCCTTTCTTTGTTCAGTATATTCCGTCAACAAATTGTGGAACGTCTTCATTTTGTGCGGATCTTTCAAAAAAGCTTCTGAATCTTTTTTTAGCTCATTATCTTTAAAATATTCGCATCTCTTTAAACATATATCTGCACGAAGCTTCGCAGTTAAAGATTTCCAGATTGAAATTTCTATGTCATCTTTATCATCGTCTCTTTCTACAATGAATGTTGAAGATGATGTACCATCGTCTTCTTCATCCTCCTCTTCATCCTCCTCATCCTCATCCTCATCCTCGTCTTCTTCATCTACCTCTTCTTTCTCTTCACCTTTCTCAACCTGTTCAACTTTTTCTTTTGGTATATGTGATTCGTGCTTCTCTATCATTGCTTTATTTGCTCCCGCCTCAACTTCAATAGCATTCTCAGTCTTAGAACCAGTCTTCAACTCGGTAAATGTATCGACATTCTTTGAAGCATACGTAGAAGAAACATCCAGATGATTGGTTGCGGGCATGTGTGCTCCCATATTTAGACCCTTCCTTCCTGATCCAGCTACTTCATCTTCTTCCTCCTCCTTCTCTTTATCATTATCATCCAATTCCTTTTCTATATCTGCCCGGTTCCGAACAGTAATGTCTGGGATCATCGGTATTAGTTGTAATGACTTCTTTTGCATAGCAATTGCATGAGCTCTGAGAAAATGAGCCGGATCTGAATTGTACGTCAAACAATTTTTCCAAATTAGCATAATATCGTCAACAAATTCTTGCTTCGATTGATATTGGAATGTTTTCAGTTTTTTGAGTACAGTATTGAGATCCATTGATTTTTTTATAATTTGATGGTAATTTGGTGCCTCTCTTTTACTAACTTTATTTAGGAAAGGTGTTGAATGTTCGGTGTAGTTTCTTAGTTCTAAAACAACTTTTTCACAGGCTTCATACAACTCTTCTTGACCTACTCTTTCATCTGATGTCCATTTAGATCTATTTTTCCGCACATCAACAATTAAATGCCTCAATTCATATTCAGTCATGTTTAATTTAGATTTATTGTCTTGTATAGTGGATAATAAATGTTTCAGGGATAGATTAGCAATGCCTAAATTCGCAGGTAAAGGTGTATTATCCTGTTTCGGTCTTTTGCTATCAACATACCTACCTTTCTTATTTGCTGGGTTGTCATCATTATCTGTCGTTTTTTCATTTGATTTTGAATTTGGAGTTTCCTGCTCAGCATCATCATTTTTATTCACTGAGGAAGCACTATGACGTCTCTTTTTTTTTGAACTTTCTACCATTTCGTCATTTTGCTTTAATTTCAGTCGTTTGAGCATAGTCTCTCTATCATTTTCAAAATTGTGATAAATTTGATCCCAGTTTTCGATCATTCTTTCGATATTATTTGTTCGTAGTTTTGACAAAGTAATTTTCGAAATCTGCATAGTTAAAATAAGTTTATTTTCTTCATTGAAATTCAGAACTGCTGAATAATCGTCGACGTTACCAATTGAAATTGGACCTGCAGTATTATTATTAGTATCGTCATTTTCTTCATCTTCATCATACATATCGTAGTCATCATCCTCTTCATGTGTGGTATCCTTAGTGACAGGCAGCTGGCCATCTGGCAACTGCGATGAAATGTCATCAACAGTCGAACTAGAGATTAGACCCGATACCTTATTTGTCCCATCTTGAACATTCTTACCACCATCATCTTCATCCAATAGCACATATTCCAATGGTCCCTTTTCCTCAATTTCATTGGTTTCAAATCTCTCATTGTCATTGTAAATTGCATCAATGGCACATTTCCAAAGTACATATCTTATCTTCAATGACAAGTTTCCCACAAAATTATCTCCACTAATATGCTGTTTCAAATCATCTAAATCTAATTGGGACAATTCTTCTTCATTCCTTTTGGTGGTTTCAGTTTCATTTTCCTTCACATCATCTTTTTCACCAGTGTCTTCGCATTCATTTCCATTTTTCTCAACAGGTGTCTCATCTTCGACAATCGTCTCGACTTTCAACCATATATTACCGTTCAAAAGTTCATTCCAAACTTTAACTTTCTTATCGCTGTCAGCCAACGAAATCAAGTATTCCAGAACGATTAGTTGTTCTGGTGTCAAATATAAATCAAATACGTTGTCATTGAATAATTTTTCAGTCAACCCAAGTAATTTTATGGCGTTTGTTCGTTGATAGTTAACTATTGGAATACTGACGGTACTCATTTTCATCAATAGAATATAGTATTATTTATCTAACTGGGGCCTTTTTGATTCTTTTGTCTAGTTAATCGATGGCAAGATGCCACTGTACTAGTATAAAGTTGAAATTTTCGAAATGGTAAATATTGAATTTCGGGTCCGCCTAAACGTTTACCAAATAGAACAAGATAAGAGCAACTGCTACATCGTCCTTCAAAAGTTTAGTACCTCATTCTTAAATAAACTGCAAAAGTAATATATATATATTTATATAGGAAAATTCCAGAGGACATTTTTTTCTCGTTTTTGAACTTTTCAAACGTATCACTCATTGTACCACGAAGATTCAATGACTGTTACATATTTTTCAAGATGAAATGGTCATCAGTATTTAGAAATAATTAAATATTTTAAGTATGAAATAACGGAGTCTTGTCAACTGATCACCAATAAACTTTTGAAGAAATAGATAGAATCATCTAGTCAAGAAGCAGAATATTTGTGACGTTAAAAAATTAATGATATTGAAATCCGGGTAAGGCCTTTCGAAGTTTCTGAAAAATTTTCTATTTGCGATGAGGTAGATTAAACTGTATTATATTATATTGAAGATGGGCTTCAAAGATATATAACTTCCAAAAGTGGATCTAAAGAAAAGCTAAACAGACTCATAATTCAAAATGTCCAATAATAAGTTGGATTTGTCTTCATTGAGGAATAAGATTTCTTCCAAATTGTCAAATGAAAATGACAAGAACCAAAAGAAGAAGCAAAAAAAGAGCCAAAGTAATCCTGAACAGAAAAAGAACAATAAAATTGTTGAAGACGAGAGTAAATCTGGAGAAGAAGAAGAAGTTTTACGTCGTGAAGCTTTAGCTTTAGGTGCCACGGAAAAGGATTTAGAATTGATTAAAGGTTTGAACAATGATGAGGATGTCAGTGAACAAGAATTTGGTGATGATAGTGAAACTGATGGGAAAGATGCCGAATTTTCTGGCGATTTAGAAAAATTCATGAAAACCATTGGTTTAGAAAAAGGTACTGTACCAGGTATGTCTGATGATGATGATAATGAACCTGAAACCGAAGAAGAAGAATCAAAAGCACATAAACTAGATGAAATGGATAAGCTTAGTTCAGACTCCAATAAAAAAGAGGAAAGCCAAGAATCAGAAAAAGAAGAGCCAAAACAAGAAGAACCAAAACAAACAAACAAAAAGAAGGACAGTGGATTAATCATTCAAACTCATATTCTTTCATCGGACAAGACTGTTCTTCCCTTCGATGTACCATGGTATGAAGTTCCACTAGATCCGCAACTAAAAGAAAATGTGAAGAATGGTGAAGCTGAAATTACTAAGGACCAAGTTGAGAAACTTCTTCAAAGAGGGCAACAAGTCTTAGAATCAGATAACCAAACGTATTATGATGAATTCACCAAAGATTCTTCTCAAAGAAAATATATGTCTCAAATTTTATCTGATGGTACTTTGAATGATAAAATTTCCGCGTTAACACTTTTAATTCAAGATTCTCCATTGCATAACATGAAGTCATTAGACACCTTATTGTCATATTCTAACAAGAAATCAAGAAACTCCCAGTTACAAAGTTTAAATGCACTGAAGGATTTGTTCTTGAACGGTATGCTTCCACCAAACAGGAAATTAAGATATTTTAAAAACCAACCAGGATTGTCCATGATGATCAATAAGAAGACACTAGCTATCTTCTATTTCGAAGATTATTTAAAGAAATTATTCTTCCAAATTTTAGAGGTATTAGAAAAGTTGTCTCATGACCCTATTATCCATGTAAGATCCACCACTTTGACTCATATTTTCGATTTTTTAACTGCGCAACCAGAACAAGAATTCAATTTGTTAAGGTTAGGTGTCAACAAATTGGGTGATATTGACTCCAAAGTTTCATCCAAATCATCCTATTTGTTATTAAAATTAGAGCAAGCTCATCCGAATATGAAGTCTATTGTTATTGATTCTATTGTGGACGTCGCTTTGAGACCTAATGCTGATTACCATACTACGTATTACTCGGTAATAACGTTGAATCAGACTATCTTGAAAATATCCGAAGACTCCATTGCCAATAAATTAATCAAGACATATTTCACTTTATTTGAGAAATTTTTGATAAGTACAGAGAAAGATGAAACCGACGTCGGGATAAAGAGTTCTGCCAAGGGATACGAAGCTAAGAGAAAAAAGAATTTCAAGAGAGGTAAGAAGGGTGGTAAATCAGTCAAAAATGAAAAGACCGAGGAAGAAGTCTTAAATGAAAAGAATTCTAAATTATTCAGTGCTTTACTAACAGGTATTAATCGTGCTTTCCCTTTTGCGAAATTACCAGCCTCAGTATATGAAACGCATTTGGAAACCCTTTATAAGATTACGCATTCTTCCAATTTCAATACTTCCGTGCAAGCATTGGTTTTAATCAATCAAGTGACCAGTAAAGCAGAATTAAAGAACGATAGATATTATAGAACATTATATGAAAGTTTATTTGACCCCAGATTAGTGGGTTCATCGAAGCAAGGTATTTATTTGAACCTTCTTTACAAATCCTTAAAACAAGATTCTAAGAATGTAGAACGTGTTGAAGCATTTGTGAAGAGAATTTTACAAGTGAGTTTGCACTGGTTAAATATAGGTACCATTGCAGGGTTTTTATTTTTGTTAATTCAATTAGTACAAGTGGTTCCACAAATCAAGAATCTATTGACTAATACACCACTGGATTACGTTTACGAATCTGATGATGAAGAGAATATTGCAGATGACAAAAAGGGAAATTACAGAAAGTCTTATGATGGACGTAAGCGTGATCCTAAATTTGCAAATGCTGATAAATCATCACTTTGGGAGATTATTCAATTTAATGAACATTTCCACCCAACAATTCAAACCTATGCGCAAAAATTTATTGAAGGTGATTCAACAGATGTTGTGAAACCTGATTTAGGTCTTTTTACATTAGCACACTTTTTGGACAGATTTGTTTACAGAAATGCTAAACAAAAAACCGTCACTAGAGGTACATCTATTATGCAACCATTATTTGGTGGCTCTCAAATTGATAAGAGTATTCTTGTTAAGGCTTCTGATGTTATTTTGGATCAAACCCCTGTGAATACAGAAAACTGGCTAGATAAGAAAGTTGGTGATATTAGACCTGAAGATAAATTTTTCTACCAATATTTTGCTAATAAGAAAAATGTCATTAGGAAAGGAAAACAAGATGAGAAGGATATTCATGGATTCGATAGTGATGAGGAGTTAGATGAAGATGAAGTCTGGGATGCGTTAGTGAAATCCAGACCAGATGTCGAAGATGACAGTGATGAGGAAGATTTGAACCTGGATGATAATGACTTTTCATCTATGAGCAGTGATGACGAATCAGATGAAGAAGTGATAGTAGAAGAAACAAGCATTAATGGAGACAATGAATCTAAAGATGATGAAGAAGATGAGGAAGCTGGTGAAAGTGACCTTGATGGAGATGTATTTTACAGTTTTGCTGATGAAAATGAAGAAACTGATTCAGCTAAACGTACCTTTGGGGACATGTCCTCAGATGAAGACGAGGACGTAGAAGAAAACAATGTATCGAAGAAGAAACAAAAGAAAACCAAGAAGAACGCTCTTCCAGTCTTTGCATCAGCAGATGACTACGCTCAATATCTATCCGATTCGGAGTAGAATAATAACCAAGTAGAGACCATTATATTCCACTGTATAGTATAGTATAGTATAGTATAAAATAAATGTGACGTAAGAGCATAATATGGTAACAATCTAAGTTCGATATTACGGTGTATATATATCGCACAAGACTTCTTGAATATGTAGGCCAGGCCATCCCCACCCCGAAGCATTCCTTTAATTGAAACAGTTCCTACATTATTCTGAAAAGTCTGTTGCGTAAAGAAATTCGTACGTACGTACGGTGAGACAATCGGTTATTAATTTGAAAATTCAACAGTTTAAAATAGTTTGTTCGTCTGTAGAGAAAAACTGCAAATTATGTGGTTGCATAATTGTTGCAAAAAGTTTCTTGGTAGAAAAATAGCGCAGTGATAAAAAATCATCAGCGATTTATTCTAATGAACAAAGGGTCAATTAATAAACAGAAGAAGTACAACTAATGCACTGAAGACGTCGTGAGACTGGACAATTATCTGTTACCGTCTTTCAGCACTTACACAAGTATATATTCCTACGTTATTTATGCGTAGTTTTCTTAGCTGAGATGAGAAGAAAAGCTTATTGCCGGAACTCATGTCGGTTCTTCGCCATAGAGCTAACATTCATAACAGCTATCTTCCATGAAGGAAACTTAGAAGAGGGAGAAACATCATCCAGAGTAGAACTGGGCTGAGACAACTAGTGCTACAAATCAAAAAAATAAATGGATAAATGGACAAAAAATCATAAAGTTAAATTATGAAATGGTGCATATTCTCGAATCGTCCTGGAGAATTTCTTGTTGCAATCCTGAAACCAATTGCTGATTTTCCTCTCCAAGAGTAAGTAATGGACCCTTCTCATTCTTGTTATATTTGTTCAATCCTTCTAATATATACTATGATATCTAAGGAAGTAAACATTCTAGTCTTTAATTGCTACCATTTTTGGTACAGATCATTCTTTTCAAGAGAACTTTAAGGTTGAAAGGTCCTCAGAACTATATTTCAAAGTATACAGAACGATAGGAACAAACCGTGTGGGAACTAAAGGAGTCTTTCGGAAAACAAGGAATAAGCAGCATTGTTACCAAATACTCTGAGGTAACATATCTTTAAGTATACTTTCATATATACAAAAGAAGATCTTTTCTCGCCTTCTTACAATTTTCGTGATTTACGTATATTTTACATGGAATTTTTCAAATCAGCATTTTTGAGAGGGAAAAAAAAATAGAACATGATTCTTGATCAAGAGAGACATCAGGAAGAGCAGCGAATAGATAAGTCAGTTTCGCCAACAACTTCATCTAACATGGAAGCACCTCTCTCCTCAGCACCCATTCAAAGTTGGAATCCTGTTGACGCAAAGATTTTTGATGTATTTGTCAGTAATGAATCATTGAATAATCTACGTTTACTTGACGTGTTTTCTGAAGAAATTAAACTGAAACAATCACAATATTTAGTTGCACATGATAAAGCTCGTGCTAACAGTGAATCTACCTCATCATATCCGGAATTTGGTGATATTCTTCGTAATAAAATAAAAGTTGAAGATGAGAGTGCTGAGGTTGACAATGATGATAGTAACGGTAATGATCATACAATGACAAAAGGAAATCATATTAAAGATGATGTTGATAATAAAGATGAAGTGGAATTATATAATTCAGGGTTAGGTAAACCGCCTATGAATTTACAAAACTCTATCACAAAAAGAAGATCAATAGAAAAATTGCAGAGAAAATCGTCTGTTTTATCACATTTATCAAATTTAAAGATTGAAGATATTGGAATATCATCTTCCTCATCTCAAATTACGCCACAAACCGGTATTCCAACGTCTATGCCATACAAAGATGCTAATGAAAAATGGACGCCAGATGTCGAAGCAGCATTTTTGGATGCACTAAGATTAATTATAAAAAATGGCACTTCGAAAATTAAGATAAAAGATAAAAATTTTGGTAGAAATGAGTTGGTTTCCCTGTTTATCAAATTCTTTACTAATGAGTTGAGAACTAAAAAGCAGGTATCGTCGCACATCCAAGTGTTGAAAAAAACTATACAGAATAAAAAGGTAAATAATCAGGAATTGACTGATGAAGATGAAGAAGTCTTATCATTAATTGAAAATGGTTCTTCTAGAGATCCTAATGAGCCCGATGGGTTCTATTCCATTTTTGAAAAGATCATTGATAATGAAAACATGGGAGGATCAAAGGATAATTCCATGACCAATTCGCCAAACGTTAAAAATAACCTGACAACGCCTATGAGTGCAAATTATCAACAGCGTAACGAATATAGGCAAAAATCTCTACCGATTCACGACCACGAATTTCAGCGGTCAATGAAAAACTACCCAATAACTCCTCTAGATTATGCACAATCCATATATCAAAATTTGAACTCTTATAAGTGTGTTCCTGTTAAACTGGAAGAGGACAATTATGTTGCGTATTCAAGAAAGATGGCTGAGAGAGAATCAAATACAAAGAATGACAGATCTACGTCTAATGATCTTGAGAGAAAAGAAAACGATGTATTGAGAGACTCTGCTTTACGAAAAGCACATGATTTAGAGTTGCAACAAAGGCAACTTATTGCGAAAGCTCAACAGCAAGCACAGCCAAATGCAACTTTTTATTATAAAAATTCATATTCAAATCCCTTAAGTCCTATGCAGGGTCAATCAATGCCGGTACATTCTCTTTCCAATTCTACACAGTCGACAAGAACGCCGTCAGGCATGTATTATAATATTCCATATCAACAATCACAACAGCAACGATTATTGTTACAGCAACAGCAACAAAATCAACAGCTCCCTTATCAACGAACCCCAATATACTTAACACATCACTATATGCCACCAAATGACCAAAATTTGGCCCTACAATTCCAGCAACAGCAAGCACTACTGCCACAATACGCCCACTCGCACATGAATTCGTACCCTTATTATCCCCAACAAATGCCTTCTTCACAACATAATAATTCTACATACGGGGGCGAACCATATCAATTTCATCCAACAGGGTCAGGTGCACGAGCAGCAGTCGAACAAAATTCACCATCTTCCTCCACCTCTACATCATTCCATAAATTGCACTGAGCTTAGCTTTAATAAGGGCCTGCTACTTTTATATGAACTTTTTCAACTATTTTTATGTAAATTTATAAAGCATACAACATTTATAGATGATTTAGTCTAGTCACGATATAATGAATTACTGTCTTTTTTCATATACAAATGGGACTGATTAATTTTATTAGACGGACTTCTCTACAAACCTCATCCTCATCACCGAATTTGAAAGAAAAAAAAAATGATAAAAGAAAAAGCCTTGCAATATAAGTATTTGGCGTTCAAATTTTCTCGATTTATTTATTCAATTGCTCACTTATCCCTGTATTAAAACCGTATAATAGTTTGGTACCAATCAACTGTAGACAAAATGTTCTCGAAGTTGGTGTCCACGAGAGCACCTACATTATTATCCCTCAAAGAGAGAAGCCGCTCCTCTCAGAGATACGCTCTATTATATCATACATTATCAGGTACTAAATTAGCTAAGACAATACGTTCCAAGGCATATGATGAAATAAAATCAGTTCAAGAAAGGGTGCCATCCTTTCAACCAACTTTGAAGATCATCCAAGTTGGTGATAGACCTGATTCATCCACTTATGTGAGAATGAAAATGAAGGCGTCAAAGGAAAGCGGTGTCAATTGTATTATTGAAAAATTACCTGAATCAATTAGTCAGTTTAGTTTATTAAATAAGATCAATGAAATTAATTCGAACGATGCCATTCATGGTGTATTGATCCAATTGCCTTTGCCATCCCATTTAAACGAAACAGAGATCACTAATGCCGTCTCATCTAAAAAAGATGTGGATGGGTTCCACCGTGATAATGCCGGTGAATTAGCGAAGAGAGGTGGTACTCCATATTTCATTCCATGTACCCCAAATGGTTGTATAAGATTATTGGAAGAAGCAAATATAGATTTACAAGGTAAACATGCGGTGGTCTTAGGAAGATCTGATATCGTCGGTACACCAGTGGCATCACTATTGAAGAACAAAAACGCTACTGTTACCATCTGTCATAGTAAAACTAAGGACATACCAAAAGTTTTGAAAACTGCAGATATTGTCATTGCTGCATGTGGTATACCAGAATTTGTCAAAGGTGAATGGTTGAAAAACAATGTTGTAGTTATTGATGTTGGTATTAACTATATTTCAGATAAGTCAAAGAAATCCGGTTTAAGATTGGTAGGCGATGTTGATTTCTCATCAGTCAAGGAAAAGGCATCCTTTATTACCCCAGTACCAGGTGGTGTAGGACCAATGACAGTCGCCATGCTGGTCCAAAATGTGGTCAAAGCGGCAAAGGATCAATTGTTGGAAAATGAAAAATTACCAAAGATATCTCCATTACCTTTAACTATTGAAAAGCCAGCACCATCCGACGTTGAAATATCAAGAAAACAGCAACCAAAGTTGATTCAACAAGTTGCTAATGAACTTGGGATTCATGCCAATGAACTAGAACCATACGGTCATTACAAAGCTAAAATTTCTCCTTCCATCCTTCAAAGATTGAAACAAAACAAAAATGGTAAGTATATCTTGGTTGCTGGTATTACCCCAACACCATTGGGTGAAGGGAAATCTACTACTACAATTGGTCTAGTTCAAGCATTAACTGCTCATTTAGGGAAACCATCCATTGCCAATGTTCGTCAACCTTCTCAAGGACCAACTTTTGGTATCAAAGGTGGTGCTGCTGGTGGTATGTACTCACAAGTCATTCCTATGGAAGAATTTAATTTGCATTTAACTGGTGATATACATGCTATTGGTGCTGCCAATAATTTATTAGCTGCTGCTATTGATACTAGAATGTTTCACGAGTTTACACAGAAAAAGGACTCTACTTTTTATGATAGACTTGTTCCTAAGAAAAATGGTACTAGGAAATTTACTGCCTCGATGTTGAGAAGATTAGAAAGATTAGGTATTGAAAAGACTAACCCAGACGATTTAACGCCTGAAGAGGTTAATAAATTTGCTAGATTGAATATCAACCCTGAAACTATTTCGATCAAAAGAGTGGTAGATGTAAATGATAGAATGTTAAGAGAGGTTACTATTGGAGAAGCTCCAACCGAAAAGGGGTTCACAAGAAAGACTGGATTTGATATTACTGTCGCTTCGGAATTAATGGCAATCTTAGCCTTATCCAAAGATTTGAAGGATATGAGAGAACGTATTGGACGCATGGTTGTTGCCTCTGATCACAAAGAAACCCCAATTACCGTTGAAGATATTGGTTGTACAGGGGCTTTGACTGCTTTATTGACTGATGCTATTAAACCTAATCTAATGCAAACTTTGGAAGGAACACCTGTGTTAGTTCATGCTGGTCCATTTGCAAATATTTCTATTGGTGCCTCATCCGTTATTGCTGATCGTATAGCTTTAAAACTGATGGGAGAAAGGCCATCTTTGTCTGGTAAGAAACAAGATCCAGGTTATGTCGTTACCGAAGCCGGATTTGATTTTACCATGGGCGGTGAAAGATTTTTGAATATTAAATGCCGTTCCTCTGGATTTGTACCAGATACAATTGTCTTAGTGGCCACCGTTAGAGCATTGAAATTACATGGAGGTGCTCCAGATGTTAAACCTGGTCAAAGTTTACCAAGCGAGTATACCACTGAAAATGTTGATTTGGTTGCAAAAGGTGTTGCCAATTTAGTCAAACAAATTGCGAATGCAAGACAATTTGGTATTCCCGTTGTTGTTGCTATAAACAGATTTGATTCTGATACTGATGCAGAAGTAGAAATTATTAGAAAGGCATCTATTGAAGCAGGAGCCTGCGATGCTGTTCCAACAACACATTTCCAAGAAGGTGGTAAGGGTGCCCTGGGTCTCGCTCATTCTGTTATGAAAGCTACAGCTTCACAACCTACTAATTTCGAATATTTATATAATGTGAATGACTCAGTAGAGAATAAGTTAACTGCTATTGTTCAAAAGATGTATGGTGGTAAAGATATTAAAGTGTCGCCACTAGCCCAGAAGAAGATCGATATGTACAAAAAACAAGGATTTGGTAATTTACCAATTTGTATCGCGAAGACCCAATATTCCTTGTCTCATGACTCAAAATTGAAAGGTGTTCCAACGGGATTCACTTTCCCTATCAGAGATATTAGAGCTTCCATTGGTGCAGGTTATCTCTATGCTTTAGCCGCCGAAATTCAAACCATTCCCGGTTTATCAACCTATGCAGGTTATATGAATGTTGAAGTTGATGATGAAGGGAAAATTGAAGGTCTATTCTAAGTTGACATTATAATTTTTTTTTTCCTTCTGTATATAATTGTATAATATTCCTTTGTTTACTAAAAAGTTGGAAAATGATATTTTTATTTTTTGTTAAAGGATACGTCCATACCTAAGCATAACTAAATCTGTAGAGTGAACAACTTCACTAGGTTATTGATATTATATATACTCCTTGCAAGGATATATTAAATAATTTGTACACGAAGAAATTATACTGAATGATGATTGAAAATAGAGATTCTACAAAAAGAGAAACAGGTTAATTTAATTTAAAACTATATTAAAATTAAGCATCTTCCTTCAACAAAGCTTCTCTCTTTTCAGCAATTCTTTGAGATCTTCTTTCACGAGCAGCTCTGTTCTTAACTCTTCTAGCTTCAGCTTCTTCAGCCAAAGCCTTTTCACGTTGAGCATCAGCCTTAGCTTGGATAATGTGTTCAACTAAAGCTCTCTTGTGCTTGAAAGCGTTACCCTTAGCTTCCTTGTACAAAACATGGTACAAATGCTTGTCAATCTTACCAGCATCTCTGTACTTAGCCAATAATCTTCTCAAGACACGTAATCTTCTGATCCAAACAACTTGGGATGGCAAACGAGCTTCCTTGGTACCCTTTCTCTTACCGTAACCAGTGTGACGACCATTTCTCTTGGATAAAGCATGAGCTCTAGTTCTAGATCTGGAGTGGACAGTCACGGCCTTCTTGACGATGGTACCGTTCTTAACCAATCTTCTGATGGCATCTCTGGAGTTAGCTTGAGCCAATTCAGAGGTTTCGTTTGGGTCTAACCAAACCTTTCTCTTACCAACACCGATGACAGAAGCGGCAAGTCTCTTTTGAGTACGTAAGTTAGCCCTGTAAAGATAATCAAAATTTTAAAGGAAATTTTTCTAAATGTTAGTAACTTGCTAGCAAACTTAAAAGTATTGAAATGTTTAATTAATAGCTATTCTGTAGTTGTTAATCGCTCTGATATACTCTAAGTCAAATCAGCGGAATTTTCCGTATTTAGAACCTTTTCTTTGTTGAATATCTTATAGTATCTAGTAGGGATGATCATCTGACGAAATTTTATAATCGAGTTGTTGAAACCGAGGAATATATGCTTTTTGAACTGTATTGGTTGAATTCATCCATTCTTTTTAACTCTATGGCGTTTGTTCTTTTTTTCATTATTCATCTTGTTCAGTTTCTATTTATCAGGTCAACGGAAACACTTACAGATCTATCATTCTTCTTTTATTCATGTTAACACATACATTTTTGCTTTTGGTTCTTTATAGTCGATATATTAAGATTAAATCAACGTAATATACAGTTAATAAATTTCGTATGAATTTCATTGAAGATTTGGGTATAGCCTTTGGTAAATTGGATACCGCTTGGGAGAAACGGTCATTGGGGACTAGGCTTGTTCACGATTATCCATAGAAGGAAGGTCTCCCCAGCGCGGCCTGAGAGCCACGGGAGGAATTGACATGAAAATTAAAACTTATTGACAAAAAAAATATGTACAAAAATGTATAATGTCTGGGTTGTAAGAGTTTATAAAAGATGTTTGGGTTCAATAATTTGCAATAACAGGAAAATGGATTTATTCGTTAATAATGATTTCATATGTTGATTAGTCTTTCAGAAAATAACATTTGTCTTCCATATTGTAATAATCATACCGCCTATTAAAATATGCATTTTTGCAAGAAATAGAACGATTAAATAAAAAGAAAAAGTAAGGGAATAGAATTCATTATGAGTGAAAAGCCTCAATCTAATTTTGCCATTGACTTCTTAATGGGTGGTGTCTCTGCAGCTGTCGCTAAGACCGCAGCATCACCTATTGAAAGAGTTAAACTATTAATTCAAAATCAAAATGAAATGTTAAAGCAAGGTACCTTAGATAGTAGATACACAGGTATTGTTGATTGTTTTAGAAGAACAGCACAACAAGAAGGTTTGATTTCTTTCTGGAGGGGTAATACCGCTAACGTAATTAGATATTTCCCAACCCAAGCCTTAAATTTCGCCTTCAAGGATAAGATTAAGATGATGTTCGGTTTTAAGAAGGAAGATGGATATTCCAAATGGTTTGCAGGAAATTTGGCATCTGGTGGTGCTGCTGGTGGTCTATCTTTGTTATTTGTTTACTCTTTGGATTTTGCAAGAACTAGATTGGCAGCTGATTCTAAGTCCTCCAAGAAAGGGGGTGCTAGACAATTCAATGGGCTGATTGATGTTTATAAGAAGACATTAAAATCTGATGGTATTGCAGGTTTATACCGTGGATTCCTGCCATCCGTTGTTGGTATTGTTGTTTATAGAGGCCTATATTTTGGTCTTTATGACTCGATCAAGCCAGTGTTACTAACTGGTTCTCTTGAAGGTTCCTTTTTGGCTTCATTCTTATTGGGGTGGGTAGTTACCACTGGTGCTTCTACTTGTTCTTATCCATTGGACACTGTGAGAAGAAGAATGATGATGACTTCCGGTCAAGCTGTCAAATATAAGGGTGCCTTCGATTGTTTCAAGAAGATTGTTGCCGCCGAGGGTGTTACTTCTTTGTTCAAAGGTTGTGGTGCCAATATTTTGAGAGGTGTTGCTGGTGCCGGTGTTATTTCCATGTACGATCAATTACAAATGATCTTGTTTGGTAAGAAATTTAAATAATTGTACGAGAATAGGTTGCGATGATGATTTTCGGTTTTGCTTTGCTTTTTTCTTTAACTTAATATGGACCCTTTCTGTCAATACGTGTGTATAGTGTTTTTTTAACCCTCTGTTTGTAATTACATAAAAAAATATTATAGAGATTCATTGATCTTAATTTTGAAAACATTTTATAACATTTCATTTATATTATTATTTTATACATATACATATTCGTCAAGAAATTTGATTCCTTCAATTGAATTAATATTCGACTGTAATTGCTTGGTCTTTAGTTTCAGAGTTCTTATTGGAAGCTTCCTTTTCACTTCCTCTCCTTTCAATTTCAGTGTCTAAGTTCTTTACTAACATTGCTTCGGCCTGCTTAACATTCTTTCCAAAATTACCCTTAATGATAAACTTTCTTTTAGTTTCATCTTCTTCATTTTTTTCAATTGTAACGGTAGTCCTTGTAAATTTTCTTAAATTAGCAATTCTTGAACCGCCATGACCCATGATGGCACCTACTAGTTCCTCAGGGATCAAGACGACGGCTTGATATTTTTGATTGGTAGGAGAAGCTCTTGACTTTCTATTCTTGTTATTATTATTACTAGCAAGAGGAGTATATGTCCCCTTATCGAACTCTGTACTTTGATTTTCGACGAGAATATTTAATATATCAATAATGGTGTTCTTGATTTGCTCTGGACCACTTTGAATCTCTAAGATACGTTCTCTGCTACCAGGTAAGAAAGATCTGGTAGCGACTATTCTTACATCATGATTTTTGGAAAGCTTTTTAAAATTGGAAGCCTGTTTACCAATAACTACAGAAATTTTTAAATTACCCAAGATTAATCTCAAACTTCTAACATCATCTAATGATTCTAAAGTTTCGAAATTGGATAAAGTTGGTTCAGTCAATTTAGAGTTTAAAAATGTGAAAGGAGAAGGTTCAGTTGGCTTTTCAGCTTCTTTATTCAATATGATAACGATATCCCTCATTGCGCTGGCGACATCGTTGAGGGAACCCTTACAGGTTAGAACTCTGTCAAAACAACCAGAGACCTTTTCTGAGATGGAAGTGTTAACACTATTATCTTCATCAATCTTCTTGATTCTGGAACCTTCAGGTCCAATGATAGCAGCAGCTTCATCCAAAGAAAGTAATATTTTCAAAGTAACATTTTGAGTATCGATTACCTCCAGAGTAGGGGTAGCAGGAGTAGGAGCAGGAGTAGAAGTATGTTCTGACATAGTAGATGGTTTGTCGAGTTGATGGTAAAAGTATATGATATTCTCCTATCTTTGAAAATAGCCAACACAATCTTTTCAATATAAAATAGTGTTTAAATCTTATATAATAGAATATATTTCAAGGCTACGTGTCCAATGTCAATTGAAGGGGAAAGCTTCAGTTGCAATTGCTTACCTGTCACTTTTGAGAAGAAATTTTGTAAGAGAATTCTTTGGGCTGAGAAAGCTGCGTAGCGGGAATCGCATGTAGGTGTAGATCTACAAATCAGTGCACTAAATTAATATACAAATAGAGAATAACAAACAGGACATGGCCTTTATAACCGAATGCAACTATTTTATTTTAGTTTTTTATATGTGTATATGTATGCTAAATGAGTGAAAAGTGTTAATGAATAAATATTTTGAGAAATGATAGCCAGTTTATGCGCCAGGATGTTTGCGAGTCGGGTGTCTTCACTAATTCCCCGCTAATTTATTGAGATATTCCCTAGCTTCACCCGAAACCGTAGCAATAACATCATTATTCTTTAGTATGTATCCCTGTGATCCGTCTTCCTTGTCTAGGATGGTGGAAACATCAGCATGATTTGATTGCTTGCTGATAAAATCTTCGTAGCCAGCTTTCGTGGTTAATTCCACTGGTGCACTTCTTAAGAATGAACCTGTGGAATGGGAGAAGTTTGCGTTTGGATTATAAATGGTTGATGACATTGTTTATTGTTTGCTGTTTATTGCGATAATATTAGTTCTATGCTACCAGATTGAACAGGTAAGAAAGATAGGGGAGAAGTGGAATAGACTCTACTCATCTTTATATATGAATCAGACGGGCAAGAACGTCTCGCGATATGTTTTTTTACGGGAATCTACTTAGTAATGAAATGAAACACCACCGTTATCAGCTCAGACTATTTACAGTGGCTTTGCAGTGTGATATTATTAATTTTTCTACAAGGTCGAGTCGGCTAAAACGGGTGGGCCTCCATTGATTGGTCACCTTCAATGGGACAAATCCGTCATTTTGTCCCTTTTTGGCCTTTGTCCCAGGAACAATCGAAATCCCCCGTTAATTACGTAAGCATATCTCAGTTTTCAAATATTTTTGACTCACTTGACTAAGAAAATGAAAAAATATACAAAGTATCTATCTATATTGTTATCACTAGAGCTTCTTCTTCAATTTGTGAAAGAGCCCACCTCTCTTTTTGTCCCTTTTGTCCTTTTTGCTGCTATTTGGTAGACTTTTAGTAGAAATGGAATTCTTCCTGCTCGATGTAGAGGGTTCCGTTAGTAGTGTCGACTTGGGTCTTGTCATTGTGGTATTATTATATTGTGGATGTTCCTGATAATGGTACGATGAGTTCCTAGCACTAGGAACTTGACTGCACTCAGTCTTCGATGTCTTTACCGACTTCACAGATGCGTGAGACGTCAATGCATTGGAAACAGGTGTCATTGATTTCGTAGGTAAGTTATTGGAAATTGCATCCTTTTTGACTATTTCATTTTTTATGTTCTTATTAGCATTATCAGTAGCAGACTTTCCTGCAACATGTGTTTCTTCGTTTGGTTCATTTGTGGCTGGGACTCCAAATATCCTTTGTTCAACAGGCTTGTTTTCTATTATGACAATAGGAGCTTCTTTATTCTTGTTAGTAACAGAATTGTCGTTCAAGGAAATGGCACTTTGTGATGGCGTTGCTATAGGATTACCATTGTCGTCGAATCTTAAATGGTAGTTTTTAGATGTTGGTATTACATCCGGCAACGTGGCACCAGCAACGCTAGAATCCCCTTCCGTGGTGATAGGTACCACCATGGGTAATTCATTAATATTCTTTGGTGTATCAAATAAATACGATGGTGATTTGTGGAAGTGATTTTCATTTGCAGTTGTAGTTGGCTTAGTAACTTTATTAATCAAATCCGTTGTGGTTGTGGTTGCTGGTGCTTCTGGTGATTGCACATTGTTGTTTCTTTCTTGCACACCACTGTTTAATCTACTCTTGAATTGTGACTGCTCTTCCCTCTTCGTTTCCTTATATCCTGATTTTGTTGTATCCTTTATAGTCTCAATGGGAGTAATTTCTTGAAATAAACCAGATTCTACAGTAAGGGGTACAAAACTTTCATGAGGAAGCTGTAGTGATGCCTTAATTACTTTGATAATAAGGCTGAATGAAACTAAAACAATATTCTCGAAGACAATGCACATCATTAGGATACTGGTCCAATCATGGGACATTGGAGAAATGGAATACCAAGCAAGACTCTTTCCTGAAATCACTTCAATACCTATACCTGGTAAATAAGATGACCTATACATATAAGTCAAAGTTGCGGCAATAGTGGAACTGATCTTTACCATTAATATTAAAATTCTATTCCAGAAAAACTTCTCTATGTGGAGATTACGATTAAAAGAACGGTGACTTCTTTCATCAGACAACGATAAAACGTTAAGAGAGATTTTTGATGGTCTGCTAGCATTTAACACTTTCCATAAGTCAGCTTTATATGTGATTGTGTTCAAGAGGTAGCAAACTAAGGGAGCTAGTGGCCAAATTACAGAAAACATGGCAATTAGCCCAAATTGTAAGATAAGTTTCTGATAGTTGGTATCCAAGTTAAATTCTTCACGTCCATTCAATTGATTTTTGTTTAGTTTTTCCCATTGACTAAAATCTGATCTGAATTCTTGTTTCATTATAACTAAAGATCTTTCAGCAGCTTGGTCTGTTTTCGTTTTCTTTTTTTGAGTCTTTGTTTCTATTAAGCTTAGAAGGAATGGTTGGATATTATCGGTAAAAAATACAATCAGTTGGTTGGTAAACACAAAATAAAAGAATTGCGTTTGATGACGGGACGTGTTGACCATGAAATCATCAGTTATCAAACTAAATGGGCCTCTAGTCAATGATAACTTCCAATTGGGGATAAATTTGTATCCAAATGGTAAGTAAACAAACAGTGTAATCAATAATGGAACATAATTAATTAAGAAAGTCAATAAGAAATTTTTCTCAATTTTAGAAGTTGATGGCTTAGGTCCATTTTCCCAATTAACAAATTTAGTAACGCATAAGTCGTTATAGTTCTTGATCAACAATGGGATAAATATAATGTTTAATACAGTCGGAATTAAAGAAAAAACTGATATTAATGGACCAGAGTATAATTGAGTAATGAAAATTTCAATAAGGAAAAATGTTAACTGCATGAATAATAGGACACAAGCAAATACCAATATAATTGGAATAAAGCAACACTTTTTCAATATGACAAGCATTGGAGAATCAAATTTCCTGTTGAGAGATTTAGCAGACTTCGAAGGTATACATAAGAAATTGGAAAAATTTTTACTATAAAATATATGGCTCTTGTAAATCCAATTCGCAACAAAGAACATGGACCAACTCACGAGGAAAAAACAATAATAGGTATTAAATTCCCAAGGAGAATTTTTAGAATATGTCAGGAATCTGAAGAGTGCACCGACAAATGCTAACCCACGTAGCCAAGTCATATACACTTTAAAGAAAGCAAAATATAAGGATTGCTTAGGATCCTTTGTCAAGTTGTTAAAATTGACCAATTCGTGGTTTTTAGGCAACTTTAAGAAACTTCTTAATATCAATTGTGTCGACAACTCATCAACTCTTTTAGAAGTTTCAGAATCACGCAAAGGTATCACGTCCTTAATGAAAGCGAATTCGTTTATAATCTTAGAGAAATTTTGCGTAGTTTGTACAGTTCTTTGATAATGCTTAAAATCACCATTGTCATCTCCTTCGAACCTAATGAGTGCAAGACCGATATCAGCTGTTGCGCCCGGTCTTATTATATTTTGCAATCCATTCTTATGCAACGCGGCAACTAAAAGGTCTTCATTTTGTTTAGAATATTCAAACAGCACAGCACAATTCGGATCTAATTGCTCAAGTGACATGATAATTTCTTTTTATGTAGAAGTGAACAAAATGTGAGTCAAAAATGGAAAAGGGTCAGGGCCGTGTTCTTGTTTGATTTAGTAAAACAGAATACTGTTTGCTAATCGAAAGAAGAAAAACACAAAATGTAGAATATTGAAGCAGTAAAATAATATTACTAGGTTATGACCTTTATAAGTAACTGTAGCGATGGTAAGTTGAATACTTGCCTTTTAGAACTCGGAGATGGGTACGTCCAATTGGCTTCATTATTGTTTTATCTTGACCTCGACTGGAAATCTCAAAGGCTCCATGCGGGTAATGTTTTGGTAATACTTTAAACTTTTTAGAAATGAAGTACGTAAGTACGTACGTAGAAAATAGATGACTCAAATCTTTGATTCTGAGAATAGTTTTGAGATGATGATAGTCTAATGTTTAAGCTGGTTAAAGGAAATACCAAAACATTTGCTGCCCCTACCAGAATTATCCTAAGAGCGAATAAGAAAATGAGTACTTCAATTGCAATTTCATATGACAAAACAAGAAAGGTTGAATTGATCGATCAATTCACTCGTATTAAGGAAAAGATTGCCACTGAAGAATCTAAATCAAATGTTTTATTGTTGGCAGTGTCTAAATTAAAGCCTGCTAGTGATATCCAGATTCTTTATGATCATGGAGTGAGACAATTTGGTGAAAATTATGTGCAAGAACTGATTGAAAAATCTGAAATATTGCCCCATGATATTAAGTGGCATTTCATTGGTGGATTACAGACTAATAAATGCAAAGACCTGGCTAAGATCCCAAATCTATACTGTGTGGAGACCATAGATTCACTAAAGAAAGCCATCAAACTAAATGAAGCCAGAGGTAAATTTCAACCTGATGCTAACCCTATACTGTGTGATATTCAAATCAATACTTCTAACGAGGAACAGAAGTCCGGACTTTTCAAAAAAGATGAGATCTTTGAGATTGTCAGATTCTTCCAGGATAAAGCGATTGCTAAGCATGTTATCTTGAATGGGTTGATGACAATTGGCTCTTGGGAAGTCTCACATGAGGATCAAGCAAAAGACAATAAAGATTTCACCAAATTACATGAATGGAAGCAGTTGATCGACAAAGAGTTTGGTACTGATTTGAAATTGTCTATGGGTATGTCTGCAGATTATAAGCAAGCTATCAGACAAGGAACGTCGGAAGTAAGAGTTGGTACCGATATTTTTGGTGTGAGACCACCAAAAAACGAAGCAAAAGTTATGTAAATAGAAAATTTGTATCTGGATGTGCAGTTTTGAAGGCAACATTTTCTTATTCATTTATTTATTTTTATCTGATTATCTTTCTGGTCCGTAGACCACTGAATACCACATATTCTTTATGAAGACATAAAGAATAACAAATAAAAATTTGAAGGGACAACTAAACAGTTTCAATCACTAAAATTTTCTTTAATTATTTTAGTAAACCAACAAAGGTTGATATAATTTAAGCTTATGCCCATTTCTTTGTCATCTTATAAATTAAATGCTTAACTGACTATTGTACTGTAAATACTGGAAAATAAAATGTGCCACTTAAGTTAGAAAAATTCACATTATTTAATAAACAAATATATTAAGAAACAATTTATTCATGATCTCTACAACAAGCTACTCTATATTATTCTAACTCTATTTTTTTTTTACATAATATTAATGAACTTTTCCAACATTGTTGATAACTTCGGATCTTTGTTAACAGCTTAAATCATTCAGCAGCCATCAGATGAAGGTATTACTATTAAGTTTCAAGGAATTGTTCCCCTTTCAATATGTATCTACTTTAAGACTAGAAACTTTGGTAGTTTCTTATATTTTGCCATAAAACAAGTTTTTCAAAATCTCAATGTTTTATTTTAATTACTAAGCATCTTGAAAAATGAGTCTTGATCAAGTAACGATATAAAAAAGTGGAAAGACTATCGTCATTGTCATCATCAAAGTTGTCTCCCACTAGGTTTTTTAAAAACTCATCTATTCTGCAAGAAAGAATTTAACTCTACAAAATGTCATCTAAAAGAATAGCGATCTTATACGGTTCCGAGACAGGCAATGCTCAAGACTTCTCAACTATCTTATCTCATAAATTACAAAGATTACATTTTGCTCATACGGTTGCCCCAATTGCAGAATATGACACCGTTGATATTTTAAAATGTAGGTATCTTTTCATTATTTGTTCCACGACGGGTCAAGGTGAATTACCAAGAAATGCATTAGGTCAACCCGGTAAGAGCTCATTATGGACATTTTTAAAGAAGAAAAGCCTGCCTAAGGATTTCTTAAATCATTGTAAAGTGGCATTGTTTGGATTAGGTGATTCTTCCTATCCTAAATTCAACTATGCTATTAGAAAGTTACATCAAAGGTTGGTAGTTCAATTAGGTGCTAAAGAGATCTTCGATAGATTGGAAGCTGATGAACAGAGTATGGCTGGTAGTAATAAAGGCACAGGTGCCGGTGTGGAAAGTGTTTATTTTGAATATGAAAAGAGAATATTGAATATCTTAAAAGAGAAATTTCCTACAAGAAAGTTAAAGAATAATGAAGTTGTAGAACGTGATGAAATCGATCCTTCCTTATATATCGAACCAAGTTCTTATTTAGCATTAGCTGATGAAATTGAGGAAAATTCTGCTGATAAAGATACATCAATTAATTTTGAAGGTGACGATTCAATGGAAGTGGGTAAGATCATTAAGAATAAGAGAGTTACCGACTTAGAACATTTCCAAGATGTGAGACAATTTGTTTTCCAAAATGATAATGGTATCAAGGACACATATTCACCAGGCGATACAGCTGCGATATATTCGTGTAATACAGACGAATCTGTGCAGCAATTTCTTGAAGTTCAATCACATTGGTTAGAAATTGCTGATAAGCCCTTAAAGTTTACCAATGGGATCCCAAGTCATCTGAAAGATGGTGGTTTAGTTCAGCCATTAACTATTAGAAATCTTTTAAAGTACCATTGTGATATAATGAGTATTCCACGTACCAGCTATTTTATGAAAACGTGGACCTTTGCAACTGACGTGTCTAGAATGGAACGCGGACAAGAACAACTAGATGATCAAAGGGATAAATTGAAGGAATTTGCGTATGATGAAGATATGCAAGAGCTATACGATTATTGTAACAGACCAAGAAGATCCATCTTGGAAGTTTTGAATGATTTCCTTTCTGTCAGATTGCCATGGAAATATATGTTAGATTATTTGCCCTTGATTAAACCACGCTACTATTCTATATCGAGTGGACCTGATGATCCTCAAATCGAATTAACTATTGCCATTGTGAAATATAGAACCATTTTGAGAAAGATTAGAAAGGGTGTTTGTACTAATTATGTTGCTGAATTGAATGAGGGAGATCATATTCGTTATAAGATTCAACACAATAATCTAATCAGAGATAATTATCATGGTAGGCCTATGATTCTGGTTAGTCCCGGTGTTGGTATTGCACCATTAATGTCTATTGTGAAGGCTAAATTATCAAAAGATATTAATTTTTTCTTTGGTTGTAGATTTAAGGATAAAGATTATTTATATCAAGATTTATTAGAAGAATGGGAACGGGAGAAAGTAATTCAATTACATCCAGTTTTTTCCAGAGATCGTGAGAATTCACCTGATACTAAATATGTGCAGGACGTGCTATGGAAACTAGGTCAAGAGATGACCAATTTGATTGTGAAACATGATGCTATTATGTGTCTATGTGGTGCGTCTGGTAAGATGCCTGTCCAAGTTAGATTGACATTTATTGAAATGTTAAAGAAATGGGGGAATTTTGCTAATGATGATGAGGCCAGGAAGTACCTGAAACAGATGGAGAAGGATGATAGATATTTGCAAGAGACGTGGTGATAAGAAAAAAAAATCAAAGTAATTTTCATTTCATATTTTACATTACGCACACTTATTTATAAAAATGGTGTTTATATATTATTATAGATTGTAATAGATAATAGATCAATTTATCTCTTAACCTTCATCTTCATCGAATTTTGGAGCCAAGAAGAATTGCAAGAACCCACTTGACAAATCGAATTGGAATAGCGCAGGAGCTTCACTAGACAATCTAACACCGATCTTATTGGATAAAGCTGTACCCTTTACTATATCTAATAAATATTTGGAACCGAAAGTTAAGTCAACAGGTTGATCCATTTCCAATTTGATTGAATTATCAGGATTTTCCATATCGATGAAGGGTTTCAATATGACAGAACCAGATCCCATATCACCTGTAGCAATGAACTTAATCGTTTCCTTAGTCACCAATATATTTAAAGAATCACTTATTTGTGACAAATCTCTAACAGTCTTTGAGAATTCAGCAGATGGAATCATCAATGTAGTATCATATTGTAAGTCCTCAATCTTTAAGAAATCAGCGTCAATATCCATCAATTTCAAAGAGTATTCAGAGATTCTATCCTTCTTAGTGTCTTCAAACAAAAGGAGGATAGCATCAGGAGTATCGTCAGCGATTAAAGTTAATGTATCAGTGTTGTTACCGCAACGTAATATTTTACTCAATGAATTTAAATCCATACCTAAAGTAACTGGATGATCACATCTATATTCTTGGAAAGCTTCTACACCTATTTCCAAGGAGACTAATAGGACACGAGAATCGTCCACGGCTTGCGCTATGATACCATCTTCTTTACATTGGAAATTTACTAATTGAACACAGTCCTTGAAACCGTCGATAATTCTTTTAAAAAGAGATGCTTCTTGAAATTTAGCTTCTAACATTGTATGTGTGTATGAGTTGTTGTGGCTTGTTATGGACCTAAGATTAATAAAAAAGAAGAAATGGCAAATATGAAATAGATGTATGTAAAAGTTTACGCGTTTCATATATATATATATGTACATATTTTTTTTTTTTCACTTCCAGTTTCGATTTCTTGAAAACTCAAAATTTGGTATGAATAAATTTGGCGTTTCCTGTTTACGCGTTTCGTGTCAGATATAATATATATAAATGATTTAATTTATAAATCAGGGAACGTTAGCAGAATGAAATGGGATAAGATAAATAATCGATTAGAAAATATAGATGAGTGAATAATAGATAATAATATTCAATAAGTACAATAACACTGGGCCAGGAAAAGTAAGAGAATTAAAAAAAATGGATAAACGGTTAATCAAGCCAAGGTGGCATCATACAATGCCTTTTCGCTTGCATATCTTTCTTTATCTTGCTTGGCCTTCAATTCGAAAGGTTCTTTTTCTTCCGGTGTCAAACTCTTCCATCTTTCCCCCAACAATTTGCCTACTTGACCGAAAGTGACGTCTGGATTTTCCGATCTTACTATATCTCTTGTTGCGTTAGCAAAGAACATGTATGAAGAAAGGGCTCTCTTTGGAGCATTTGGATCCTTCTTTCTTCTGACGGTTCTCTTCTTTGGTTCGTTTGATGGTGCCATTATTGCTTTTTTGTTCTAAGCTAATGTTAGTACTTGCGATTCAACAATGTGCCACGCGAGAATAGATCAATCAATGAGCAATAAGCAAATACAAATTCCGATTTGAATCGACGAATCAATGAAAGATGAGCGAGCCTGAATATCTTGGCATGTGACATAGAGATGTACATGCGGATACATAGCCTGTGATCATCAAACCTGACAGGGGGTCATATGCAATAAACTGACTAATTGACCCATTAAACCACTGATTGCCGTATGATCTGTTTCCTTTGTAGTAATGGATGCGAAGACATACTAATTTAATATTTTTTCAGAAAACGGAAAGTTTGCTTTATTTTTTTCCCTATGATAAAACAACACAAGCAGTAACGCCAGATCACACAGTGTGTATGGTATGGTTGTACTAGAAAAAAGCTACCAGAGGAAAGAGATGTATGGTGTGGTACAGCGAGGCGAGGCGAGGCAACGGCGAAGTTGTTGATCGCTGGCCGCGTCGTTTGCGACGGGAATAGTGGCTCACGGTTGTGTACTCTATTCACACGCTGTGTATTGATTGAATCTATGGTATATGATATTATACTGTGCTATCATCCTATATATATGTACGCACCAATGCCCGATCTGCTGTCAGTTCGATGGGGCTACCTTGTCAGGCGGCCTCTCAAATTGCTCGTAATGTCGTAGATGATTGTTCGGTGCAAACCCTTTCGTCTGCACAAACGCTCCAATCAATCGATTACTGTAATGCATCTTGGTTACACATCGGTCAATACAACACATCTCGCCCTTCGTTAGGTCTCCCTCACTGTATCCTTCATGTGGGATACACTTCTCTAGACAAGTCTTCAGTATATTGTTGAATGTACTGTTCATCGCATCGAACTGAACACTCGCTAATTCGATCTTCTCCTGCGAAACTTCTTGATTGGCTGTCCCTGCAAAGGGATTTAGAAACATGGACATGCTCGATATCTGTTGACTTTTATTAACCGCTCTACCCTGGATGTCAGTCAGGTGTATCCACCATTCCACTAACATCTTCATTTCTTTGTAAGAGCATTCACTCTCTAGATAGTATTACGTAATCTGTATTTTCGCGGGGTAACCAAAGAGACATGTAGTGAAATTATTCCCATTATAATGCAATACATGATCTTTCAGGTGCCTTAACAACTTCTTCCTGCAGAATAAGATATACCAAAGATTAAGGTTTGTCTTCATTTGCCATAGACTCCTTTTAGTTTTCCATTATTTCACACCCAAAAGATGCGTGTCTTAATAACAAACGATGATGGTCCACTACACGATCAATTCTCCCCATATATCAGACCGTTCATTCAATACATCAAGAAGAACTTTCCTGATTGGCAAATAACAGTATGTGTTCCACATGTCCAGAAATCCTGGATTGGGAAAGCTCATTTGGCAGGTAAGACCTTAACCGCTCAATTCCTATATTCCAAAATTGACTCACAAGATAATACTTTCTTCGGCCCTTTCAATCAGCCTCAATTGAATCAATCAGATTCTACCAACTTAAATCTGCCTCACGTTAAAATTAACACTTCAATTCCAGTGAACGCAATTGAATGGGTCTTAATCGATGGGACACCCGCATCATGTGCTAACATTGGTCTATACCATCTATCTAAAGAACCATTTGACTTGGTAATTTCAGGCCCAAACGTGGGTAGAAATACCTCTGCAGCTTACATTACATCAAGTGGTACAGTAGGTGCGGCAATAGAATCTGTGATTGCAGGAAATACAAACGCAATCGCATTATCATGGGCTTATTTTGACGGTTTGAAGATCGTATCCTCTGAACTAATGGACGCTGCTTCGAGATGGTCCATGAATGTGATAACTCATCTTTATGACAATTGGGATAAGGAAACGGATTTGTATTCTGTGAATGTACCACTTGTGGACGAATTGTTAAGTCTGAATAACGTCGGGATACAATATGCCCCAATTTGGGAAAATAGATGGACTTCTGTATTTGATGGACCTCTTATCAACTTACAGAATTTAAATCCTGATAATGTAAGTGATGATATTGAAGCTGGCGAAGAATATAATACCATTTCATTCCGTTGGAATCCTAATTTCAAAACGACAAGAGATTCTGATCGTTTAATATCCGACCGTGGTGCGTATGATCATGATATGAAGATACTTGAAAATAAGATGATATCGGTGACACCATTGAGAGCAACTTTTCGAACTCTAAACCATCTCTTTGGGCAAAAATTGAACCTCGAAACTAATATTATTGCAGCACAACATAAACAAAATATTAATATCGCCATCACTATAAATTCAAATGAATATATTTATAAACCTTTAAAGAATGCCCTTTTAAAGCATCTCCCTAATGCCAAATTCGCCAACAACTTAGAACTTGAAAAAGATGATTCAATAACATTCCAATACGGTGACTACGAACAATTAGACGTGGATAAATTAATGGAATTCCCCGATAAATATTTTGCCAATTCCTATCTATATAGGAAAGCGCTTATCAGAAAACATTACCTGTCTCATACTGTACATTCCTATGTAGTTAAACATCCCGATTCTATATTGAATACCGCTATCCCTGAAACTTACACCATTGACTTGGATTATGCCGAGTTCTTAGATGATTCATTAGATGAAAATTGGGAATTAAGACAAGAATTGGAAAAGGAGGAAAAATGGTGGATACTTAAACCAAGTATGAGTGATAAGGGACAAGGTATCAGAGTGTTTAAAACCATTGAGGATTTACAAGCCATTTTTGATTCCTTTGATGATGAAGCAGATGATGATGAAGAAGATACGGGCGCAGAAGGGATGATAGATAATAATAAGATAATTATCTCTCAATTGAGACACTTTATTATTCAAGAATACATGCACAATCCATTATTATTAAAATCAATGGATAATAAGAAGTTCCATATCCGTTGTTATGTGACTTGCAAAGGTGATCTAGAAGTGTTTGTCTATGATAGAATGTTGGCTCTATTTGCACCTACCAGTTTTGTTTCATTGCAAAACAATGAATATTCTCCAACAAATTTAGGTGATTTAGAATGTCATTTGACCAATACCTGTCTACAATCCAATAATAAGAATAAGGACTTGTCTGTGATGGAATTCGACAATTTGCAAGAAATTTCTCTGGAACGTAGGCTTGCCATTAAGAAGGAAATCCATCAAATTACACACGATGTTTTCTTGGCCGCATTGAATGTTAACAGATTAAATTTTCAACCTTTACCAAACGCATTTGAAACGTATGGTGTAGATTTTATAATAGATTCAGAATTCCATGTCAAATTATTGGAAATAAACGCATATCCAGATTTTAAACAAACAGGTAATGAATTGAAAGGATTAATCGATGAATTGTTCGATAATACTGTTAGACAATGCATTGTCCCGCTTGTTACCAAACATGACGACAACTGTTTGGAAGACACAAATTTCAAATCTGTCCTTCAATATAAATCAAATGAATGGTAATATAACAAGTAGATGAGTTGATGATATATCTATATTTAAAGAAAAAGACAACGCTTTAATAACAACCTAAATCAATTTTCATCAGTGTCTGTCGGATTCTCTTCAGTTTGTTCCATTGACCTATTTGTAGTAGCACTAATTAACCCTCTCTTCACCACTTTTAATACGGTTGGAACAGTTACCCCTTCTTCTTGAATACCTGCATATTCATTACTCCATTGTAAAATCCTCTCTCGTATTCTATTAGCCTTGACTAAAAACCCTCTGATTTTAATCAAATTCCTAACAAATTCTTGATTTCTTTGTAATGCGACTTGCGAAACTTGCCTTATCGGTTCTAACGTATCCTTTTCCGGGTTCATTTGTGCAATTTTTGTCAACGACGTTGTCAAATTGGATATATTTTCTAAAGATGGCATAGCGAAAAATGGGTCATTTTCATCGTCATCAACAACATGTGTATCAGCATTATATTTTGCGTTATTCAATATATCTGTAGGAGCGGTTGGATTTGAAGTTCCTTCATGATTTTCTATTGTCGCTACATGGCTTCCAGTGGCGTCAGGTTCTTGTTCTTCTTCATCAGGTAATGTGAGATTGTGATCATAAGGCCTTAAACCCAGACTATTTTCATATAGTGGAACTGGTGGTTCACCTAATAACAATTCCAAAAGTCTTGAATATCTGATCAATGAGTTTTGTTCTCTTTCAATCATTAAAATGAGATATAAAGCTAATTCGTTCAGAACTTGGTTATGGAATGAGTAACTCTTACCATTTTCATTTTGCGCAATGTCAGTTAAAGACGAGATCGGTGTCAATGTCTTTGTTACATCTACCAATTTATTTAAGTCAACGAATTTACCATCCTCTTTAGTCTTGACTTCTTCAGATGAAAAAGCTCCAATCGACCTTTGCAATAAAGGATGTTCAGAACCATTATAAAAAACAAATTCTTCATCATTCACTTTCGTAGAATCTAAACGCAAACGTGTAACATTCTCACTTCTTTGTAGTAACTTATTACCGCGGTTCGATGTAATACCAATAGCTTGCGGATAAACTAGCTTACCGTCTATTGACCTTTTCAATACTCTATAATTACCGCTTTTCTCTTTGAGAACCCTCTTAGCAAAAGCTGCTATATACCTTTTTTCCTGCTCCACTTCCTCTTGGGTTTCCATTTTTGATATTATCGAGTAAATGCGCTTGCTTGGTTTACTGGTCAGTAATTTATTTTTTGTCCTTAAAAGTTCAAATTCAACTTTTTCTCTTCACAAGCTCGCTTCCTCTCTGTGCTAGTCGAAGAGAACCCGTGGAAACTAATGAATACCTTCGAGGTAAATAACTGAACTTACTATACGGTAACCACAAACACATAATTGTCACTAGTCAATCAGACGTGCTTCTCTATAGGAACGATGCCTGTGTTTACTATATTCAAGTACTTTTTGACTTTGTACCTATTATCTTCGTACAAGTCTCTTCCAGGCGCCTACTTCGTTAGGTTTTACTATAATTGTCGTGCCATTCTATTACCACTACTCAGTAAAAACAAAGATACTGAAAATATTAAGAAATTGCAAAATGCTAAGAATGGATGTTTTGCACTAGCAACAATTTCTACTTATGTTTCACCACTAGAATGTGATTTCTATTTCCATAAGAACAACGCCACATATTTCACTGAGTTGGACATATCCAGGTCGAAACTTATGTGTTCTATTTTCCAAAAGTTATTTATCACTTCAAAGAGATATCCTTTTGTCCCAGTGGCCAATGTATTTACTAATTTTTTAAAAGAATTGAAACCCTTTCAACGTTACAATGTGACATCTTCTATACTTTGTTGGGATGAAAAATGGCTTTATGTGATTAGTAGATTCACAACAAACAATGACAATACCTTATGCTCTTTATCGTTGACTAAATACGTATTGAAAGACGGTCGAAAGACTATTTCTCCAAAAGATGCTCTCTTTGCATGTGGACTATATGACAATGCCGTAGAGGCCATCTCAAGTAAGAATCTGGATATCTTGGTTAACCAATGTGGGTTCCATGAGACGAGACCCTTGGAAGAGATGAAATTCGATTATATAATTATATAAACAGACCTTTTTATTTAGTTGCTTCATGTATACTAAGCAGCGCCCTGGAGCGAACCTTCCCTAAAATGATATATCTATCTCAAATAAGACTTTTCAATTCATTTACTATCACAGAACGATATCGCAACAGGGAATACTCAACAAGAAACAGCAGAATGGGGGCCCAGTTATCTTTAATTGCACAGACAGCCCCATCAATTGCGATATTCTCATACATTGACGTCTTAGAGGATGTGCATTACGTTTCCCAACTAAATGCTTCCCGATTCTTAAAGACTTGCAAGGCGTTAGATCCTAACGGTGAAATCGTCATTAAAGTGTTTATTAAACCTAATGAAGATTATGAAATAGCACCAACGATAGTACATCTTAAGTCTGAATCATTACTTCTGAGTATGTTGCCAAATGTATTGAATTACAGCAAGGTCATTGAATCAAACCGGGCAGGGTATTTAATAAGACAACATTTACAACATAACTTATACGATAGGCTAAGTTCAAGACCTTATTTAGCGCCTATTGAACTGAAGTTTATAGCATTTCAAATACTGAAAGCTGTTGCAGAAGTGCATGATTTGGGCATTACACATGGTGATTTGAAATTGGAGAATGTACTTGTGACTAGCTGGAATTGGGTACTACTGTGCGATTTCGCCGAAAGTTTGAAACCTACTTATTTACCTGAAGATAATCCTGGTGAATTTTCTTTTTATTTTGATACATCAAAGAGAAGATCTTGCTACTTAGCTCCTGAAAGGTTCGATAATGAAAAAAGTAACAATATGGTTTATACTAAAGTGACAAAGATGATGGATACATTTAGTGTTGGATGCTGTATTGCTGCCCTATTTATGGAGGGAAGACCTCTTTTTAATCTATCTCAATTGTTCAAATATAAGAATGGAGAGTTAAATGTTCAATCAACAATATTGGAGGAGACCATTGAATCAAAAAATTTACAGGATTTGATTCTTGATATGATTAAACTAAATCCACAGGATCGATTATCATGTGATAAAATATTGATAAAATACAAAGGGTTGCTGTTTCCTGAATATTTTTACGATTTTACCTACGACTATATCAGAGATTTGACTACTTTGAAGACAAGTGTACCAGGGAAAGGACTTATATGTACCCATACCACACTAGACGATGAATTAACTGTTGTGGATGAATCTATTGAGAAGATTTATAACGATTTCAGTTTCATTTGTAAGGCATTGAAATATCCTTTAGATATTAAGATCAATACGCCCTCTGATGGTATGAATGCCAATTTTTTTGAAGATAAATTGCAATTCAAGGATAAACATTATACAATCAGTTTACTATCCTTCTTACAATTAAAGGATATAGACACCATAGGTGACGAATGTGCATTATTATTTGTATCATTTATTTGCCACTCATTGAGAAATATTAGATCCAGCAATATAAAACTGAAATGCTTGGAATTATTGACGGCGTTTGCACAGTTAGTATCTGATGAAAATAAGATTGATAGAATTCTTCCATACGTTGTCTCATGTTTTGAGGATTTCGATCCCAACGTTCAAGCCCTCTCCATCCAAAGTCTGTGTCAAATATTATACTCAGTGGAGACAATAAATCAATTAAATGAAAATATTTTTGTAGATTATTTACTGCCAAGATTGCGAAGAATGCTCACCAATTCTGCAAGTAATTCATATGTGAAAATGGTCTTAGGGAATTCGATGGGCGACATTGTAACCATAGCGAATAAATTTCAGGAAATAAGTTTCTTAACCCATTCCCAAGAAAAAGTATCATCCATAGTACAAGACTTTGAAAATTTAGAAATTGCGAGTAGATACACAAAGAAATTAATTCAATTTGTCGAAGACATACTGGTAACTCTATTAACTGATAACGACCCTATAGTGAAGGTGGCCATATTAAATAATATATTACCACTCTGCCGATTTTTTGGAAGAGAAAGAACTAATGACATTATCTTGAGTCACCTGATAACGTATCTGAATGATAGAGACTCCACTTTAAGGTTGACTCTCATCCAAAATTTAGCTGGGATCGCTATTTTATTGGGACCCATCACATTTGAGCAGTATATTCTCCCGTTGCTGGTGCAAACCTTAATTGATTCAGAAGAATTGGTGGTAGTAGCTGTCTTACAAACGCTGAAAGATTTAAATAAAATAGGGTTGATTACAAAAAGATTTTTCTATGATATTACTACAAAGGTGGCTCCATTAATATTACATCCCAATAACTGGATAAGACAATTCGCTTTAATGGTCATTATTGAGATATCCAAAAAGTTAACTACAGCTGAAATTTATTGTATGCTCTACCCAATCATACGACCTTTCTTTGAATTTGATGTTGATTTTAATTTTGAAATGATGATAGCAAGCTGTAGACAACCTATCTCAAGAACTGCTTATAATCTATTATGCAGTTGGTCACTAAGAGCTTCCAAGTCATTGTTTTGGCATCAGATACCGATGGAAAGTAACGAATCAGACGTATTTGGAAATAAAAATTTAAGTTTCATTACTAAGGATTATGTCACTCGGAACTATGGATTCAATAATAAAAGTATGAAAATGACACAAACTTTGACATTAAAAATCGTTTCTAACACACAAATTCCATTGACTGTCGAAGATAAAAATTGGGTCGATAAGTTCAAAACAATTGGCTTATCAGAAAATGATTTTTGGAAAATTGCTACCTTGAGGGGTTATGTATTGCGAACTTCAAAATTACTTACAAGAAAATCGGAACTAAGTTTGACCAAAAAGAATGCTTTAACATCCATGAATTCTTTACCTATAACCGTGATGCCTAGAAATGTATTTTTTGATGTAGAATTTACAAATAATAGAGATAACTCTCTTACCTTAACTCCTTTAACAAAAACTCCCGCGGAGTCTATAACAGCATCATCCTCAATAACAAATGTTACCGAGGTTAAAAGACCAATAAGAATGGAAATATCATCTACAGGCTCCAAGAATAGTCTTCCTGCTATCATAGACACACATGGATCTCTAATGTTCAAAGCTAAATCAATGGCTACGACAACATCCAATCTGAATAATATATACGTTAAATTGGAGCATAATCCAAGTCAAAGAATATCATTAATTCATCAGGTAGAGGAAACGAGTAGCTCCAAATTTGTTGTCAGGGACAGCTATGAAGGAGACATTGCCACTATCAAAACGTTTTTAAAGAGTATCAACATTTTACCAACTTTAAGGAACTATAAAGAATTTGGTCCAATAAACGAATTCGAAATGAACGACTCATTAAGCGATAAAATTGAAGGGAATTTTGTTTTAAATTTATTGGAAAATGAACCTAGTAGTATCATTTCTTTAGTTGCTTTGAATTGTTCTAGACCGTATATTATTAGTGGATCAACCCAAGGTGTCATTAAGTTATGGGACGTCGCAAATTTACTATCCAATGAAGAATATTCATCTTCCTTATCGTTTGATTGCAACTCAGTAATAACGGATCTCATACGAATTCAAGGCTACGAAACCATTGCTGTTGCCACAAAGAATGGTGATATTACATTGTTGAGAGCGATATATCATCAGCAAGGATGTATTAAAAGGTTTACCAAATTTCACCGTGTAAGGAAATTAAGGATAAAGGATCATAACAACCAGGACATCGAAGAATTCGGTATAAAATTGAAGGGATTAGTAACAGAAGAGAAGTCACAATTGTTTATACTTACAAATTTGTCAAGAATAATGGTATTTGATATTCGAGACATGGAAAAGACCAATATAGTTGAAAATCCTAGCCAACATGGTGCAGTTCTTACACTTGCTATATCTATTGACGGCAATGTCATGATTATAGGAACAAGCAAGGGTATCATAGATGTTTGGGACTTACGATTTACTTTATTGATTAACAGTTGGACCTTTGGAGACAATACTCCAATAACTCACGTGGAGGTGTGTCCGGAATTGGGAGATAATAAAGTTTGCATTGTAGGCGGGGCATCGAATACTGTCTTAACAATATGGAACTATGAAAAAGCTCAGTGCCAGAAAGCCTTTTTAACTTCAGATCAGCAGCCACCCCTAGATTTTTTCCAAGCCAATACCAACCACTTAGAAAGGCTACAATTCCAAAAGGATAAAATGGACTCAAACATAAACTCAATATTATTTATCGGTACCACTGCAGTTATTTTAAGGGACATAGATAACGAACCGATATTACTCAATATTGAAAGTCCAGCCTTGTCAAAAATACTATCTCATTCCAAGACAGCAACTTCGATTTTTACACCTTTACAAGTGACCACTTCATTAGAGATAATTTTAAAGAAAAATCAAACTATTAAAAAGAATCATTCATCTCGTGTACGCGAAACTCTTTTTTACGATTCTGTCAATACAATCGTTTGTACTCAATTAGGAAAGAGGATTTTCCTATTTATGGGTGATAACTCTGGGGTAATTACCATCATCAATTAGCATAATAGATAATAGCCAGTATATTATTTATAAATTATATTATATATAAATATATTCATTCACTACTTCAGCTATTTTTATGTACTTTAAATATTGTGTATTCTGCCGTGTGGAGAATGTCGAGCGCGTAGTTTAAATGTATTATATAACGTTTGATTCAAGGAATATGAGTAATGGTAACTATCAAGTAATACATATATGCAAACATGAAATGAAGGAAATAATTGATATCATTTACGATGAGAGCACAAGCGATCATAATAATGATGATAAACCCAGTGATTTGGAGATAATCGCCGAAACAAGTATCCCAGTTATAGATCTATCAGTCGTTGAATCAAATGAGGAACGGAAGCAAAGAGAAAAGGTTCGATCTTCCCCGAGTACGATAGCAGGAATATCAGTCATTGCAGAAACAAGAATAAATAAAACGACAGAGTCTTACGAGTTGTCACTCCCTTATTTTCAAGATGCAGATGATGAGAGCAAACTTTCATATGCCACATTGTCATCTCATGCAATGAATCAGAGCTGTGAGGGAGAGCAAGAGATACCCTCAATTAATGTTGAAACACCAAACATACAAAAACCAATGAAGGAAGTTAGGTCAAGAAGCAAACGTGTTTTAGATTTTCTCACAAGTGATGATCTCTCTCCATTTTCCGATATTGATACCAGCAACTCCATAAGAACACATACAAATTTGAGAGATCTTGCTGATAAATGGGAGATGCATCTAAGGAAAAGGCCCAAAAATAATTTTTTTTCCAGCAATGTGGAATCGACTCCCATGCATATACAGCCTAGTAATTCTTCCGCGGAAACTACTCAAGGCTTACAAAAAACTGATAAACATATATCACCAGGAACTGAACCTATACATAGCTCACATATGGATCCTGTTGTCTTTCCTTTATCATCTCCAACAGAAGAGGAAAGTTTTCATGCAATGGCAGAATCAGAACCTTTAGACACGGGTGTAAACCTTGCAGATAATGCAAGTGAACTCCCCCCTTTTGCAAAGATACGACGAGAGCAGTTACCAATTGGCAATAATGAGCTGTTAAAGGAAGGAAAGGAAACCTTTGTAACAGCAAAGAATAGCTCAAACTTGATTGTAAATAGTGATGCTCCAAATTTCGTTGAGTTGAGTTTACAAGATTTTCTTGAGGAAGATACCACCACTGATGATCTGAATATCATGCAGACACCAACAAAAACAGCTAGATCAATTAGTCAACCTAATCCGGATACAACTAAACATATATCACTTGTATTGCCTGCTCAGCGATCGAAGACACTAAACACATCAGCTCTACCTTCGAGTTTATTTACCTACGGTGATCTATCGGCTGACAATCTTTGTAGTTATATTGTTAATTCAAAAGAATTTACACAAGAAGAATCCGAATCAATGATAAGACGTTCCTTGCAAGAAAATAAGGAAGCCTTTAAACAAGCAAATCAAATATTCAGAGATAACCAGAAAGCTAGATCTGTAATAATCTTAGAAATGACAAAGACACTTGCCGAAACATTCAATAATGTAAATGATGACTTCAAGACGTTACTAGCGCCGGCGACTTTACAAATAGGTTATGATGATTCAATACCCTTAATACGGTTCTTGAGAAGATGCAATTCGATTTATGACATTTCCCATGATTATTATTATTCTTGTGAATCTAAGATAATGGAAGAAAATATATGCTTGTTATATTTTGACGCCCACGATTTTTTCCAGCAATATATTACCAAAAAAAGAGAACTATATAAAAGAATACGAGCCCTTTCTAAACAAGATAAACATGTTATCCTGGTTTTAAGTGAATTAAACAAATTGAAAAGGGGAATTGACAACTTAGAAGACCATAGATACAAAGAGAGGGTGAACGCACGTCTATCAGAATCACCCTCGAAGAAGTCAAAAAAGACACAGACTAAACTGGACAAAGTGAGGAATTTGAACATGAAAAAGGAAGATCTAGAAAAACGAATTAGATTTATTGATAGGGAATGGAAAGTCAAGGTTCACACAGTTAACTCTCATATGGAATTTCTGCAATCTTTACCGAACCTTCTTTCCATAATTGGAAAACAAAGGATGGATCCTGCTATTAGGTTTATGAGATACGCCCATTTGAACGTTAAATCGGGTCAAGACAAGAAGGATATCTTGAAAAAAATATTAAGAGAGATTGGCAAAATGCCGGAATCGAAAGCCATCGCTGTGATTGATGCATATCCTTCTTTCCAAAGTCTTCTGGAAGACTTTGAAAAAGGCACAATGAAGTCCGGTAATGATGGCCGATATTTAATGACAGAGACAATGGAGAAGAAATTATATAAACTATTCACTTGTAAGAATCCAAACGAAACCTTGTAGATGGCCTTAATATATTGAAATATATAATAAAATTATAAATATTTACCGTATGTATTATAATTTAATATCGTCTTCCTAACGTGACGCTCTCATGCGTTTAACAATTTGCATTTTAGAAAATGTGCTATATAAGGATATGAACATATCATTGTTAATAATCTGCTAAATTAGTTTGACTTTTCCCCCTTTGCTATTCGTTACAGGTTTAATACATACTTGACGGTTAAATAATCATCTTCGTTTAGTCTGTTTCTAGAAGACTCGATCTTTTGGAACCCTGTGCCCAGTTTTTCCTTTTCCTTTTCATTAAATTGTATACCTGCAGTAATTAATTGAGATAAAAGATTCAACACTCTATCGATCAAGTTAAAATCTGTTTCTGTGTTCAAACAATCAATTGTTGCCTCTATAATTCCATCCTTTCTTAGAATGAGTATCAAATCATCATTTATTTTCGTAGACGTTAAAAAGGCGGTTAATAAGGCAATAGCTCTCATTTTCAATTTGGTTTTTGATTTTGGATCATTTAAGATTGGAGGTATGATATCCAAACCACCTAATTCCCCAAACTTGGCAGCCATATGCACATGGTTTCTAATTAAGTTCGATAATGCATATAATGCCTTTGTTCTAACCATAAGATCTTGATGTTTATTACTTGCCAATTTAATAACTTTGCTTAATCCATAATCATATTTCAAAAAGTTATCCTGAGAATTTGTATTATTCTGAACTGCAGTCCCTATAATAGATAACGCTTGAGCTATCAACTCGTTTTCTTCGAATTCGAGAATTTTCAATATAGGATCCCAAAGTTTCAAATTTTCAATATTATTAGCGTTATCCAAATTTTCAATTAACATTTCAAAATTATCAATGGCTACCAATTTGATAGCAAGCTCCACATCTGGGTTCAGTATCACTTCCATTTGTTCCTTCATCAAAGTTGGATCGTCTGGACCACTACTTCCAGCGCCACCAAATAGTTGCTGTAGCAATTTTGGGTCAGGTTGACCAGCCCTATCGATGGCGTCTTTATCACCTTGGGCGTTAGCAATGGACCAATGCAGTAGCTTTTCCATTTCTGTTTTCTGTTTTATCTCGTTATGTAGCTACCCCTTGATCTAAGTGAATGAAGAAAATGTGATATATATTGAATCCATTCAACTACTTACAAATAAATATATTAGCATATATCTTTTTATATATAATAAATTTCAACTTTATTCTCATCACTTGAAAAAAATTCCAGCGCCTTCTAGAAGGTGTGCCGTTAAAAATGATACAAATTGCCATTAACCAATTTTGCTATTATTCACCTTAATATATTCATCCAATTTATAGACAAAGTCTAATCCCACAGACTTAAGATCATCTAACTGCCTTCTAGATGCTTTGATGGATTCTATCGACAGATTTTCATCGTTCAATAATTGTTGGTCAACCAGTCGAAAATATTTATCCACCTCTTCATTGCACCAGCTCACCAATATGGATGTGATTTTATTACTACAAAGCTTCTGAAAGATCTGTTTAAAATTGAGAACTGTCTGTTTCATAGTTTGGAACCTTATTACACCTAATTGTGTCAAATAATTGGTAGGATTATCAAATGAACCAATTTGTAAAATTAGATCTTGAATTAAGTTTGATCTGTTCGTTAGGAAAAGATCAAGACTTTGCTCTGATAAACCCAATTTTATCATAGTCCTTAAATTGGTTGTTAATTGAGATATTTCATTATTACTGAACAAAATGTTTTGAGACAACTTAGAGACTATCAATTCACGTCTTTGGTCTACTTTCAATGAGATCAATTTATGTAACATCAAATCCTCTTCGGTGATACTGTCAAATATCTCTGATAATTGCGATTCAATATCTAATAATGTGTCCACTGCAACGTTAAATTTCAGTCTTGTTAATTGAATATCCACCTCTTCAATAGAGTCATCCAATCTTTTCAACCTTCTTGAAATCGAATTCATATCATGCGACTTAGACCTTGAATGCATCGAGAATGACAGTGTCTGTAAAAAGAATTGTTCTGTTGACGTGATGTTGTTTGGTACACCGATTGTACTATTCATTCTATGCGGAGTTAAACCGACACTGCGTCTTTGGTTTTTTAAAGGACTCTTAGTAGAATCTTTGTTTCCTGAAGGTGTTTGTTGATCTTGTGATTGTAGATACTTGAAGGACTCTCTAATCTTTCTAGAATTTTCTTGCTCCACTTGAAATATATCACTTAAATCATCTTTGGCTCTCCTCACACAGTCTATTACTTTATCACATTCTTGTTCAAATCTATTTTCAAATAGACAATTGTTCCCGTTACTGAAATCGAAATACAACCTATTGCCAAAAACATCATCTTTATTGACGCTTATGACGGCTTGTAGTGCGACACATTGACTAACAACAAACTCATTTTGTTTGATAAGATCTCTTCCATGTTTTCCAGCCACGACAAAAAGTAAATCGTTCAAGATAAAAAATTTGACAGTTTGAAAAGGTTTCAAAGTATTTATGTTCAATTCAACCCAATCATTGCTTTCCAGTAGTAAATGTCTCGCATTTTTCCTATTATTCTGTTTAAAATCATCATTATTTATGAACTTTTGAATACCTTCCACGTTCTTAAACAATTTAGTTAGTTCTTCATCCCATACTTTCTCCAATATCATTACACTACTTCTGTCTCTGTATTCATCTTTTTGTCTCCCAGTAGACTTTATAGGAGGTAATAATCCAGAATTATTACTATTCATTCGACTTTGAGATGGCGCTGCATTTAAATCTTCATCCTGATCATTTTCATTCTTCAATACTCGTTCTAAATCCAATCTTCTTTGAGCTAGTGTTTCGAATTGTTCAATGACACCTTCCAATGCAACAATGTTCACTCTTAACCTTTTCAATTCACTCATTGCTATACTTAAATCCTTGTTCACACTCATAATTTCGTGGTATGATGAATTAATGTTTCTCTTAATCTCCTCACTGACATACTCAGCCAAAGTTGTCAAGTTGGAAGTGAACTTATCGATATCAATTGCATTGGCCTCAGCCAAATTCTGATGGACAAAATCTTTCGCGTTAAACGATGGATCAGACAATATAGATCTCAATGTCTTGGGTTGAGAAATCTTAGCGAGGGAGGATTCTCCCGCTATCCTAGTATTACTAGTATTACTAGTAGCAATGGTATTCTTACTGACATTTATGCGAGCCTGTTCAGATGGTTCAAGTCGGTTTGATGTATCTCTAGTGGGATTTACTCTTGACTCTGTAATATGAGGCATTGATGGTAATGGCATTCCATAATCCAAGTTAGGTGGGACATAATTTGCATTATGTATTGATAGTCTTCTCTGCATTGATGTAGCCACTTTGCTTTTAGATTTAGGGCCCATTGTTGGTACCGAAGAATAATCAGACTTGATTGTCATGGAACTATATGGATTTCCTGTAGTTTTCTTCTTTGATGACGATTTTGATTGATTATTAGACGGTTTTGGAGATGGCGTATGTGTATTGTAATTTGATTTGGAAGGAGAAGCAGGGGTCTTTTGCTTGCTGGGAGATGTTAATTTTGCCGTCTTCCAATTATTTCTTGCTTTTTTCAGGGAAAATTCCACCATTATGTGATTTATAAAACGTTCTTGTATATTATCTTGGTTGATGGACTTTTTCAAAGTTTCCCAACCTTTCGTTTTTGTTTCTAATCAAGATATTAAAAGAAATGGATAGTTAGTTATTTTGGAACTTTAGTTTCCTACTCCAAACAGCGCTTGAAATTTTAGTGAACTTAAAGAACAAACAAGCACATCAACAAAACAAACTGTTATAGAGTAAGAAAGGAAGAAGAAGAAGGAAAGATCTATAGATTATTGAAAAGGTTATGAGTGTAACAAGTGAAGAATTGAATTATTTGATTTGGAGGTATCTTCAGGAGACGGGTCATGAATTGACGACTTTAGCATTGCAAGAAGAAACTCGAGTCTTAGAGTTCGATGCAGAATATAAATTGCATGTACCTATGGGTACGTTAGTTAATATGGTTCAAAAGGGAATTCTTTACACTGAATCTGAGCTGTTAGTAAAATCGAATGGTGATATATCAAAGGAAGAATTAGAAAACTTTAATGAGAATTTCAATTTGGTTAATGCATTACAAATAGATTTGGATAAATATCCGGAGATTGCCACTAAAGGAAGGTTTGCACTCTCTAATGACTCTGAAAGTCAATATCAACAAGATCAACTGAGTGATATACCAGAAGAAACAAATACAAAAGTTACTGAAGAGAATGAAGTTGAGAATAAACCACGCATTGAAAATATAAGTTTGCATGAGAGTGAAGAAAATAGTGAATCATCTCCCAATACGCTTAATGAAATTAAGAAGCTAGATAATAAGATTGTGATATCTAGTTGGAATTTGCAATTTGAATCAATACTTGCGTACGGTCAAGATGATTCTATAGTCAAGATAATTGAATATAAACAGTCTGAGATTATTAATACATATGAGTTAAGGCATCCGTTCACCTTGAGTACGACGAGAAATAGAACTACGAATCAAGTTACTGCGTTAAGTTGGTCTCCTGATGGTACTTCAATCATAACTAGTGTAGAAAATGGAGAATTGAGATTATGGAATAAGGAAGGTCGTTTGCAAAATGTATTTAATTTCCATAGGTCACCAATTGTTAGTATTAAGTGGAATGATGATTCGAAACATTTTATATCTTTAGATGTGGATAATGTGGTAATATTATGGAATGCTATCAATGGTACCATATTGCAAAATTTTGAACCTCAAGGTAAGATTGAAAATAGTCCTGTAAATAGCGAGTCATTAGGTGTAGATATTGAATGGGTAGACAAGGATAAGCTGGTAATACCAGGCCCTCATGGTACTCTTTATGTCTATTGTATGGATGATGATAAACCGATTGGTAAATTGGTGGGGCATCCAGGTACGATAAGTTGTATTGAATTTAATGTTAGTAATAGATTGCTGTTGACTGCATCAGATAAGGATTACAGTATAAGGATATGGCATGGTGGCAATAGTAATTCGCGCAATTGTTTCTATGGACATTCACAAAGTATTATTTCATTAAATTGGATTAATGATGATTTGGTTATTTCTGCGTCAATGGATGGATCCATTAGAGTATGGTCCATGAATGAAAATAGCTTGGTGGCAATGGCTATGGTAGATGGGAATGCAATTTTCTGTGGTGGTATTTCTAATAGTAAGGAGAAATATGCCATTGGATTAATGAATGGACAAGTGAATGTTTACGATCTTAAAAAGATGTTAGAAATAAGGGGAAGAAGATTATCTAAATCACATTGGCGACAAGATACAGTGCCTATGAGGATACCGTTATATGGGAGTTATCAAAATGACAATGCTGAGAATTGTGTATTTGACATATCATGGAATAAGACAGATGATATGATTAGTATTGCCAATTCCATTAGCGAAGGTAGTATAATTGCTATAAACTATTTATAACCGTTATATACCGAGCCGAAATTATAAAAATGAGGGTATTTATGTATTTTCAGAAGATGATCTACTCGGTCCGTATGGTTCAAGAAAAGCATATTACAGTCTTTTTCAAAACAGTGCAATACTGGGTTAACGTTGAAAGGATTGTGGCATTCATTGAAATGTAATTCTAGCATATGTTGATTGACCAAGTTAGCATCACATTCGTTACAAACATAATCATGTATTTGAACTACATGTGCTGGATATAGGTGGATGGGTATGCTATTATTTGTACATGGTGGTTCGTTGCATAGAATGGTTGTTGACGTTGATGAAGATGATGTTGTAATATAATCGTCTTGTTCATTTGTGAATTTCCTCTTCATTAGTGTTCGAACCGTTCAAAACGACGAAGACGATAACGATGATAATAATTAAACGGCATGATCTTGGCACCAGAAAATGGATTATTCAAAATCATGGAATGAAAGTTTACTTATCTAGTCAATGACTGAAATTTTCAATTTTCTCCTCGAGAAAATTTTCCAGTGTGCGCTGCGAGGATTCTCAACAGTGTCACCCCGAGTGAAAAGTCGGTAGGTAAGTAGGTACATGATCATATATTGAATAATTGGGAAATTCCATCAAACAATTAACGAGAAGGATCCGGAAAAAAAAACAACATTATATAACTCAATCAGTCAATATCTTGATTGTATCTCCGATCTCTGTCATATCATCTTTTCAGGCAATTGTTGAATATATTAGAAACGGGAAACGTATACAAAGAACAACGTATCACGCAGCGCAACGATGTCTGAAGACTTCTCATCTCCACAATTAATAAACGAATTCGAGGACGAGTTGGCCAACAATCACACGATGGTGCACGATACGAAAAGAGTAATGAAAGATATCCTTGCAGGTACATGTGGTGGTATATCGCAAGTGTTAGTGGGACAGCCATTTGACACTACGAAAGTTAGGATGCAGACATCTAGTAAATCAGTTGGAGCGGTGGATATTATCAAAAAGTTGGTTAAGAATGAAGGAGCATTGGCATTTTATAAAGGGTCATTGATACCTATTATTGGAGTTGGTGCGTGTGTTTCTGTGCAATTTGGTGTCAATGAAGCTATGAAGAGATTTTTCCGTGAATGGAATACTAAGAGAGGTGTACAACATCGGGATGGTACTTTACGATTACCACAATATTATCTTTGTGGGTTGACTGGTGGTGTAGTGAATTCGTTTTTAGCTTCGCCTATTGAACATGTTAGAATAAGGTTACAAACGCAGACGGGGAATGGTAACGAGAGAGAATTCAAAGGTCCATTGGATTGTATTAGGAAATTGTTAAAGGAAAAGAGTTTAATGAGAGGGTTAAGACCTATGATGTTGAGGGCTGGACATGGATTGGGGTGTTATTTTTTAACATATGAAGCTTTGATTGCCAACGAGATTAAGAAAGGTGCCAATAGATCTGATATTACCTCGTGGAAGCTTTGTTCATATGGGTCAGTCTCTGGGATTGTTCTTTGGTTAGCCATCTATCCACTCGATGTGGTTAAGTCTATGATCCAAACGGATCAGTTACGAAATCCCAAGTTTCAAAACTCCATGAAGAATGTTATTAGACACTTGTATCATCAAGAGGGTCTAGGAGCATTTTTCAAAGGGTTTGCACCTACGATGTTAAGAGCGGCGCCTGTGAATGGTGCTACATTTGTTACGTTTGAATTAGTAATGAGAGTGTTAGGTTAAGTAGAAAAAAAGAAACAATTTAAAAAGAGTTTAAGATTTATTTTTGTCTATCGAATATATATATATATATTTGTTGTTTATGCGAACTCGAATGAAGAAGTTGAGTTTGGTTGATTGCCGACGGGTACCAATTCCAATTGTTGGAATTTTTCAGCGTCCTTATGGTAATAGAAGCCGTGTATTGAACCGTTCAATTGATCGTGTACTATATAGTAAAAGCCATCGAAAGATGCGCCGTTGATACTGTCTTCTTCATCGTCGTCATCGGTTATTAAGAATTTTTCCTTCCATCTCATGAATATAAATCTCTTGTTCAGATAATCTTTCAAATATTGGTCAATTTCAACATGGGTTGGGTCTGCGTTAGTGAATAGATTTTTAAATATTGGGAAATTTAGCCAATGTTCCAAATCGATTCTGTCGTTACTTTTCAAATCTTTCAAAGAGTTTCTTGTGGTGGGATCCCAATGGGAAGATAAGAAATGGAACATTGGGTTTATGGCGTAAGATTGGAAGAAAGTAGTAATTTCAGGGTATTGGAAAGTCAGACCCTTTATTGTCAAATAGCCCGTCATGTGAGGATATGCTATGTGGTGGTGATTTTCTGGCTGTGTGGGGAAGTTTACCGTCTTTAAAGTGACCGATACTTGATATTTCTTGTAACCTGACATTTGGAAACCCTTGAATTGGAAAGATGGTTTCAAGAAGTTAGTTGTGGTATTTATGTTTGTTGGTATGGTGGCGGCCTTGTAGTTACAGTTATGACTGTTTGAATATGGGGAATTATCATTTGCGACATATTTTTTATGGGTAGTCCTAGAAGGTGTGCAGTTGTTAAATACTGGGGGGATATTCGTTAACGATGGCAATGAATCGTTTGATTCACATCTGAATATTTCGTCAGAAAGATAGCCATGACGATCCAGCAGCGAATTTTTGTTCGAGTTGGAATATGGGCTTGAAGATATGTGGAAATGATCCGCGAAGGGTTCAGTGTCCCGTATTGCTTCATTGTTTACATTCTTACCACTATTTAGTGATGGCACCTGCTGTTCATCTTTCAGTTTTTTCAAGTATATGTGGGAGGAGTTGTTCGGTTTTGAGTATTCGTTGATCATGGTTAGAGAGGATGTGTCAAGTGGGGGAGCCAGAGCCAGAGATAGAGAGAGAAATGTGTAGATGCATACAGCAACGTGCAAGGATGTGGATATATATATATATATATATATATATATATATATATATTGTTGGATGTGTGATTCCTCAGTGTGTGGATGATATCTGCGAGATGGAATGATCCCAGGCCAGATAAAGGATAGGGAAAAGAAAGAATATGTCAAAGGGCCAGTCATTCACCAGGCCTACGCGGAAAAGAAACGTTTGTGCGGCGGTTTCTTGTTCTTTTTCGTGGTCGGTCTGGGACAAAAGCGAAAGCGAAAGCAAAAGAAACGCAGGCGGGCAGCCCGGAAATCCTCGAGGAATATAGGGGAGCGGGGTAGAAACGTCAGCACGGCCCAGGTCCCGATCTATTCCGACGGCCGTCGCAGGCGATGTCCCGGCCCTCTTCAATGCGTATTTGTGTGTATTGGCGATTTGAGTAGAGAAGAGTTTGATTTGCAGACATGATAGTAAAATTAATAGTGGGATTATAGATTCTAAACTTCTATGTCCTTTTTAAATAATATACAACAAATATAACAGAAAAAAATAAATTTCGATGATCTCATTACAGAATTTGATCACCTTATATACTTTTTAATTTGTCCTACTTTACAATTTTTGATTAAGACAAATTTATGGTATCTACTTTGTTTTATCTGATCACAGTCGTATTAACCTATCATTTCATAAATGCTACATCACTGTTTCACATGTTTGATATTCGCCCCATTAGGATAATCTATGTGATACTATAGAAATTCCAGCAGTGTATATATGTATATATATAAAGACATACCATTGTTCTCGCTCACACACCCATACCGGGTAATCCCCTCTCTGGAACGCCGCGGGCCATGACGAAAATTTGAAAACTCACCATCCACCTATATATGTGTTCAACACTTTTCTTCCACTCTCTTCCACTCTCTCTCTCTCTCTCTCTCTCTCTTGTACCTGCTCCCTCCACCAAACTGACAGCTGCACCAACCATGAACCCTCAAATCACAAACATCGCCATCATGCTAATCATGATGCAGATCTCTCGTCGCATTGACATGGAGGACAAACAAAACATCCTCTACATCAGAATCCTGTACGGTTCATGTCTGGCCATAACTTTCCTGGTCTACCAATGGACAAGACAAAAGATCATCTCCAAGAACGACACCACTGAATTGAAATACACCCACAAGGAACCACAATCCCAGAAGGAACAAGAAATTATAACCACCATTAAAGAGTACGACTTGAAAGAAATCGACTCTGCAATCAAGGGAATCTTCAGCGGCTTGGCAATGATGGGGTTCATGCACTTATACATGGGCTACGTTAACCCATTGTTCATGCAATCCATCTCCCCAGTAAAATCCGCTTTGGAACATAACGAAGTGCAAATTCATTTGTTCGGGAAACCTGCATCAGGCGATTTGAAAAGACCTTTCAAGACCCCCTCTATGTTTGACAGTTTCATGAATGCTGGTACCGGGGCCACTTCAAAGGCCTCTGATGTCGATGAAGAATTACCAAAGATTGAAGAAGTTGGTGACGTTGATGTCGCTGCTCCAGGTGCAAAGACGGAATAGACTGTTTTCTTTTATATACAATCTTTTTGGTTGTTATTTTTTTTCCCCCCATCTACCTCTCTTTTCCTCTTTTTTTTATAGTTCTTCATATCTTATATACTATCTATAAACAAAATCTATCTTCTTCCCACTCTGTCGCTCGCTTATTAATTTTTGGCGATGCGAACAATATATATATGAAAGATTAGTCACTCTGTGAAACAACGACTGCAACGGTAATTGTCCAACAATGATAAGATCACCATACCTACTTAGATTATACTCAACAATAGCAACAAAACCAACTTTCATACAACCTATAAAAATAATAAACAAAATACCTAATTTAAACATTCAGATAACAAAACAGGCTGCCTCTAGACTAAATGAAATATACAGATCCACAAATGAGGTATTAAGAATTGGCGTAGAGTCAGGTGGATGCCATGGATTTCAATACAACTTGGATTTGATGCCAAATCAAGATGCTACAACAACACATCTGAATTCAAATACAAAGAAGAATACTGATGACTTTGATGAGTTCGCTGAATCAAATGATAAATCCGTCGTCTACGTGATGCCACCAGATGGTGGCAAAGTCATAATCGATGAAAATTCTCTGAAAATTCTAAACGATACAGTCTTGAATTACACAACTGAGCTGATTGGTTCGCAGTTCAAGATTGAAGATGGGAACTTGAAATCTAGTTGTGGTTGTGGTTCAAGTTTCGATGCTGACGTAGAGAAATAACTTATTGCAATTCATTTATATATCTGTACATAATAATCACATATTTTTTCCAGTAATTTCCTCCCTCGCTAGCCCGCAAGAAAAATACAAATGAATTTATATATATATAACATTCCTTCATAATATGCCCATAACCTAATCTACAGCGGAACAACACCAAGTTAATGAGCGGATTCTGGGAAAATAATAAGGACTCTATCAAATCAGGTCTTCTCTCTGCCGGTAAATATGGGTACCAAGGTACAAAGTTCGTAGCAAAGACAGGCTACCAGGCAGGTAAGAAACAATACAAAAGCAGTAAAGAAAGAAGAGAAAAAAGACAGGGAAAAGGTTCTAGAGGTAAACATAAGAAACATGGAAAAAAGAATAAAGATGATACCGATAGTGATTATAGTTCAGATTATACTGATTATGAACAAGAACCCACGCGGTTGGAAAATTTACAAGATCCGAGAATGTTCCCTCCGCCACCTTTAAAACCTGGTCAAAATCAATACACTACTCGATCTGTTACTTATATGCCACAGCAACAGATGCAAATGGGTCAACCTCAGAAGGCTCAGTATCAACAACAGATGAATCAATCTCAACCAGAGTTCCAGCCGCAACAACCTATGCAAATGGGTCAACCTCAGCAGACTCAGCCACAACAGCCTATGCAAATGAGTCAACCACAGCAGGCTCAGTATCAACAACCGATGCAAATGGTTCAACCTCAGCAGGCTCAGTGTCAACAACAGATGAGTCAATCTCAACCAGAGCTCCAGCCGCAACAACCTATGCAAATGAGTCAACCACAGCAGACTCAGTATCAACCGCAAATGCAAGTATCTCAATCTGATAACAATTCACAGCATCAGAATCAAGCATCAACCCCCGCCCTCGCTCAAATGCAGAACCACGATCTTACAAGAGGTACGATGCCATTACCTTATGCACAATCTCAATACGATCAAAACCAAAATCAACCCTTTGCAAGACAAGGTTTACCATCTCCACCAGGATTTCAACAAGGAAGAAGTGTTCCACTACCACCAAGATCTAGAACTTGTTCCCTCTCCACAAATGAAAACACACCAGCAAACACTCTTTCACGTTCAACAACTTCCCGTTTCGAAGTGACTCCATTTGATTTAGTAAATCCTGAAAATAACCCAACAGCGCAAAAACCTGTCATCAACGAACTACCCATAACTGATTTGGCACCACCTCCTACTCATAGAGATAGAGGTATAAATATGCCCCCAAAGAGAAGAACCTTGGAAGATGCAAAGGCAACAAGTTCGACTTCTTCTGTCCATGCCTCCATACATAATAGTAATAGTAACAAGGCAATAATATTAACGGATAACACTTCAGATGGTAATGAAGAATTGGAATCTACAGTGGAAAACAATGAAAAAAAGGAACCTTTAAAATCGACTATTGTAGGTAATTACAATGACACAGTAAATTTCCCCCCTCCACCAAAACCATTTAAACACCATGAAAGAGATATACACAATGAAAATAATCCAATGCATTTCATCCCTCCACGTGCCGAAACAACTTTGAATGAAAAACCTCCAGCTATACCACGTAGAACTACACATGAATCCTTTGGCAATGAAACTGATGAAACCGATGTCACAAAGCAATCCAATGATGGATTTCAAACGCCCAAGGCAGATATATTGGGTAGTTACAATATTACTGTTGATTTACCTCCACCTCCAAAACCGTTTAGAGAACCAATTGACAAACCCGTATCATCACCTACTTCTTCGACATCTGCCAGGAGCCTTCCACCACTGATTCCAAGAAGAGCTACTGCCAATAGTACCATAGATACACCTACTCAAACGGAAAAGATACTTGATATAAATAAGAAACCACAAATACCTCTTCAACGAGGCGAAATTGAGCTACACGGTGATCTTCCAGTTTCAAGTTTCCAAGCACCACCAAAACCGTTTAGACATATTACTCCAGATGAAAAGCCTAAACATGTTGAAACTAAGGTTGAGAGGGAAACCTCTTTTGATAGAAAATCTTCTCTTCCACCTCCTGTACCCAAGAAAAAAGATTTTGCACCCATACCATCATCCTCATCTTCAAAAAATAAAGTTACTGAAAGAAGTTTACAGGATGGAGAAATCCAGATTCATGAGATTATTCCTATATCAAACTTTGCTGCACCTCCGAAACCATTCAGACGTGTAGAGACAGTAAAAAAATCTGAAGCTCAAACAGACAAGATATCTACAAATAATGGTATAATAAAACAACAGATACGAAACAAAAACACTGCTGATGACTTGGTCGATGATGGAACGAAGGAAGTAAATCAACCAGAGAGGAAATCCAAACATGGTAACTTTGTAATCCAACCATCCTTGCCAATCTCATCATTTGCTCCACCTCCAAAGGCACCAACTAAGAAAATTGTATATGAATCGGAAGACGAATTTTTCGATACTAATGGTGATTCTCCTCCTCCATCATTGTTACATAAACAGACTACAATACCAGTTTTACCTGATAAAAGTAATGAGGAACTAAAAAAGAAGCCCCGTCCACCAAAAATCAAACCCAAACCTAAAAATTTATCTGGTATTACTACTACTGCCCCTAACATTACAGATAGCAAGGTTGACTTTCACCCTTCCGGCGTTGTTGGCATGGGAGACATAAGTGCAGAACTAGCTAATTTAAGTTTGAAGAAAACTAACAATAAATTTTCTAATACAAATCCGCCAAGAAAAAATGAATCTTTAAAACAAACACCACCATCCGTTCCAAAAAAAAAGGATTCATTAAAGTATGTACCACCACCTATTCCCAAGAAGTCTATCTTACTAAGGAAAAATGTGTTAGGTAATGATCTAGGTATGAATGATAATAATAATGATAATAACGATACTTATGATGATGATGATGATGACGATATAGATGAATCTAATCCCTTTGAGAGATATTTAAAGAATGCTGTGCCGCAAGAAAAAGATAGACTACATAAATAGACTGTTCGTTTCTGATTGTACTTTTGTTAATATATATTTTTTTGATTATTTTCTATTTAGGTACACATCTAAGTTAGGATAGCTTAATCATATGGTAATAGCACATATTTCATAATACTATTAAAGAAATGTGAAAAATAGTACCTTATTTTCCCGTTCCTATTAATATATTTTTATGATTATTATGTTCTTTATTTAGATAACAAAGCAGCAAATTGTTGAATGTTAATTTCACCAGAACCATCGCTAACTTCTCTTAACATTTCATCCACCTCAGCATCTGTCAATTTTTCTCCAATAGAAGTCAAAACATGTTTCAACTCAGCGGCGGAAATTAGGCCATCACCATTCTTATCGAAAACTTTGAAAGCCTCCAATAGTTCTTGTTCAGAATCATTAGATTTCATTTGACGTGACATTAAAGCTAAGAATTCACTGAATTCAATCTTATGATTACCATCAACGTCAATTTCATTCATCAGATCAGCAACTTCGGCTTCACTTGGTGATAAACCTAGAGATCTCATAACGGTGGCCAGTTCACCGGATGAAATAGAACCATTATTGTCTTTGTCGAAAAGAGCGAAAGCTTCCTTAAATTCAGCGATTTGTTCTTCAGTCAAATTTGCGGACATTTTAATAATTTTGATAAGGGATACGAATGTGTAGCTATGTGTTCAAATAAGAATCCTTGAAGTATGTTCCCATATAAAGAGTAACATTTCAAGTTCATATAATTTTAGATTTCGAACTAGTCTGTTTTCTTCTTTTAATACTCACCGCGCGCATAAGCGAAAATTCAAAATATATAAGCAGGGTAAATTCTGGAAGTATTAGAAAGATTGAGAATTATTTCAATGCATTTGAACAGAAGAAGTAGGTGATCAATTGAGGTCTAATTAAAGGGGCATTGCTGATAATTGATACAATGGCTATATTTAGCATGGAATCCACGCCTACTTGGCTATGGTGGTTGCTTGGTTTATACTTGGTTACACCTTTTTTAGCATATTTCTTAATTCCGTATCTTATATGCGGTACTAAGTCTACCAAGAAAAGAATAATAATATATGTATTAGGCGATATTGGCCATTCTCCTAGAATATGCTACCATGCATTGAGTTTTGCTGAGTTGGGATGGGAAGTGGAGCTTTGTGGTTATGTGGATAATGATATTCCTAAGAATATCATTGATTCATCAAACATTACCATTCATGAGATCCCTGTCTTTGGAAAGGGTAAGGAAAGGTCTACATTATTGATGATACAGAAAGTCTTTTTCCAGATCAGTGTTATTGCTAAGCAGTTATGGGAATTACGTGGAAGTGACTTTATACTGTTGCAAAATCCTCCTAGTATCCCTATCTTGCCCATTGCTGTATGCTTCAAACTGATTACACGTTGCAAATTGATTATTGACTGGCATAATTTGGCGTTTACTATTTTAAAAATGAGATATAATAACAATCTTTTCCATCCACTAGTGATGCTATCATTTACAATTGAATACCTTTTTAGTAAATTTGCAAATTATAATTTGACTGTGACGAAGGCCATGAAGGAATATTTAGTAAATACATTCAGATTGAATAGTAACAGTTGCGTTGTTTTATATGACAGACCCGCACCACAATTTAGCCCTCTAAATGGCGATACTGAGGAAAGGATGAGACTATTACTGAGTGAGGAATTTATCAAAGATTATGTTCCAGAAGATTTTGACTTGATGAAGGGTGACAAGATTATTGTCACATCAACATCTTTTACACCTGATGAAGACATTGGGATCCTCTTAGGCGCATTAAAGATTTATGAAAATTCATATTTAAAATTTGATAGAAACTTGCCCAAAATATTATGTTTCATTACGGGAAGAGGTCCCTTAAAGCAAAACTTTATTGAACAAGTTAATAATGAAAAGGATTGGAATCGCTGCCATATAAAATTTGTGTGGCTTAGCCCTGAGAATTATCCAAAACTGTTACGGATGTGCGATTATGGTGTTTCGTTACATGCATCAAGTTCTGGGTTGGATTTACCCATGAAAATATTAGATATGTTTGGTTCTGGGCTTCCTGTCATTGCCATGAATTATCCGGTTTTAGGTGAATTGGTTACGCAGGAGGTCAATGGATTAAAGTTTGCAGACAGAAGGGAGTTACATGAATCATTAATATTTGCCTTGACGGACAAAGAATTATACAAAAACTTGAGAGAAGGTGTAAACAAGGAGTCTGAAAATAGATGGAATTCTAGCTGGGAAAGTTCAATGAAAGAGCTAGGTGTTGTTCATTAAGAACAACTTGAACAAGCGAATATTCAACAAATATATGTATACGAAAAAAATTACAAGACATTTAAAAATGCTGCGTAATTTGTTAATATTATTTTTTATTTGAATCTATATACGACTCTCGATTTAATCTCTCAGTTCCTTAGTAACCCAAGTTGGTAAGACGAAAGAAGCTTCGTGAATTCTTTTGTTGTAGTATCTGTACAATTTTTCTTCATCTGCATCAGAGATTTCACGTAATGGTTTCTTAACGTTACAATCTTTATCCTTGGAACAAACCATGAAACCAATGGAACCTGATGGATAAGTTGGAATGGTGGTATAAGCGTATTCAGCAACTGGGAAGACTTCGGAACAAGCCTTCTTCAAATCCTTAATAACTGGTAAGTGAATCCACATATTTTCAGCTTGAGTGGTAATAACACCCTTTTCGGTCAAGGCACCGTTCAATAATTCAAAGTATGCCTTTTGGAATAAAGTTTCTGCTGGGCCTTCTGGATCAGAAGAGTCAGTAATAATAACATCAAAAGTGTTTTGGTAATCTCTTAAGAATTGAAACCCATCACCGATGTGAGTTTTAACTTTAGGGTGTTCATAAGATTTTGCCATTTCTGGTAGATATTCTTTAGATAATCTGATAACAGCCTCATCAATGTCACATAGGACAGCTTCTTCAACAGATTCATGCTTGACAACTTCTCTCAAGACACCACCATCACCACCACCAATAACCAAGACCTTCTTTGGGTTTGGGTGAGAATTCAAGGCTAAATGAGTGATCATCTCTTGGTATGAAAATTCATCACGTTCAGTAGCTTGAATAACGTTGTCCAATACAAGAACATTGCCGTATGTGGTTGATTTGAAGATTAAGACATCTTGATACTTTGATTTTTCATGGTGCAAGACTTTTTCAACCTTCAAAGTCATTGCTTGGCCTGGCCACATAGTGTCAGAAATTTCTCTGAACCAGCCGTCGACAATTGTTGGGTGAGAAATTTCTTGGGACATTGTTATTCTTTTGATTGTATTTAGATAGGATAAATTAGAAGGAATTGAAATAGATTGCAAGTCACATTGATTCTTTATTCCTTTAATATTTGCAATGAAGAAAAAAAAATTTTCAGCCGAATATCTCGAAAATGCTGCGGCAGAATAATTGACTTTGAGAATTTCCTGCTAGCGATGACAAAAATATTACACAAGAGATTAGTACTCAAATATGTCCTCTATTTGTTGGAAATATAAGGTATGAATATAAGCAATACGAAAAACTGAGAGTTTAAGTGATTAAATGTAGCAAATATGCCGTTCCTATTATGACGCACGGATCACGAGTTTCAAGTTTTCTTAAAATTGTTATTCAACTATTCCATAATATTTAAATTGAGAGATTTATATAATCTATATAGGATATTCGGGTTGTAGTAAATTATTGTAGTTGCTGTTTAATAAATGGGATGACTGACTTTCATTCTAAAATGGTACCGAATGTCCAATACTATTGGTGTTTCGTCCCACTCGGACCTTGCTAATTATATATGGAGTGTCTTTTATTTTGTTCTTAATCTTTTAACGTTGTTATAGAATCGTAAATTTACATTTGGAATAATAGTAAAGTGTTTGACTACTAGATCATTTTGCTGAATAAGTTGTAAACCATGTTGTTAATTTGGCGATCCAATTCCAATATCATGATTGATTCTGGACGATTCAATGAATCGTTTTATTTGCTTCCTGATTTGGTATATTTAATTCTTGCTTTTCCTTTTTTTAATCTTCAAGTCTTAAGAAATTTCCTTCCCTACTAAAAATAAAGGAAAGGGATACTTCCAAACACTCTGACCATAAGAAATTAATATTCAATGAATAATCGATAATCCATTATATTTGAATGCTTCCTACTTGTTTAGAGAAAAAATGCCTACGTTGTAGCTAGGCATGTGATATTTTGAATTAAGATGAATGAGTTTCTCGAGCATTCTGATTAGTTATGAGGATGATAAATTATTGCATGGAAGTTTTAAATGATTCAGAGTATTGTGATGTTTGTAGAAGAATCAATTAAGGATTAAGTGTTGAGTTGTTAAGAAATTAAGAGAAATCGTCCGAAGTTAAGTGAGGGAATTATATCCAGTTTATGAAGTATTGATTTAACTAATTATAGTTGTCAGATGAACAATAAAGGTAGTGTTGTTAGGGCAACTATGAAAAATATTACCATAATTAGAAGATAAAGCATTTACTTTGCATAGTTAAATGTGATGTGTCAAACCTTTGGCTCATCCTGTGATGAAGATGAAACAAAAACGGAAATAGGTGCAATGTCAGAGGAACAAATGAAACCGAGAAAGTAAATTTCCAGACGTATGAACACTGGACTATTACTTAAAATAAAATTAAAAAGGTATACTATAGTTTTTAAACACTGCAAAGAGATTTTAATAAGAAATAAATTGCTGAAGCAAATGAATACTGAATATAATCATCCAGTATCAACCAATATCTTGGAACAAGAGTGACATATTTCTGATACATTTTAATATTCACGTAGAGGTATTATGGAAAAGATTAGGATAGCTGCATTTAAGTACCACATCAAAGTTTATCTGTCATAAGACAACAATGAGTCGGTATTGACAGGTCATCAATCGAAATAAGAGTTTACGACCAGAATTGATTGGAAGGTGACCTAGCAGTGTCAGAAATAAGGTCAATATATGACAGTATTTCGTAGTTAATTAATAAACATGAATCTTATGTGATACTAAGAAAGTTTCATAGGAGGAAAATATTTTTAAGACATTCTTACAATACCGACAAAATATGTTTTCAGCGTGATACATTTTAAACACGCATCAAACTCATAAGCTGATGGAAATATAAATACCCAGATTATTTCAAAAATACTCAAGATAATTTATATAATCTTTTTATATTAATTTGTATATTATTTATAAGAGACGGATCAATTACTTAATTATGGATGACAGTATTATTATAAAAACAATGACAGAACATGCTGGAAATAAATATTCGATAGTGGTACTACTAATAATCTATGGATAAAATGTTAGATATCAAGTTGGTACAGGATCTAGTCGAAATCACGACGCCGTTTTCCAGAATAGGAAAGGAAGAGTGACAATACTGGATATGTAAACAACGATGAGACATGATGTTATTACTTTACTCAATTTGGTAAACGATGAAACATGATGTTATTAATTTACTTAATTTGGCAAACGATGACGTGTAGTTTTACAAATTCTAATCCAATATCCTAATGGGTATAAATAGACCAATAACTCGAGGTACCATTTCTTGCTTTCCCTGTTGTTATTTTATTATATATAGATTTTTTTATTATAGTTTATTTT
>JAJLTG010000025.1:0-118832 GCA_030568095.1 Naumovozyma baii
GTACCTAAGCGGTTGTTCAATCAATATGCTAATGAAGAAATGAAACTGTCCCTGTTAGGGAATCTAAACCAACTAGCTAAGAGATCTGATGAAGCCACAGATAAAGAGAGGATCGACCCTAGAGGGGGGAAGATGTAATATAGTAATCGAGTGTCACACATCGGTTACCTAATTACGGAATAACCCTAAATCTCATGGATGAATTAGAACGCAAGAAAACTATCCATCAGGATAATAGAGAACCACTTCAACAACCTTTACTCACTCATCCACTCTATTACAAAAACACAATTAAATAGGTTTCGTGGTCTAGTCGGTTATGGCATCTGCTTAACACGCAGAACGTCCCCAGTTCGATCCTGGGCGAAATCAAATTTATCATTTTTTGAATTTCTTTTTCCAGATATACCTTGCAGAGTGCCGGCTTACTAACGAAATGGGCTACCCATCAATTATTGCAAGTTTGATGTTTTAACGACAAAGACAATTTTATATAAAGTAAAAAGAAGTGGAGAAAGCAACAGGCTCTCTTACAGGGACGAACGGTTATCCAATCACTGGCAAGAATAAATTGTAAAAAAATATGCAACATCAACAACAGCCTTTAGACTTAAACACTTTGCTAGAGTTGCAACAACAAGAAAGACAACTACATGAGCAGTCCGCAGGCTGGGATCTATCTCGCACGGTTCAACATCTATCTCCTATCCAACCAAATAATACAGACTGCATACCAAATCTTGACCAACTGGAGTTTTTAAGCCCCGATAACAACGCAGGTTTCACTACACACCATCTCGGGCTGATGGCACAACCAACAAATTCTGTTGAAGGGCAGCCTTCCTTCTCATCTGATTCAAATCATTTTAATAACAATAGTAATGCCAACTATACGCAACAGTCACTTGATGACAGCAATTTTGATCCGTCGCCAATTACACCTCTACAAACAAGTAGCGCGACAGGCAGTAGAAAGTCTAAGAGCCCCAAGGATGATGATGATGAAATAAAAAGGAAAAAGAAGGAACAAAACAGAGCTGCACAGAAGGCATTTAGAGAGAGGAAAGAAAATGAGTTGAAAAGACTGGAAAATGATCTGCTAATGTCTGAAAAGACCAGAATTTCATTAGCGAAAGAGATCGAGGATTTAAAAAATTTTAATATTGAAGTTCAAAAGGAGAACCAATGTTTATTGAAAAACAGCAACTGTAATAATGCATCAAATACTCAATCAAATTCGAATACAGGAATTCGTGCTGATAATTCTAAATTTTCATTCCCAACTGAAGATAACTCTTTTCATACTTTATTACAAGAAGGGAAACGAAATAGAACTAATTCTCCTGATGCCATTGCGGATCCATTATTAAATATACCTGATACGTGGGAATATCTGAATGAATTAGCTGAGTCAATCGATTTCGACGTTTCTTTAGTTTTAGATAATTTAAAGGAATCCAAATTTGGTCTGTGTACTGGTCATGGGATCGGTTATAAGAAGTCTGTTATTAATGATATGGTTAATACAGTAATTTCTCGAAATTGATGATGATAATATAAGAAACATGAATATATGGACGGACCAATGATCAACGTAGACATACAAATATTCTTATCAACACTTGGAAGCTTATATGCATTTATATTATACTGCAAAATAAATAAAACGAGTTTTTTTTTACTTTCTATTTATTTTAACTCTTGCTGAACCATTTTTAGTGTAATTTCTCTGCTTTTAATTTACATCTTTCAATATTTAATCTTCTTCTTCTACGGTATTTTGCAATAGAAATTTATGTACAGTAGAATATGTATGAAGATAAAATGTAAAATCAATTACTTTTTTTTTTATGTGAGTTTTTTTTACTAATGGTGTTTTTATATGCTTCTACAAGCTAATGTGATGATTTCTACTGGGACCGAATATTCTATAGATGGACAGGATATGACTATCAAAGAGCAAGTTTCTATAAAAAGAAAACCTCTAGAATTGATAAAGAGGTTGTAGAAAGAAACTAAGAAGAAAATGCATTGTCTATTATAAGAATGACTGAACACTATTAATCTACTATTGCTCCACAAGATCAGAACCGTAATGATAAATTAATAGTTTCGGCTTTTTCCAGAGAGAAACATGGAAATATAGTGTTGAAAAACAAAATAAAAAAAAATTGCCATGCTAAACTTTTGACGCACCAACAATTACTTGTAAATGACAGTAATTGCAAGAATTTCTGAATGGATACTTCTTCAATACGGATTCAAAAAAATGAAACGTTGATTACTCCTGTTAATAGTAATAGCGCTGATGATGACTCACTCTCAATGTTGATATCAATTTTCCCAGATAAACCCATTGAAACACTACGAAATGCCCTTAGTAGTTCAGAAAATAATCTAGAATTAGCATGTTCTATAATCTTTAGTGATCCCGTTAATAAATCAGATCAACTAATTGATGTTAGTGATAAAAAGAAGATGACACTTCCTGACTTGATTGAGATGTTCCCACAAGTAGACCTTGAAACAATTGAATCATTATACAAAGATAACGAGCATAATGATCTGAATAATGTGATATCTCAATTATTAAATTTTGAACTGCTAGCAATGGAAGATAAAAAAGAGCAAGAAAATGCAGAATTACGTATAAGGGAAAATAAAAACTCAAAAAAGGATGCTGTTAATCAAAAAAAGAATTCTTGGGAATCAATAAAGTCTAAAGTTGACACTATAACTGAATACACCATGGTATCAGAAGAAAAAGCAAGAGAGAAACTAATAAATGCTGAATTCAACCCAATATTGGCTATTATTAATATCATCTACCATCATGATTCCAATGAAGGGGTTAATGAACCTACAAAGATAGAAAAGATAGCGAAGAAACCACAGCTTTCTGTTGGTGGTGGTCGTGTACAATCAAATAAAGGCTTTGCTCATCTACCAAACAAAACGCATTTTCAGACTAACATGTTTACTTTATTACCGATTGAAAGTCAGAAACATACTGATAAGGATGAGGAGCCAACAAAACCTTTTAAACTTTCCCACCAACATGAAAAGAAGATAGAACTATATGAGGTAATCAATAGTAATCACTCCTTAAAGTGTATAAACTTTAAATTCTATGAAAGATGTATGGTTTACTATAATGGTGACTTGGATAAGACTCTGGCATTGGCGTTATTTATCATTAAGAACAATATGGAAAATGCTACATTCATAGGATCCCACATACAACATGAATACGAATTCACCCAAGTTATCTCAAAGAAATACAATGGGGACAACAACAATAACTGTAATGATTCCATAACTTCTCATATGCATCCTAGATATTCTAACCCGAATCCGTCATCACCTAGTGTAAAAACCTATCAAGATGGTTTACAAATGTTAGATCACTTATTTGATAGATATTCTTTAGACTTCCATGGGTTTTTACCCACTGCAGCAGTTCAACTATTAGGAAAGGGCTTGGAAAAGTGGTGGCATGAAGAGCTTACTGAAAGAGAAATGAAAGCAAAGAGGAATATTAAGAGCAGTAAAATACTATACGTGAAACCGCTTACGGTAATTACAGGGAGAGGACTACATAGTGTTGGAGGTATATCGAAAGTGAGAATACAAGTGAAGAAATACTTGACAGCCAACAATTACATATTTTGGGAAGAACCTTCATATTTCACTGTTGAAGGTAGGAAATAGACTGAAATTATCCGGAACATAGGTACATCGAATGTCTCATCTATTCTGCATCAGGGAATCCATATTAAATTTCTGTAGTAATATAGAATGATTAAATATGTAATTGTAACTATAACTATAACGAAAAGACATTTTCTAAGTATTCAATGTGCTACTCTATTGATTCTATTTAACGTTCTCTTAAAAAAGTGTAGGTCCATTAGATACTTTAGTGATTAAATAAATTTTATTGCAATCTCTGGCCAGTGCTGAACATTATTGGTTGGTAACAAAGAGATGAGTTACAAGCAAAAATATTATATCTCCATCTACTGATCCTCTAAATGCAAATATTATATATATCGTTATATTAGCAGCTTGTCCTTATAATAGAAAAATGGAAAAATTACAAAATTTTTATAAGTGTTCTCGTGTTATAAATGGAATTTAGGAATAAATAACATCAAAGTCTATACATTTTGCCGTTTTCAAAAAAAAAACATCATGAAATCTTCTTAAAAATCATCATCATCACCTTTATCCTCATCTAATTTTTTCATACGAGCTAGTTTAACTAAAGGCGCTAATGATTCGTTTTTATCAGCATATTGCATTATGAAAACGTCATTTAGAAGCTCCGTTGCTGACGCTCTTTCTTCAGGATCAACTTTCAGACACCAATCAAGGAAATTTCTTAAAACAGTGCTTAGATTCTCAGGTTCCTTTAATTCTGGTGTACCATTTGTGGCAATTAAATATAAAGCTCTCAGCGGTGTTTCATTTAGATATGGTGGTTCCCCTTCAATCATTTCTATGATCATAATACCTAAAGACCATATGTCCACCTTAGGACCGTATTCTTTTCTAGATACCACTTCTGGCGCCATCCAATATGGTGTTCCAACCATAGTTGTTCTCTTTAAATTTATTTCGTTTATTTGGGCACAGAAACCGAAGTCTGTCAACTTAATGTTCCCAGATATAGATAATAAAATATTATCCGATTTAATATCTCTATGTAAAACACCTTTGGAATGTAAAAACTGAAGACCAGATAGCGTTTCTCTACACACGGCTCCTATTTGACCTTCTGTCAATATACAATGTGTGACGACATCAGTCAGGGAACCACCTTCCATATATTCCATAATGACCCATAGATCACCATCAAGCAGGTAGGAATCTATAAAGTTGACAATATTTGGATGTTTGCTACCCTTCATAACCAAAATTTCATTGATAATCAACTCCTTTTTTGGTTGTTTCTCCAAATTCATCTGTTTAATAGCAACTGATTCATTATTATCTACTTCATTGGCAATATAGACACCACCAGATGCACCTTGACCTATTTTAACCAAATTAGTAAATATCTTACTTGGATCACCCTCTGAACAAATTTCTTTCAATTTGGCGTACAAATGTCTCTTCCTATTCTCTCTTTCCTGTCTTTTCGTTTCACTGTTCTTTCTAGACGCTTCTCTTGATATATTATTTATTTTACCATCTGTTCTTGGAATTGGGGGTATATGGGAATCAGTCTTTTGTGTGACAGCAGGTGGCAAAGGAGGTAACGGTTGTCCTTCTTTTTTTATAGTTGCTTGCCGAGATGGAATTATTGATGAAGCAGATTGACGAACAGCAACTGGAGAAGAGACCGGCGTTGTGGATCCTACATTTGATTGAGGTACATATTGAGAAGAGTTCAATGATGTCATTCCTTGCTTTCCTGGAGGTCTTGGAGCTGGTCTACTTGGGATAAATTTTGCATTTTTTGATCCGCCGATTGTCGGGGCCGTATTCATTGATGATGTTGAAATCTCCCTCTTTGGTAACGGTGATGATGGATTAGATGCTCTTGATGGGGTTTCAAACGCACTAAATCCTTGTCTTGGAGTATCATAGCCTAATGTAGGTGTGACTACATTTTCAAATTTTTCGGTAATAGAATTGGAATTCGAACTTGATCTCAGCGATGGTGACGAAGTATTTGCAGACTTACTTGATCCATCCACATTAAAGGTCTTAAAAACTTTATCTTCTCCAGTAGATTCTGAAACATCTTGGTAAAACTTGACAATATCCATCACAGTTTGCATATTTTGTTGTTGTTCCTTCTTAGAAATACCACTTGAAGTCAGAAGCTTTTCCCATTCTTCCGGCAAACCGATGTATTCACCTGTCTTAGAATCTATACCCACATGGTGTATATGCTTTGCATTATAAGGAGTTGAGATCTTTACCAAACTGCTGTTAGATTTCCTTTTCTCCCCCTGAGAACTCCTCTTAATATTTTGAACAAATGATGAAAATACCCCCTTCATAAGATTACCACTATTCTTGGATTTGTTTTCATAACTTTGGAAGGACGTTGTTGATGAAGTCTTTGATGATGATGCAACGGAAGAAGGTAATTGCACCTTGGAACTATTAGTAAAAGAACCACTTTGTTTGACAAGTGATCTGCCTGCTTTAATGTTTGGGATAGTAGATATCTTTGGTGTCGTATTAAATTTTGGTATATGCTTAGGTAGACCCACCGAGTTTGAAGTCATGGGAGTGCTTGACCTAATACCATATTTAGGCTCCGAAGTGGAGGAAGATACTATCGATGCTGGTTGTTGAGTCTCTGTTAGATCATAAGAACTGTCTGTTGCAGTGGTAAATGTATCATTTAAAGTGGTATTTATATTTCTATCGGAAGCAGAATTTCGAATTGTGGAATTTGTATTATCACCTATCGTTGAAAGTTCTTGTGAATCTTGGTATGTGGGAGTAATATTAGTGGATACATTCATAATAGGTGTTGTCTTTGGAGTACCATCAGCTGTTGATAAACTCCCTACACAGGAAGGTTCGTTTATATCACTGTTCATTGCGTTGTCAATAGTTAGGCCTCTTTCTTCATTATAATTTTCATTAGAAGAAAAATCTGTCAACACAGAAGAAGAAGACACTCTAGTAAATTGAATAGGGTCGTCTAAAGATACGGGATTTTTCTGTTGCTCTTCAATATCTGGATTTAAAGATATTTGCACATGCGCTTCCATGTTCTTAGGATCCATTGAAGTATAATTTTGCGAGCCACTCTCAGTAGATCTGTTATCTTCTTGTTCTATGTGAATTTCTGGATTAATAGTAGCTGTACTACTTAATTTTGATTCCTCATTATGGTCATTATTGGGACCAGTCATGTTTTACCTATTATTTTGCTAGATGTTCTTTTTTTCCTTAATGAGCGATTGTTTAGTGTAATGAAAGAATGGTATACGGAATGTCCAGGTTCCTAATGTTTACCAAATCAAGTGTGGAATAGTTTGAGATGGGCCTTGTTATAAACTAATATTGTATTTCCTCAAAGATGTAATGAAATAAACAATCCTAAAATGAAGCTGCGCAATTTTCTTAGAAAATCCTAACTCTTCGAAATGTCCATTTGTCGTCCAATTTTTTCCCATGTTTTTCAGTTTTTTTCAAACGAAAAAACAAGACGACGATAATTAACATTAACAACGATAGTAATACTATGATACTATAGAACTATATTGCTTATACCTATGGTAGCTGATGATATCTTATTTACCTTTACATTTAATACCAGATAAGTCAGGATAGGAGAAATGCTCCCGCACCTTCCTCAATCGCTTGTACTATACGTGTGCGCATCATTTCCTTTTCACTGTATTTCGGCAATTTTAAGTAGTTGGCACATGTCATGACACTGGGCAAATAATGATCTGGTGTTAGCCCATCCTCTGCATGCTTCAAGACAACTGTAAACTTCGGTTTCAATCCTTTAAACCCATCAATGGGAAGTTTTGGGGATCCGGTCAAGAATTGACAGAAAAGTCTTCTTTCTTGCGTAGTAAATTGAGTTAAGATTGAAATTAAATCATGTATTGTTTGTGAATCCATTGTGTAACCATGATCTGCATTCATACAAGAGTAGAGTGTTTCTGCAGACCAGTCTTCATCGATGCACCCAAATAGTTCTGTTAATTCTTCAGATCTCATAATCAGCAAGGAAACATAAGGAAAGACTTTGGAGAAACCATTGATGAAGGCATCTAACTGCTTCTCTATACCTGTACCAAGTATACACTCTAACACTTTATGGATGAAATCTTCCACGTTTGAAGCGTCCACTGAGACGTTGTGTCCCTTAGGAATCAATTCAATGTCGTACCCAGGTAGTACAAAATTTAATGACAATTGCTCAATGCACTCGTTGTTGCCTCTATTGTCATATAAATATCTTAAAGATTTTGACATTTGCTCATCAACAGCAGAGAGGACATCAAAAAGTTCTATTACATCATCCAAATTTTCTAATAAATTTACTTTGTTAAATCTTCTATGAAGTACTTCAAAGAAGACCTTGTTGAAACGGAAATCAAGAATTCTGCTGTCAAATAACGACCTAGCAATGAAAGTACCCAAAAATTCAAACAATTCTAATATCTTTGAATTGTCTGCCTTGGGATCTAATGGAGCTGGAAATAACAACCCCATAACATACTCCGTTTCTGAGATGGGTTCATATTGGCTATAATTATCTGACCTCCACATATGTAGTGAGTTCTTGGCAAACTCTTTAGAGATGGAGGCATAAAATTCTAAAGTTGGTCCTAAACCTGTCCCTACTTCATCTAAATATTCAACCTCAAGAATGCTTGGAGATGACCCATACTTGCAAATGATCTTCAACCCAGTTAAGAACAAATTTTTCCTTGAAATACGAAGTTTATGTCTAACCATTCTTCCCAATTGTTGTAGTTGCTCATCGTCATTCAGTATCTTGGATTCAGCATTTTTTGTCTTCCAAAGTTCAATTAACCTTCCATATCCAAAAGATGTACATTGTAAAAAAAACATTCTTGTTTCAAATGGGAACAAAAACGAATATTCTCTTGTTAATTGTAAAGTCCAATCAGGTAATATACCACTGGCAACGATTAATGGTTCATCTAATTGCCTTGAAAGCTTAGCACTCAATTTAGAATTGATGTACATATCATCTTCAGTTCTGCAACCCTTAACAAACTTTAAAAGATTTAGGACACTATAGGATGGCATAGAATCATCATCTCTTTGTTGTAATGATCTTTTTGAATAAATATTGGCAAGATTATAGTCACTTTTGGGTTCCTCATGATTGTCATCCACAGTGGCCTCATTTTTCTTGAACTCAATAACTTTGGTTTCTTTCCACAAATCTGATAAATTCTTTTTCTTTGCCACAAACTTCCTTGTTAAAGCACCAAAGATAGTATCATTCAAATCTATTTTTTCTCCACAATAACTGAATTCAAAAGTCCATTTATTAATATCATCAATACCTTCCGTATCACCAGTTGTAGATTGTTCGTTACTAGTTCCACCTGAAGCAAATCTTGGCAAAATGGTATTTAGAAACTGTGCCTTAACAAAACGATGCTTTAAGAAATCATTTAAAGTCTCAAATGACGCAACACAATGTATGGATATTGTAGGTGAAATGAAAGATGAATCCAAATGTGCGGGTGGTTCCCCAACGTAAAGTAGGTCAATTTTGATTTGCTTAGCCAATGAAGCTACAGAACCTTCTTCACCTTGTAATCCACATTCAATAATATCAAAATTTTCGACTCTGTTTAATCCAGAGTGTAAAATGTTTACGAATTTCCTTATGTCAGTCGTGAAGACATTGTCAAATGCCCTTTGTGAAACTGACAACCATTCTTTGTATCTTTCCAAAATATCAGATAAAGCGCTAGCTAAACCGGTGGAGATGAATTCGAATCCAGATATTTCTATGCCATCGTTGAAAAGTAAATTCTTTAATGTGGCCCACAATTGACACCAGTGGTCTTCAGAAGTACAATCAAAACTGACGTCAATGACATGTAGTTTTTGAACGAAATTTAAAATATGTACTAATTCTTCGGATGATGAAACATCTGCTTCACCAAACAAGGTCAGAAGACTGGTGGATAATTGTAATGCCTTTGATTCAACTTCTTTCAAAGCTAATGATTTGAATATATTGAATTTTATTGGTCTTGGTTTCACGCTTTCTGGGATATCAACATCGCCGAATCCAGAGTCGTAATCATATGTAAATGCATTGTCTTCATCTTCGTCTTCATCTTCTGACGATTGATTGCTTAAATGTGACGTATTATTTTTATTATTATCTGTTGAAGAGTGTATAATTTTGCGAATATCTTGGAAATGATCGCGTATTTCTTTAATCAATTCAAAAATACCTTCTCTTTTAAACAGTGAAACGAATGCATCTGCAAAACGTGATGTTAGAACTTCTAAAACGGATAAGATCCCCACTAATAAAATATTCGTTTCCAAAGAGCTCAAATAATCATTTTTGAAATTTGCCGTTGTTTGAGCCAAAGAAGAACCACTTAATCTTGTTATAAAGGGTCCAATTTGCTTCGCAGTTGTTAATTTCATAAATGAAATCACTCGTATCAATGCAATTATCACGTAACGTTTTACATTGAAATCAACACTATTTACGTATATCTCTACCAGCAGGGGAGTTATCACTTGTAATAAATTGTTTAACTTTTCATCATTATCTATTTTAAAATTCGATTTTTGATTACCTACAGAAAGTAGTGGATCTGCTTCTGCGGGGAACAATAGGGCAATGAATCTTGCTATACTATTCAACAATGGTTTGGGCACGAACATTAATGTTTCGTGTAATGGTGTTTCCTGTGATTTACTGTATTCCTGGAGACAATTTCCAAACATGTTAGAAAGGTTATCTGACTCAATAAGTTTACTTGATAAGGTGCCGCTTACACTTGCTAGTTTTGATAAAATGTCGAGGCAATGCAATTTATTTTCCAATGAAGTTTCAGCATGAGAAATTAATCGAATCAGATGGTTTAATATATCTTCGTTAAACAATGTTTCTAGCATGGAATCCTTGGACATGGAATTCGCTGAAGCGTATAATATATCTACAATTCTATCAATTATATTTGAATCACTAGTATTCATTAGAATATCTTTCAAAGGTGCAAATAATTTGTCAATAGTTTCAAAATCTACAATCTTAACACGGGCACAAGAATTAGCAATGATTGAGATGGCTTTCCTTTGGGCATGTATCGTGAAGAAATCAAAATATTGGATGTAGCACGTCAAATCGGAAGTATGTAGTATATCATTGCCATGGACTCTAGATATAAGTTCAGAAGTTTCCAATACTTGTTCCGCCAAATCAATATAATTAATTTCGGTCAATCTTGCCTGCAATGTTGGGATCAGATTTTCTTCCACAGCGGCAGATATCGTATCGGGACTCACTTCAAAAAGGTTATACAGACATCTACAACTTTGCATCTGTAATTCCAATTCCTCTTGCGTACTAGGAGAGTTTAACACTTTCATAATATTAGTGACAAGTTTTTCCTTATTCAAAGCTCTGTCCAATATCAACTGGCTAGTCATCAACAGTTGCTCAGATAATTCCTTTAAACTTTCCATTGCAATGTATGGATCTTCTTCACAATTCCCAACATTTTGAATCAGGGTATCAAATCTTGATTTAGTAGTAGACCCATTATTCCCACCTCTCAACATGGTCATAATCTCCGGAAACATTTGATTCATACCAAACATGTTATTACTAGTATTATTACCATCCAAATTACCACCAGTCCCTGATTCACCTCTACTCATATGATTCAATGTTTCTTCCAAATTCAAAAACGTATTTCTGTTTATTCTATGATGATCTGATTCTTCATCACTTGAATCTATATGATGGAAATGTTCGTCATCGTCATCGGCATATGATTCCTCATCTTCATAGTTGCCACTCATCCCGATATCGTCACTTTCTTCATCTTCTGGGTAAGAAATTGAATGAGAATTGTTTTCTTCATCTGAATAATCTTCCAAGTTATAGATAGTCATTAATATGTCTTATTGGATTTGTTCTTTGGTATGATGAATAGGGGAAACGAGAATATAGTTGTCATTAGATGATATAAAAATGATTGGAATGAAATTATATTTTAGTAGCAGTCTGGCTTTCCCGCGCGAGATGAGGCGACATAATCTCATAATGCCATAAAGAAATATCAACTTTTTATTTTTTTTTTTTTCTTATCTTAAATTTAAATACCTACATAGATAGATAGAAGTACTTAGTAAAGAATCAAAGGTCCTTTTTCTGCTCTATTGGTACTGGTGTAGATGCTGATGAAGTCATTGATTCTTCCGAATCGGACTCTTCTGAATCACTTCTTGTATCCTGTACGATACCCTTCCAAACGATTCTGTAAAGAATTCTCAATATTAAGAATAACCAATACAAGTTGACCAGCTGTAATGCAGCGATTAATGTAAACACGATAGGTAGTGAAATCCAACATTTATATTGTTGTGTTGCGAAATCTAGAACGTAGTCCCCCACGGTCCTAAATTCAGTCAATACTGACCATAGAATCTTAATGTTGACATAGTGACGTAGATAAATCCAAGTCACCACAAATATGAAAAACACAGGTGGAGTAAATGAGGAGTCCAAATAGTTAAAAATTTTGGACACAGATAATAGATAATCTGATACATCCATTGTGATGTAAATGGATAGACCGATTCTAGTGAAATGGAAAACGTAGGATGACCAAACAAGTAAAAGAGTGACGATATGATGGAAGACCATCTCTTTATGATCTTTTCTTGGTTTTTCTAGTTGTAAGACTAGGACGCAAGCTTGTTGTGCCCAGAATGCAGCTTGACCCAGATAGAAAACTTTGAAAAGGAAAGGGTTAGTCAAATTGGGATAAGTTTCATACATTGGTGTGGTCTTAAATAGCCACAAGTCAGAATGGTACATGACGTATAATCCGAATGGACTTGAGAAACCGTAATACACAATATAAAACAATTGTTCAATGATTCTCTTGCTTTTATGTGCGGAAGAGGCGTTTAACATTCCAGGGATTGGTCTTAGGACTATATCTAAAAGGAACTCACGTAAAAAGGTAAAAAAAATCATGTAGTAGAACACGAAGCATAAATCTTTGATACCTTTACCGTAGTCATCTGTCTCTCCTACTTGGTATGAGACGGCGACGAACATATGCAATGGATTAGTACATGCTCTATTACCAGAGGTAAAATATGCACTGTAGACGATGATCATTATTATCAGAGGTGTGATCCAGGTGTGACGATAGTTCATTTCTCTGAATGATAACCAAAATTTCTTGATTAGATCTTTATCGTTCCTTGAAGCTTGGGTCAATTCATGCATTCTCTTCTTAGAGGCAGCTTTTGACTCCTTAGTTTCAAACATGGTACCCAACCCAGAGACGGTATCACCCAGATCGATTCTACCGACGGATGAAGTACGTCTAGTTCTTGTTTGGGCAGTTCTGATTGAGAGCTTACTAGATGAAGTCATTGGTTTCAATGGCGGCAAAGATGGTGGAGGAGACCCTGACATTGTTGACAGTTGGCGGTATCTGTGAGACGATAGACAGTGCCACTAGTGTGCTAAAGTAGAAAGATAACTGTAGTGTCGCAGTGTCAATTGTTACAGCGAAAGGTCCCTTTTTACGTGTTTGAGAGACAATAAAATAGAAAAAATTTGAAAAAAAGCAGAAAACCAAGAAAAATCCAGAAATTGACGCAGGGCACTTCTCATTGTTACCCGAGGAAACCAAATTCCTGCCGTTTGAGAACAGATATTGCCTGCAAGGTGTTGGGATAGTCGATCAGTTGATCGATAGTGGCGGCGTCCTGTCAGACAGGAGGACAGAGTGCAGGCCTTATCATGGGAACTCAGTCTTTAGTGGAGGGTGTGTCTTGCAGTGTGCATTCCTCAAATACACACTGACGCGGAAGGCTTGACAATTCAGATTCACCCAGTTGCGATAGCCTGCTTATAGAAGCAAGGGCAATCACATCAGATATATATATGTCTATCTAATGAGCTCTTCTCTATTGTACACCCTCAGTATCTTGTGGCAGAAATTACCTTATGTAAGTATGTAATAAAAAACATCCTGGTACTTAATGACTAGATAGAAATAAACCGAGGTGTTTTTCTTCGCCACCTTTCTCACTTGGAACATCTATTTAAAACGGCAAGGGAGAAAGGATCCATTCACATCTACCAGGAGGAGGAAAACAAAACTGCGCATGCAAAATGGTGAATATCAAGCTTAGAAATGCAATCATTAAAGCTACAGATGCAAGACTGAGGACAGATAATTGGCAGTACATCATTGAAGTGTGTGATATTGTCAAGGAAGATCCCGAGGACAATGGACAAGAAGCAATAAAGATCATAGAAAGAAGACTGGAACAAACTGATGCCAATGTAATGATGAGAACTTTATCATTGGTAGTCTCATTGGCCGAAAATTGTGGGTCTCGTTTACAACAATATATTAGTTCCAAAAAATTCACTGGGATACTTTTAAATTTGATCGAGAGCGACAGAGTTCATCTGACTCTGAAGAAAGAAGTCGCAAAATCAGTAGAACAATTGTCTCAGTCGTTTCAGAATGATCCCTCATTACGCTCTATGAACGATTTATATAAAAAGATTAAGAAAAAGGCACCCTATCTGTATGAACAATCGAATTCTTTACCTCCAAAAACTGAGAGAACAACAATTTCAAAGGAAACAGAAGATAAGGATTTAGAAGAAGCATTAAGATTATCCTTGACTGAATACGAAAATCAAAAAAATCAACAACAGCCACAGATGCAATCGACGAATGAGCCTCAGATACCACCACCTTTATCCCAACCTCAACAACCCAATGTAATAAGGAAAGTAAGAGCATTGTATGATTTAACAAGTACTGGAAATGACGAACTAAGTTTTGCTAAAGGCGATGTAATAACCGTGCTAGAGCAAGTTTACAAAGATTGGTGGAGAGGCACACTTCGTGGTAAAACTGGTATTTTCCCACTAAATTATGTTACTCCTATTACTGAACCAACACCACAGGAACTCGCAATAGAAAATGAAAAAACCAATACCATCTTACAACAAAGGCAAGAGGTAAACCAGTTACATTCGCTCTTGAATTCAAATTCTAACACGAGAGATCCAAGTTCCATTACTCAAAACCCTGAAATAAATAATATTTACGGTAACGTAACACCTTTGAGGCCGCAAATCACAAGGTTAATAGGTAAATATGCACAAGAGAAGGACGACTTGGCATCGTTGCACCAAATATTAGGAAATGCAGAATTAACGTATAACAGACTATTAGATCGTGCTGCAAATGCATTTGCACCCAGCAATATGACCCCTTCAACATTAAGCTACAGAGCGTCCTCTGAAATAGGGTATCGTTCAGCTAACTTCCAAAATTCTAATAACCAGCAACAAAATTATTATCCCATGCAAGGCGAATACCAAAAGGGAAGAGGAAACCAACAAAACCCATATATGAACTAACAGTCAGAAGGATGCAGATATATTGTTAACTAAAAGTACATATCTATATTACTAAGTACATAGAACAATATGCTATATACCTTGGCTTTGTTTTGTTTTGTTCTACTGTCGGTATTCAGGAGTCGTCTCAATTTATAGCAATGAGGAAAGAGATGAAGATAGAGGTGGGGGAGGCACACGACCAGTTATTTCTAGGATAACTCTTGCCAAAAGGAAAATATCAAACAGACTCAATATACCAAAATAACTGATACATATTGGTGTCGTCAATTTCATACACCATTCTTTTAAAAGTGTCCCTGCAGTATATACAACAAAAATGTAAAGGACGCCTAGCGTTAAAGATTTTGGTAGTGATGCTGGTTCACTTTCTTGAAATGAAGATGCCAGATGTGAAGCAATCACAGATGTTAAGGTATCTTTTTCCTCATATTTCATTTCTTCTCCAAAGAGATCATTCAATATATGTGTATATTTTTTTAAACCTTCAGCAATCACTTTCTTGTATCCAATTGTATCAAGTTCATGCAATGCTAACCTAAAATTCTTAATCACTGAGATTAATCGTAATAGAATTCGGTCACTTTCCATTAGTAGAAAATCTCTTTCATTGTTAAGAAAGTATTCGTACCTAATCTGGGCAAGGTACCATTTTGAATACAACAAATGTCGCTCCAGTAAACGTCTTGTAATATTCTTAATGGGTTTGTGGAACAATGTTTGTTTCAAATTCCAAAACCTGTGATATATCGTTAATGATGCATATATTTCGTCAAGATCATTAAACCAAACCTTAGACTGATTCAAATGTTGAATGGTATCCACAGGAACTAAAAGCGTCGTATAGGATTGATTTAAATTGGCAGTAAGAATATTTTTTTCCACTTCTTCCACTATCTTAAACAATATGTCTGACACGTTTGCATGCTCAATCTCTGTCTTTACGTTCATTGTAAGAAACAGCTCAAGGAAGTTTCTCCTGAATGACGTATGGTTTGTTTTATTGATTCTTGATATTATTTTCCTTGTATTGTCATAGTTAAACCCAAATTTGTTGGTATTAAAGGATAATTCGGTATCAACAGGAGTAGCGACTATCGAGTGCAATAGAAGGGACCAGCAAATAATGGCAAAATAAACAAACTTCATTCTGAATTGGTGTGTTAAGAAACAGTAGCAGTATTGCTGACTGCGTTCAATCCTATGTGGTAACTGTTGAAAACTAAAATGCGATTAATATTTATACACTTTTTTTTATAGAAGAAGGGGAAAGAGACAAGACCACACATTGAGCGTATTATTCTTTGAATTTCTGTCGACGGAGGAGGACCTTTATTATGTGGCGCCCGACGAAATTTCAACTCGAGAAGCAAAGCGACAGGCGTCTGTCTCCATTTGGTGGAAGCGATTATTCATAGAATGAAATGCCAAAGGCGCAGTTATGTACCTGGTTAAAGTTCAGCAGTTGACTTGGGGTCTTCAGAAAATAGTAACCGTTACATTTTCGAATTATTACATTGTGCCATATTCACTTGCAACGGAAATCTGTTCGAAAAACCCTCTGCATCGTCAAGCTAAATAATAAACCATCTAGCAATGGGAAGCCATAATTGTATCATATTGTATTGTGTAGAACGACATATCCTCTTTCATTGAATAAGCATATTTACAGCGTCTATAAAGAAAATAAACATTGAACTTCGCGTGTCGCGTTTTTTTCTTACTAACCAAAATATTGAAATTTTACAAAAAGAGCATGCATGTAACAATCAGTTGAAACCTCCATTAAGGGCATTGCACAAGCATCTAAAGCTGCATCGTCGATAAGAAACTAAATACTTGATTGAAATATGGCTAGAAGAAAACTGCCAGATAGACCTCCAAACGGTATAGGTGCCGGCGAAAGACCAAGACTAGTTCCCAGACCTATTAATGTCCAGAACTCCATGTTTAAATTAACAAAACCATTTAAAGTACCTTATAAGTCACCTAAACAACGATCTTCGTTATCACAAGGTGCTAACAGCATTGTACAGCTCAATGGACGAATATTAAGAAAGCGTTCACATACTGTCTCATATTTCGGACTAGATATAAGTAACACGGAATCTGATGATGTGGATGCTAATGGGATACCCTTTTCACAATCTAATAAGAGAAGGAAAGATGCACTGAGTGCAACAAGGTTGGCAAATGATCCAACAAGATTACATGCCATTGAGTACGCTTTAAGACGTTCATTTACTGTGCCGATTAAGGGGTATATACAGAGACATAGTCTCCCATTGACTTTGGGGACAAAGAAGAAAATTATAATGGAACCAAGACCGCTCCATGATCCTACTGATGAATTTGCTATTGTGTTATACGACCCTTCTGTTGATGGAGATATGATTATGCATGAGACTTCACAGGATATATCTAATGAAACGAAAAAGGAAAAGGAAAATGATAAGGATAAAGATAACAAAGAGAAGCAAAAAGATACCGGCGATATTGCTAAGAAATTTGTGCATCCTAAATTAATGACTAATGGTTTGAGAAATAAATCCCTAAAGGAACTACTGGGTTCCAGCGAGGATGACCAATCTAAAAAGAAATTCCCTAATGTTCCTGTCGTAATAGATCCAAAATTGACCAAAATTCTAAGACCCCATCAAGTAGAAGGTGTCAAATTCCTTTATCGTTGTGTTACCGGGTTGGTAATGAAGGATTTCCTCGATGCAGAAGCAGTCAATACAGGTATTGTAACTTCATCGCAAGAAAATAATAGAGGTGCGTATGGCTGTATTATGGCTGATGAAATGGGTTTGGGTAAAACTTTGCAATGTATAGCATTAATGTGGACGCTTCTAAGGCAGGGACCACAGGGGAAACGCTTGATTGATAAATGTATCATTGTTTGCCCGTCATCATTAGTTAATAACTGGGCCAACGAATTAGTGAAATGGTTGGGACCAGGAACTTTATCACCTCTGGCAGTGGATGGTAAGAAGTCATCCTTATCAGGTGGTAATGGAACAGTAGCGGAGGCTGTACGTGCATGGGCCCAAGCTACTGGTAGAAATATAGTGAAACCGGTACTGATTATATCATACGAAACTTTGAGGAGAAATGTAGACCAACTAAGGAACTGTGATGTAGGACTCATGTTGGCAGATGAAGGTCATAGATTAAAAAATGGGGATTCATTGACATTTACTGCATTAGACAGTATAAACTGTCCAAGAAGAGTTATCTTGTCTGGTACACCTATCCAAAATGATCTTTCCGAGTATTTTGCTTTGCTAAATTTCTCTAATCCTGGGTTATTGGGTACAAGAGGTGAATTTAGAAAGAATTTTGAACTTCCCATCTTAAGAAGTCGTGACGCTGATTCTACAGATAAAGAAATTACTAAAGGTGAAGAGCAATTACAAAAATTGTCAACCATTGTTTCCAAGTTTATTATCAGAAGAACAAATGATATCCTATCAAAATATTTACCATGCAAATACGAACATGTTATATTCGTTAATTTGAAACCCTTCCAGAAGAACATTTACCAAAATTTGATTAAATCAAGAGATATTAAAAAGATGGTGAAAGGTGTCGGTGGAGCACAACCCTTGAAGGCCATTGGTGTGTTGAAAAAGCTATGTAATCACCCTAATCTGATAAATTTAGATGAAGAGCTTGACACTTTCGATGATTTAAATATTCCAGATGAGTACAATATGCAAGGAAATAAAAGTAGAGATGTTCAGCCCCAATTTTCTGGCAAATTTGCCATTTTGGAAAGATTTTTACATAAGATTAAAACTGAATCAGATGACAAGATTGTTTTAATTTCCAATTATACTCAGACATTAGATTTAATTGACAAGATGTGTAGAAATAAGCATTATGGTTCTGTCAGATTGGATGGTACAATGACGATCAATAAAAGACAGAAACTTGTGGATAGATTTAATGATCCAGAAGGTCAAGAGTTCATCTTTTTGTTGAGTTCCAAGGCCGGTGGGTGTGGTATTAATCTGATTGGTGCCAATAGATTAATATTAATGGACCCAGATTGGAATCCAGCTGCGGATCAACAAGCACTCGCGCGTGTGTGGAGAGATGGGCAGAAGAAGGATTGTTTTATTTATAGATTTATTTCAACTGGTTCCATTGAAGAGAAGATATATCAGAGACAGTCGATGAAAATGAGTTTAAGTTCTTGTGTGGTCGATGCAAAGGAAGACGTCGAAAGACTGTTTAGTGCAGATAATTTAAGGCAACTATTCCAATATAACGATAAAACAATCTGTGAGACGCATGAAACTTATCATTGTAAAAGATGTAATAACGTAGGGAAACAAGCTATAAGGTCGGATGCAATGTTATACGGTGACCCTACAACTTGGAACCATCTGAATCATGCAGCTTTGGAAAAGACTAATGACCATCTTTTACAAAATGAGTTCCAATATCCTGACATAAGTTATGCATTCCAATACATTTCTCACTAATTGGTCTACTATCCTTTCAAATTTATATACTTTCTCAAATATATCCTTAACATTACACTAATTTTTTTCATTAATACGATACCGAATCTTCTGCATCTCAATGAATCAATGTAATTGAGATTTCACACGTTTACGGTATGCCAGTTACTCCGGACAGTCGCCTTGGCGTCATTCCATCAAAAATTCGTATGAATAAAGACGAAAAATAAAAGGTGATGAACATTACATATTCGTACAACAAAGACTTGATATAAGCAAAAAGAAGTGAAATTGCTATCTACATTATTTGATAAATCTAAACACTCGCTATGGATGATATTTTGGCAAAAGCAGGCTCTCAAGCTGTGACATTTGCTATCAGGTCAGGGGTATCACTGGCCTCATCGTTTGCCATCAAAACCCTTACCAACTTCATAGTTCAAATACCCAAAAATGACGCCAGAAAGATTGAAAGTTTAAGAGCTAAACTTGAGGATAGGATCGACATTGTTTCCTCTGCCATTGATCTAATTAAATTGGTGGCGGCAAGAGGTAACACAAATTTGGATAGTACGTTACGATTGACAAAGGATCTTAAAGAGGAGATTGATTCCTTTGATGAAAGAATGAAGGTATTAACTGAAAAGGTGACCAAATCTCAAGGGTCGAAGTCTCAAGAAGATGCCATCAGATTTGTTGAAAGTTATATCAATGATCTATTGAATCGTATTGACGAAGTAACACCATTTATTAACTTATCATTGACTACCACTGGAACTAATTTAAGTACTGCATTACCAAAACATGTTTCGCCAGGATTATTATTACAGGCTTCGAATTATGTTTCCAATTCCGACGACAAAGATATATCAAAGGGAGAATTACAAGTAGGACCTAGTTTTCAAGTTACAGTCTTCACCATATTTTACAATATGAGCACGGCTGTGGATGCTAAAGCTCGCATAACATGGAAAGAGGACATGAAAAGAGCTTTTGTCAGAGTGATAAAAGTGCCATCGAAGGAGAAGGTGTTCGAATACAAAGTAGTCATAAAACAAAATTTTAATGATGGTAGATATCATAATCTAGAAGAAGTTCCGATGGAAATTTCCATAGATATAAGTCAAATTCGAAAACTATTCTTTAGCATATCTGGTAGATTATTACGTTTGGAAGAGAGAGATTCTCCTGTCCTTGTGTTAAAAACTGTTTCTACGAAGGATGACAAAAAGGATGGTGAGAAGAATAAAATTGAGAGTATTGTATGGTACGCCTTTGGTCTTTTCGAAGATGATGAAGCATCTGATAGCAGCGCGGATGATGATAATTATGAAGAAGTAGAAGAAGTAGGAGAGGAAAATAACACTTACTCTTCTTCAATATCACTGCTTGAGTATATCATCAGGCTGGTAACATTACAAAATGATGATCAGAAGAGTATATTAGAAATTAATGATGAAAGACTCTCGATATACCTAAATGACGAGAATCCTAGAGCAATCACAGCTTCTCCTAAAGATATAGAGGGAATAACTACCAAGATAGATAATATTAAATTAGAAGAATGAGACTACTACTATTGTATGTGTACATCATACATTTTTCAAGATTTCTAGATCTTTTATAGGGAAATCAAAAAAAACAAAAAACAAAGTATCTTATTAATTACTTAATATTATCAATATTTTAGACAGATATATATATATATATATATATATCTAAGTTAGATTACCCAAAGGCGAATCTAGATCTAGATTTAAAGAACTATAATCCTTCTTATTAATCTCAGGAAAACTGTTTAAATCAGATAAGTCCATGAGTAATAAATCATTGTTAGACTGCGAAGGAGGAAATACGGTCGGTTCCAAAACAGATGATATATTATTAAATGAGTTTACTACAGGCTCTTGGAGATCAATCGCCAAATGTGCTATGCCATTGTCCTGAATAGATGATCCCGCAAACAGTTTGATCACATCTGACATTGAAGCATCTTTCATTAATGGGTTAGACTTATGCTCCATCCTTGCATTTGCATTCAAAGATGAATATGACTCTTTTGAAGAACTCTCCACATTAGAAGGTATTTCAGAATTTGAAGATGTTCGACTATTATTGGAGGGAGATAACATATAATCCTGGATCGGATCGGGCACTTCATCTAACAAAATTGGGCCTGATATAAGCTCATTATAAAAGTTATCCAATGGAGATTCATCAGTAAGTGACAGAGACGTGGGACTATGATCTTTACCTTTCTTTCTCTTTATATGACATCGGCATGGAGTTCCATTCATACATCCGCATCCGGAAGCAGGCTTCTTTTGCACTCCTGCATTTTTTGCATTTTGTGTTTTCCCACAAGGGCACCCACCTGATGGGTTCACATTCTTGACTTTCCGCATCTCCTTGCAATGCATGCATGTTGTTGAGGGTCTACCCTTTGGTTTCAATTTTGTTAATGGTCTCTCCTTATGATTACATGAACTTGATCTGTGACCTCTAATGCAAAGCTGACACGCGTATTTCTCACCATCTATGATAATCATATCGATATACTATATTCTAGCAACACTTCTCACATCAGGGATAATACCATATTTAAAATTGTGAGATTTCCAATGAAACTTTCAACTTTATATATTCACTTATAATTCTACTGTGTTATGAGTTAATTTTGCTTTAAAATTCCGGGTAGCAATTTCCGCAACATACGTAATAAACCTGTCCAAACCTTACAGTATATGTAGTTACAGATAAATATACTTTTATTTCTATTTAAAAAAGATTAGACACGTATATGGTACTGTGTCCCTCAAGAAAAGAAGAGTTTGTTTTGCTGTACATTGCGTAGATAATGATCCACGCCAAGAAATCTAAAATCATTATACCCATGAGAACCGAGAAATCATTCTTTAATTTCGAGACGGTTTGGAAACAAATTGAGGATGCTATTGATCTTATTTATGCAAATAGGTCTTATGATGTGTCTTATGAGTCAGTCTTTCGTTCGATTTATATTACTGTGATCAATAGAAGGAGCAGTGATCTATACAGGAAGCTCAACGACTATGTCACCTTGAAGATGAAACACCTTTTGGAAAATATAGGTGTAGATTGGAATGAAAGTTTTCAATCATTAAAATACCTCATGGCACTGTGGGATTCACAGAATCGATGTTTTGAATTGATTAGTGATTTGTTCCTTTATTTAGATAAGGTTTATTGCAAGCCTAACAGATTCCTTGAAGTTTTTGAACTGTGTTTGCAATTATTCAAAAAAGGATTTCTCTTACCCATCTCGAAGCAAATATTTAAGGCTATGATTGCTAATATCAATGAATCTAGAAGCTTGAAGACTATTAATGAAGAATATACTCTGGTATGGAATAGATTAATTCACATGATGCAATTGTTAGAAGATGAAAAGAACACATTTTTCACAAATACATTTGAACCATTTCTATTAGAAAAGACAGAAAGTTATTATGATGAATCATTTGTTGTTACACAATATACACCACTCCAATGTTTAGAAGAAGTTAAGGAATTAAAAAAATTGGAATATCAAAGGGATTCAAAGTTTCTAGATTCTGACAGTACTGCCAAAGTAACTAGTGTCATTGAGAGAGTTTTAATTTGGAAGAAATTGGGTGCTGTCATTTTAGAATTGGTGCATAAGGCTCTGAGAGATGATGAAATTACCTTATTGCAAGATTTATTTGATTTATCTTCAAATGAAGAATATAAACAAAGTATTATAGATTCTATTAAGGACTATATCATGCAGGATTTACAAACTAACACGGTTAATGAACCAGTAAGGAAGAAGGTCTTGATTGCTATTCAATGGATGTCAACAATAATTGAAAAATATGAATATTATACTAGCGTATTTCGGAGTATTAAAATTGGTATAGATAGCACAGATACTGCGACTGAAAAGGGGTCTTTATCCAATGATATAAGTATAAATGTGAATGTTATCAATGAAGTGTTTGCCACTTACCTAGATAAAAAAAAAAGAAGGAAAGCTTCAGAGTTTATGTGTATCTATTTGGATTCCCGCTTAAAATGGACCTCAAATAAAAAGGAGATTCAATCAGCGAAGGAGGATTTAGAAAGATGTGTTAATTTGTTGAAGCTCCTTTCGGATAAGGATTTATTTGAAGCCTTTTATAGACAACAGCTGTCTAGAAGATTATTGCATCAGAAATCATCACTAGATATAGAAAGATGGTTAATCAAACGAATCAAAGAGGAGATGGGTGTATTTTTCACTTCAAAATTTGAAGGTATTTTAAGAGATATAGCTACATCATCTGATTTATCAGCAAATTTTAAAACTACATACGCAGATGACTTGGCTGGCATGGAATATATACCGCAAGTGTTGACGATGACATCGTGGCCCTTTCCTAAACCACCAACCTTGGAAGAGGATGTTGTGTTTCCGCCACAATTGGAACAAATTAAATTAGATTTCGAAGCACTTTACAGCAAGAAATATAATCAACGACTCTTGAAATGGGATTATCAATTGAGTTTAATTGAGATTGGGTACCAATTTGAACAGAGCTACCATGAATTGAGCATGTCAGTATATGGTGCAATCATATTCCTATTATTCCGAGATCGTTCCAGTTTAACGACAGAAATGATTGAAGATTTGACACATATTAATAAACAAGACTTACATAATCAATTATTGCAAATGTCGACATCATCAAAGGATAATATATTGAATAAAGTACCAGAATCAAGGATTATATTACCACTAGATACGTTTTCCATTAATGAAAAGTTTTCTGTGCCTACCAGGAAATTCAAAGTATTAATGGGACCAGCGATAAATTTGCCCTCATCGTCCTCCTCAACATCAACAATAGGTTCCAGGAATCTAGTAGAAAATATAGATAAGGATAGATTGACCCAATGCAATGCAGTCATTGTAAAAATAATGAAATATCACCAAGAAATGATATCAGAGGAGCTATACAAGAAAGCTGTCGAAACGCTGTCTAAGAGGTTCTCCTTAAGCGATCGTATGTTTAAAAAAAGTGTTAAATATCTAATTGATAAAGAATATTTAAAAAGTAAATCAACAGATCCTAACACTTTGCATTATATATCCTAATTAACCTAATTTCAGAAACACCTCGAACCTTGATTATTCTTTAAATATTACTATTTCTTTGGCTAGTATTGGCTATCTGTATATTTTGCGGAGAATTTATTAACATATGTGCGCTTCCCTTTCTTTTCGGCGCCACAACTGCAAACAATTTACTGCAATAAAAGATTATGGCATATTAATGTCTAACAAAACAAAGTATTTGAATAACTATGCCACTACGAAACATACCATATCCAAACAAAGGGATGATTGAACCTATTGATGCTTTTCGATATATAGATAAGGATAAAGATGACGACCGCCCTAGAGTCATAAAAAGTGCGTTGAAAAAATCATCCAGAAAGAGAAGTAGAAGCATGTTTAACAGTACTTCATTCAAAGATGAAACAGATTTGATTCCAGTAATATCGTCGCCCCTTTTACAATCTACACCGCCTACAGTATCTAAAGCTTTGACCAACCTGTATCCATATCTAATTGCTGCTGATCATTTTTTAAGCTATTTCACCTGGACAAATGAGAACTTAGAAGCAAACATATGTATTGTCTTGCTGTACATGTTCATAGTGGCCAATTTTCAATTGCTTCTCAAATATTTTAGTCATCTAATTGTCATTGGAATTCTATGGATGTACTCATTAATAGATAAAAAAGTGGATGACACTGTGACATCATATCCAAGTTTAGATGACATTATACATATAATGACACGAATAACTGAAAAATGCAACATTATTTTAAATCCAGTTAATTCCCTGAATAGTCAAGATATTAAAAGGTTTCTATTTACTACAATTTTTCTATCCCCAGCGTATGTGATATTTACTCTTTTACTTATATCACCGACGACATTAGTTTTAATTAGTGGTGTTTTCGTGTTAACCTATCATTCGCCATGGTGTAGAACGATTAGAAGGAGTCTTTGGGATTTTAAGCTTTTTAGGATATTCATGTTTTATGTAACAGGATTGGATTTATGTGGCATGCAAAAACACAAAGGAATATTTGCTAAAGTGAATAAAGAAATGAGAGGTAATACTAAATTGAATAAAAGGAGCATCCCATTTGTGAATGATGATTTGAAGGGACCCAGGAAAGTTATATTTACTTATGCGTTATATGAAAATCAAAGAAGATGGTTAGGTATTGGATGGACCTCCACTATGTTGAGCTATGAACGAGCTTCATGGACAGACGAATTTCTAAACGGAGTACCTGATCCAGAACATTTCATGTTACCTGATGATGATGAGTCAGGTGAGTTAGAATGGAAATGGGTGGATAAGTCATGGAAGTTAGATTTGACGAATGATGGTGCTATTCAATTACCTAGCTCTGTCCCAAGAAGGTTATCTGATCCAGATTCCGAGATGGGATTTATCTATTATGACAACACTTGGAAGAATCCATCCACTGAGGACTCCTTTTCAAGATACACTAGAAGGAGGAGATGGGTAAGGAAAGCCGAGTTAATTAATACGAGTATTCCTTCAGATGATGACGAAAGAGACGAAGAAATGTTAAGGTCCGATAATGGTAAAGACTTAACTTTTCAGGATATCGATCCTAAGGAAGTGCCAAGAGACCGTAAAGTTTCATTTAGTGAACTAAATAACGTCCGTATTATACCGTCAGATAAGGGGAAACAACTGTCGGGTACGATATATGAAGATAGTCAAGAGGAAACATTCAAAGGTGGCGGTGACCAAAAGTTGGATTTGGAACTGAAGGTATAATATAGGTCTTAGAATATAGATAGACAGCCTGTAACCTTGATAGTCTCCACGTCTGTGCTTTCCCTTAAAAGTTTATTAGCATAAAGTATATAACACAATTATAATGAATATCACTTAAGAGAATAAGCAAACTGTTAGAGTTTTAATTGTCCATGAGTTTTATCCTATTATAACTGGCAAGTTATATAAAAAAAAATCAGACAAAAAAATAAAGAAATGTGTATGCATTTTAAAAGAAATGAGTTTCCATTAACTATACAATATTATGAATTCTAATTCGACATTATGACCTGAAAACCAATGGAGTTGGATGAAATATAATTTAAAGAAAAATGTTAATCACCGATTAAAAGATTCTTATAATTTGTTAACCTTCAAAGTTGGTGGCAAAGATTGAACCAACTTCTTAGCCTTACCAGCATCATTGATAACCAAAGTGTATAAAGTCTTAGAACCTCTAACCTTGAACTTGGTTTGTCTGAATGGCTTACCGACCTTGTTCAACTTCTTGTTGATCTTGACAGTGGCGGTCTTAACGTCAGCTCTTCTGGTCAATTCCAAAAATTGCTTGATATCAGTAATTTCTCTAGCCATTTTATCTCAATTATTCTAGGGTTGGTGACTCTTGCAATATGAATATAATAGCAGATTTATTGCAACTATTGGCCACTAATCTTAAAAATGTTATGGAATTGTCAATTTCCAGCATTCATAATTCCGTCTAACCACAGTAAGATTGTGCGCGTGTTCCATCAACTTTCCGCGTGGACTCAAAAACGCATTCCAAGAAAAACAGCAAATAATGTAATGTACGGATTTAAACCTAATATGTACGGATTTATATAAATAGTCAAATAGCTGTGCCAATTACATGCATATATAGTGCATATTACATTAATGTCCTCAAACGATATCCTCCATTTCGATTTCTTCTTCACCTTCCTCTTCAGCATCATCTTCTTGCTGTTGCTTTTGAAGTAATTGATCTCTACCACTAATAGCATTGCCTTGATCATCTGCCAGTTCACCCAACGTGGCCTTTCTTTCCTCTTCTTTCAATTTCTTATATTCAGGCTTTAATGTATATTTGAATGCATATGGACCCTTCTTCACTAGAATAGCTACTTTATCCAGGCATTCTTTCAAATGTGCTTCTGGTTGTCTAGTACGTTCTTTCAAACCCTTTAAGGACCAATAGTCATACTCATCGAATAGTTTGAACAAATAATCTAGGATTTCCTTCTTTGGCATACGAATAGATTTAATATTACTTTTAGTCTTTTCACGGCCCACCTTCAAGAAATTAGATGTATCTGATTTCATGGACATTCCTGCATGACGCATGGTAACACCGACAGTTTCTTCTAATGTGGTAATTCTTTCCTTATTGTTGGATTTGACGATGTTTCTTCTCTGCTCAACAATTTTATTATAATTTGGATCATTCATTGAAGGCATCACTTGACATTCATGACACACGGTTCCCACGATTGAAGTTTTCTTAGGGATAGTCTTCACATAAGGGATATATCTATCTCTACCATCTCTATCTGTCATTACTCTATGATTAAATTTCCTTCTGTTATTTTTACGTTTCATTTGTTGTTGTTTTTTCTTAAGCTCCTCTTCACGTTCTTGTTTCTTTAAAAATGCTTGTTTTTGCTTCTCTGGATCAGCAGCTAGTTCTTTCTCACGTTGCTGATACTTCTTTAAATTCTGTTCAGTGAAAATATATTCATTCTCCACGATTTTCTTTGTCAATTCCAAATCATATTCGTGCGGTATAGTATCCTTCTCATTCTCATTTAGCATTAATTTAATCTTACTACCATCTTTGTTAATTCTAATCTTCCCCAATTCTTGACCATGTAGATTATTTCTATCTCTCCATGTTTCAGCTAGAAACATAGGCAATCTAACAAGCCAAATTTGTCTGTTGCTACGAGACAGATCTAAATCGAGTGATTCTTCATAAACCTTTGTTTCATTATTTTCAATATCATTACCATCAAACACTTCTTCTTCCTGTGATAAATAATCATCACCCGAATCACTATTATTTGCGTTACTGTTATTTTGAGTGGATGAAGAGGCAGCACCAGGAGCATTTATTGTAGCACCGTTTTCTGACATATTTTATTCACTTATCAGCAAGCTATTATTTTTTTTTTACCTCCTTAATGGTTTCGAAACTGAACATCATTGTCAGAGAGAGACAACGTTTACATACGGTAGTTATTATTCATCCTATACTAGGAAATTAAGGAAAACACGTGATTAACGTCTGGGTAATGAAAGCATTTGTAACTTTTTTATATGTGCGAAGGTCTGAAACATTAATGTGTGCAGTAAGTAAAGCAATGGATCAAACAAGATAGTAGAACATTAACTTTACATATATATTTTTTATGGATTTCGATATTGGAGATATTTTGAAGAAGGAAATTGCAAAAAAGCAAGATGAATTACTTCAAAATAAAGATTCTAAGAAGCCGTCAACGATAGATTCCCAGTCTGATCATAAAATTAATATCGAAAAGCCGAAATTACCCACCATCATTCAAACTAAGAAAAGCAAACTATCAACAGAGGGTGATGAAAAGGAAAGGGCTGAAAAATTGGAGTCTCGGTTATTAGAGATAAACCAACTGACAACAAATGATTCGAAAATTTCACACACTATAAATGCTAAGGATATTGGTAGTGACAAACAATCTAAGAAATTATCTATGCAATGCAATCTGTATATTCATGATATACTATCACAGTGGGAGTCCAATAAAGATAGTTATTGTCCAGAGTTAATATTGGAAACGAAAGTAAGTTTATTTCCCTTACTGGTGAAACTTCGCAAGAATACGCTGGAACCAACTATATTAATTTCACTAAGTACTGTACTTTATCATATTCAACAAAGTACAGTAAAATCTAATGAGATCAATTTGGCTATTCAATCATATATGAAATTAAGTATAGGCAATGTGGCATGGCCTATTGGTGTTACACAGATTGGTATCCATGAAAGAAGTGCACATTCTAAGATTCAAGGTGTATCACAACGTGCCAATGTAATGGCTGATGAATTGACTCGACTATGGATTACAAGTATCAAGAGATTGATTAGTTTTCAAGAATGGTGGATAAATATGGATGGATGAATGAAGAATGTTAACTAATCGTTGCGAGTGATAATTTATCGCGAACATATGAAATATGAAATTCAAACAATAGAAAAGCGTAGATTGTTAAGAAATATTCTCAACGCTATAGTATTGAACTTATTAACTTCATTCTGATTCTGATGAAGCAAATGACCAAGACGATGACAGCCCAGTTGGATGACGATAGAATCTGGATTGACGGATGTTTTGATTTTGTTCATCATGGTCACGCGTGTGTCATGCTACAAGCTCGAAGAACTGCCAGCAACAAGAAGGAAAGTGTCCTCTTATGTGGTGTTCATAATGACAAAGATATCGAATACAATAAAGGCACTATGCCTGTAATGAATGCCCCTGAAAGATACGCACATGCTAGAAGTATTAGATGGTGCAGTGATGTTATTGAAGATGCTCCATATGTAACAGATCCCAAATGGCTGGACCGTTTCGGTTGTCAATACGTGGTACATGGTGATGATATTACCTTGGATGCTAATGGAGAGGATTGTTACAGTATTATGAGAGAAATGGGTAGATTTAAAATGGTGAAGAGGACTTACGGTGTCAGTACTACAGAAATTATTGGTAGAATATTGAATTCTCATAGTATACTTACCACTAATAAAGACTCTCAACCTAGCCTTGATGAATTAGAATTCTGTAGTAAAGCGATTGATGGATTCTCGAATCATTGTTATGTATTTGAGGATAGTCTGGAGAACATTTTAGTTCAAGGTGGATATACATGGGATACATCTAATTCTGTCTTGATACTAGGTGACTTTGATTTGTTCCATATGGGACACATTGATCAGTTGAAGAAGGTGAAAGAAGTTCATGAACCAGGCAAAAAAATTATTGTTGGCGTTACCACTGAACTTTCTGATAAAATAATGATGACTATTAAAGAACGTGTATTGAGTGTACTGAGCTGCAAACATGTAGATGGTGTTGTTATTAGTCCAAATGAAAGTACTGTTAGGAATAGTTGGAGCAATACTAAGTTAAACTTTTCAAAAATATATCATATTGATTCTCCAGAACTAATTGAGGGAACAGTTTTCAGTGGTTATTTAACTAAGCAAATAATAGTTGAAAGAATTCTGTCTCAGCGTAATATGTATATCGAGAGAAATAAAAGAAAAGGTATGCCAATTTAAAGACCTTAGCATCACTACAACAAAAATAACGATAATATTTTGTATCAATTTCCCTTTTACAGATAAAAGCCCAACTATCCACTAACTAATATTTATAGATTGGTGTATTATTTCTGTGCATAAAAGTAATTATTAATTCATTCCCGATGTATAAATGGAAATTAGTTGAGAACGGCTTACTTTAAAAGAAGTATCCGTGGTTGCTTAAGTATATATATATCTGTTATTGCAAATGAAGATTCAACTGTAATAGGGTGGTAAATTAATTAAATTATATCTCTAGGAAGAAGTGATCCATCTGGATTGACCATAGCCACATTACTCCACTGAACGTTTGATACAAATATCTGCGTATCAAATATCGCCCTCTTTCATTGACATGCAAATGGCAGTCATGTTATCTTTACAAACCTTCTCATGTGTCACAGTCGAAATCCATTTAATTTCTTTCTTTCCGGGAATTCTCTCACGTCTCTATTTACTTTTGCATAGTAAGTATCTTACGCAACAGATATATGTTCTATCATCTGGATTGGTGTAGTTAAGTTGTTTTTCCTCACTGTTGCATATATGTTTGAATGATCCTCTTCTGGTAACAACAGTTAAATGTGCCACCGCAGGTATGCATTTCTTTCAATTAATTCTTAACGAAGATTTTAATCTTTGATGAAATCCAGTTAAGATACTGGTAAATGGGCCAAAACTGGTTCTACATTTCGAGACCTCAGCTTCTGATTCCAATGTTTCAAAATGAATTACCTAGTTAAAAAATATGTCTTGTGCAAATGGGTTTATCTTTAAAAAAAAAGAATTCGTTTAAAGACCCTTGAGAATTTTCTTTTGCGAATTCAGTGAAGGTAACCACAGAATAATATATCGTCTATGTGCACTTTACCATTGTATTGTTTGGTCAGTCTATAATAATGTAATTCGTTAATACCAAACATTTTAGTCTTTCCAGAGAAATAAAATGTTAGTCATAACAAATTAGAATAAACTATTTCTATAACCCTTTCCCATCAATTTCTTCTTCTATGTTAAATTCAATAAAGCAATATGTCAAATAATCAAGTTATTATTTTTGTTACATTCTATATCTATAAATATGAGTGATATCATATAATTAATTCTTCTAAATTAATACAGCATGCGTAAGGTATTCATTAATTATATGAAAAGCTTCTACTTCTTATGATTTTTTGAAACCAAAAAAATTATAAGATGCCTCAGAATGATTGCCTTCTGGTTGATAATCGTATTTCCGTCGTGAATATCCACCAAAAAACGGAAGCAAGTCATTGTAATTTTACTGTTAATGGTACTGTATGGGTATCTCGTGAGACTGCCGAATTCCTATGCGGAATTTCGAAAATCCGAGTCCAATGCACATGAGGAATAAGAAAAAAAAATTTGATGAAGAATAGACAAAAGATACTGAATATACATTATTTTCGTATCAGGTAAAAAACATAAGATACCAACATCTTTATTTTAATTATGGACTTCAGTGAATTGTATGTAGTTTTTATCTCCAAAACAAAAGGAAGTTAAAAGGAACAGGAAATAACAGGCTAGAACATGATATACTAACAACTATCATTAACTCACAGATCACTTTCAGCTGATACTTTGGCTGCGTTACAAGAATTCAGACAGGAGGAAGAGGAGCATCAAAAGAAATTTTCACAACTATATGATGAAGCTGAAGAGAGCTCAAAATTAAGAAAAAAAGAAGGTATGAAATTATTTAAAGAAGATTGGCAATTATCTCAATTTTGGTATAGTGATGACACAGCCGATTTACTGGCGAATGCACTACTGGAAGGTGCTGATGAGAATACTGTTATTGCTGTAGTTAGCGCACCTTCCGTCTATGCAGCTATTCAAAAGAAAGATGAAAAGGATATTCCAACAAAGCACATATATTTATTCGAATATGATACTAGATTCGAATTGTTGGCTGGTAAAGATCATTTTTTCTTTTACGATTATAAGAAACCGTTAGAGTTTGATTCTTCTATCAAGAGTAAAGTGGATAGACTTCTCATCGATCCACCATTTTTGAATGAAAATTGTCAAACAAAGTCATCTGTCACAGCAAAGGCACTATTAGCAGAGAATGATGGATCTAAGACCAAATTTGGCGTACCAAAACACCGTCTAATGTCATGTACTGGTGAAAGAATGTCTCAGATCATTGCAAAAGTATATCCTGAGACCAAGATCACAGACTTCTATCCGGAACATGGTAACGGATTAAGCAATGAATTCAGATGTTATGCCGATTTTGAATGCCAGTATTGGAAATTCCAAAAATGAGGGCATTAGTAGACTTGTATATTTATATACTCGAGACTTATACAATGATAAAGCCGATAACGCGAGTGTATTGCTTGAACAATTCCATAGCGAGTTGGTCGTTTAACTATGTATGTAGCAAACAGACAAAGAAATCGTTTATTGATGAGAATCAACAAACTATAAAAAAAATTAGCACAGTTCTTTATTGAAATTTGGAATATTACAAGGCTATGTTTAACAACTACATCATATTGCTTTTCGTTGAAGAATAATTATGTCTGATATCTCGTCGGTACTGCTTATAGGAGGATCCGGTTTCCTGGGTTTACATCTAATACAACAATTTTATGATTTACAACCAAGACCTAATATCCATGTCTTTGACGTGAGACCATTGCCTGAAACCCTCTCTAGTCAATTCACTTTCAACTTAAAATCAATCCGATTCCATAAAGGTGACCTTACATCCTTCGAAGACGTAAAAAATGCTATTGAAAGAAGTGGTGCAACCATTGTGGTCCATTCTGCATCACCAATGCATGGACAAGCTAAGGAGATTTATGAGTTAGTCAATGTAAAGGGTACACGAAATGTCATTGAGGTTTGTAAGGAAACGAATGTCAAAATCTTGATTTATACGTCATCTGCAGGCGTCATATTTAATGGACAAGATGTACATAATGCGGATGAGAGATGGCCAATACCTGAAATACCAATGGACGCGTATAATGAAACGAAGGCAATCGCTGAAAAAATGATACTTGACGCAAATGAACCAGTGGGTGGATTGTTAACTGTTGCATTGCGTCCAGCTGGTATTTTTGGACCTGGTGATAGGCAATTAGTGCCAGGATTGAGAACAGTGGCTAAATTAGGACAATCTAAATTTCAAATAGGTGATAATAATAATCTTTTTGATTGGACTTACGCGGGGAATGTGGCAGATTCTCACATTTTGGCAGCAAAGAAATTATTAAATCCATTAACAGCGAGTGATATCTCCGGTGAAGCATTCTTTATAACGAATGATACTCCTACCTATTTCTGGGCATTAGCTAGAACTGTTTGGAAAGCTGATGGTCATATTGATAAGAATATTATTGTATTAAAAAAACCAATTGCTATCTTAGCTGGGTATCTATCAGAGTTTTTCTCAAAATTACTAGGTAAAGAACCTGGATTGACTCCATTTAGAGTGAAAATAGTATGTGCTTCACGTTATCATAACATTGCAAAGGCAAAAAAATTGTTAGGGTATGAGCCAAGAGTCGATATCGAAGAAGGAATTAAGAAAACATTAGCGTGGATGGATGAAGGGTTATAGCCAAACAAGTAAATGTAAACTAAGATCTAGCGAGTATGTTTACTCGAATTGATTCTGAGATATATATTCTATTATGTTTTCTAACTTTTATACAACTTTTAAAGAATGATAAGTATTGTCCCACGGTTTAGCCCTACCACATATTCCGGAAAACTCAAACTGATAGATGCAGACATAATTATTTATACCAAGATGGTATGATTAATCAGGTACTTCTCTTGAGGGTTTCTGGATATATATTTGTTTTGTTATGGTTTCAGCAGATTAGTATGTTCACCTAAATGCCCAATCTTTTTTCATATGGTAAGATTGTGCCGGCTGAATTTTAATATACAAATTGGTCGAGTAAGATCTACATGGATAGGTTATAATAGTCCAGACTAAAGCTAGAAGGGCAAAACCCATAATTTTTTGTGTAACACTTTTTTTCAAAACAGTGCTTTCCTATGTTTTGCAAATAAGAACAAACAGTATCTAATAAATTGACTATGCAAGAAGTGATACAGCATAATGCATAACAAGATATTCTTTAATCGATTAGAACATTTCCAGCTTTCAGACATTTTCTTCGTTGATACTATTCGATGGTAATTAAAAAATTTACATTAAATGAATATCAAATGTGCTGGTAGCTTTTATCGCTAATAGTTACTTACGTTTGATATTATAAAGTTCAAGATAGTGGTATTTTTTTTACATACTCTCTCAATGTTCACTTGAAAACGATATAACCAGTAGATTGTGCGCTTATATGGTGTAGAAAAAGAAGAAATTCAATTTATTTTAATTTATTGAATTATATGTAAGGGAAGTTATAACAATTCGTGTCATACTATTCCCTCCACCCCTCCGACGTGGTTTCTATTTTTCTTGTTTAATCGCCACTCAGAATTCATTATTTTAACAGGCTTTAAATAAAATCAAAAAGGTATTTATTCAATAGATGTCTAATTTCTTAATGGTTTCCAACTCAGTTCATGGTAAATCTATGTTAACTTTAATGGCACCAAGAGATGAGCGCAGCAACAAACAAGGCCACTCTTTACTGGCATGGAAAAAAATTACTGAAAAAAAAGGATTACAACGCTCAGCTCATTCGTTTTGAATAACTATCATAACGGAAGGCGTATTAAAGGCAAATTGATGGGAGAAACTAACAGAATTTCATTGATTTCATCTCTCCTGACAGCAGGTACATTAATATTTGGAGTATACTCTACTTATCTAGTATTAAATCGTTCATCTAAGAAATTATCAATTCCTAAAGATGGTGTAGAAGAATTAATAGGTAATACACCGATGGTTAAGATAAGATCACTATCAAAGCTAACTGGCGTAGAAATATATGCTAAATTGGAATTGGGGAATCCTGCAGGTAGTGCGAAAGACCGAGTTGCCTTGAATATTATTAAGATGGCTGAAGAAAGAGGTAACCTAGTTCGAGGTGAACCAGGATGGGTTTTTGAAGGTACTAGTGGCTCTACTGGTATATCTATTGCCATGATCTGTAATGCTCTTGGGTATAGAGCACATATTTCATTACCAGATGATACCTCTCTAGAAAAATTAGCTCTTTTGGAGAGTCTTGGTGCCACTGTAAATAAAGTTAAACCTGCAAGTATTGTAGATCCCAATCAGTATGTTAACGCTGCTAAGAAGGCGTGTGAGAATTTACTTCGTGAAAATGAGGATGGATCTGTTAAAGGAGTCTTTGCGGATCAATTTGAAAACGAAGCCAATTGGCGTGTCCACTATGAGACTACGGGGCCAGAAATTTATCAACAGATGGATGGTAAGATTGACGGATTTATTGCAGGATGTGGTACAGGTGGTACTATATCGGGAGTGTCGAAATATTTGAAAGAGAAAGTGAAAATTCCTTGTCGGGTAGTGTTAGCGGATCCACAAGGATCAGGATTCTTTAATAGAATAAACTATGGTGTGATGTACGATTATGTGGAAAAAGAGGGAACAAGAAGAAGACATCAAGTGGATACTATAGTTGAAGGTATAGGTTTAAACAGAATAACCAAAAATTTCCGTAAGGGAGAAATATTCATTGATGAGTCAATTAGAGTTACTGATCAACAGGCCATAAACATGGCTAAATACTTATCGGTGAATGATGGGCTCTTTGTTGGTAGTAGTACTGCCATCAATGCTGTTGCAGCTGTGAAGTTGGCCAAGGATTTAGAAGCAGGTGCACGTATAGTGATAATTGCATGCGATAGTGGTTCAAGGCATTTGAGTAAGTTTTGGAAGGAAGCAAGGGAGGTAAACAGAGATATTACATTGGATCAAGTGATGCGCTAAATGACCAATGGGTGGATCGTTTCTAATCCAGAACAAACTATATCATCTATGAGTTTTTGTTAGGGTTTTTTTTTTGTTTTAACTCTATATGAGATATTAAATAAGATGTTACGTATAATGAAGGAATACTTCGCGGACTGGAACCTGACACCTCAAGCTGGACCGCATTTCAAGTGCTAGTTAGTATATAAAGAATGTAACGTGAATGAATGGCACAATAAGGATCGAGGTGTACGTAGATCACAGAGATGAATGAGAGTCTTTCGCCTGTTGAAGCTGTTGTCAATGGAGCTATTTGGCATTTCATGTTGACCTGAAAGGGAAATAAACGCGAGATCAATAGTGATCAGCAGAATTTCCCTTTCCGGTAAACGATGTTTCAGAAATTTTTCTCCTCGAGAACGCGTTGAGTTTAGAGAAAGAGCCCGGTAGGTGGAGAGACCATCTATTATGATACATTCTCAATATCGTTGCCATTTGAAGCAACTAAGACTATTTCCATAGGATTATATATACAGCGTGGATTTTTGGCTATATTAACAACTGGTGCATATCACTACCAGGATATAAGCATTTCAGCACTCATCGAAAGAAACCATACCAGCGGGTGCTATCTCAGATCTTACCACAGGGATTGTTTATGAACGACCAACTTTAATATTCTCTCTTTTATTCATAAATCCCAACTTTTTAATCTGTGAAACATGTACGCTACTTCACTAATAATTGCTGTCCTTTCCATATTCAGTTTTACGAATTCAGCGCCAGTGTATAACAATGCAAGTTCGCCTATTTTCAAGCCAGAAAGTCAACAGGGAGATAACGAGTATGATAGTTCTACATCCATCACACAACTGACGACACAGATAATATCATTAGCAAGTCCGTCTACTACCTCTCTTTCACTACTTCCTGAATCTTCAAAAGGTTCCAGTCTGGGAACACCTAATACCTCATCCCAACCTGGTAATATTGCAGTATCCTCTTCCTCTACAATCCTGGTTACTCCTACCTTTAAGGTTACCACTATTCTTGCAGAATCTATTTCAAATTTAGCAGCCGCTCTTTCCCATGCTACAGAAACAACTCTGGTGACTCAAGATGGAAGTGCCGTAGCACAGATTTCTACAGAACAGGAGATCAATACTAATACAAATTTGCTTTCAATGTCAACTAATGTTCAAACTACTGCTGTCTTATCTGTTACAGAGCCTATTATTTCACCTGTGAGTACGGTAAACTCTGTTTCTTTTGTTCAAATTTCAACTGCCACTCCTGTAGTCATGACATCATATCCTACCTCTTCTCTAGCACAACTTTCAGGATTATCATCAACAGCGGCTATAGTTAGCTCTGCTACTGCTATTCCAACAACGACTCTAGCGACTCAAACGGCAACTCCAAGTGTTACCATTTCAGCTGTTGCGTCTAGTACTTCTTCCACTACTTCTAGTACCTCTTCAATTGCACCTATTTCTTCAATCACCTCAACAAATATTGAACAGGTGAGCACAGCAACAACACCGGTACCAAAGACAACCCCTACATTTAGTATTGTCAGTACTTTAACTCCTACTACAACTTCCTCACCTACTACCACAAATTTTCCTTCAACCACAATTTCTACTCTACATACAGTTTCTGCTTCTATTTCAATTACTCAACTACCGCTAAGTTCTCTCACCATCACCCAAGTATCCTCTAGTAGTAGTGAAACTCCTAAAACTAATGTTGCTCCTGTCTTATCTACTACTACTTCTGTTCCATATTTAAAATCTGAGGTGGGAACAACACCTGTTTCATCGATAATAATTTCTACACATTTACCAATACAAACAGTGTCTACAATATCAACTCAAGCACCTGTGATCACTTCAAGTGAAAACACTCAATCAGTTGTAGCAAGTAGCATATCAATATTTACTCCAACCTTCAAAGTTAACACGGTCATTACAACCGAATCTGCTGAATCTCTAAAGGTATCATCAGTCGCAACTTCTGTATCTTATGAATCATTGAATAACCCGCTAAAAACGACGCCAAGTAATGATGATAAGAGTTCTGAATCTACAGGTTTTCCAACTCCTACTAGTTCAACCTCTGCTGAATCAGAACGTAATGACAACTGGTGGATTCCCACTCAACTAATTACAGCATCAAGTCAGGCAACTGGTGCTGCTTTGCAGTCTGGTGTAGCTACTAAGACTTTACCTCAAGTAATCGCTGCAGCTGCAACAGATGAACCTACTCCAGAAGGTTGTACCGTTATTACAATTGGATTTAAAGAAGCTTTGAATTATGAATTCGTCGTGGCTAACCCAAAATCTTCTGCACAAATTTTCTCTTTTCTTCCATATGTATTAAATGCTCCATTTAACGGGACAATGTCCGATGTTAGTGTAACAAGATTAGTACCATTACAAGAGAAAAATGTTGGTTATTTCATCACAGTAGCTGAAGTATTCTTCCCTGAATCGCATGTTGATAAGCTACAGACTTTGATAGAGGATCGTAGCAATATATTATTCACACAAGATGAAGATGCCTTGACAGCATTGGCTCTTTTGATTGACCCATCCATCCCATTGAGAGGACTGTTAAAATCGGATACTGCCAGTGGTAATTCGTCATCATCAGCACTGGATACATCATCAGATACAAGTACAACCTCCGTTAATACGTCTTCTAATACAGAATCTGATGATGATATGGGGACATTAGAGTATTCTTCTAAGTCTGCCTCAGGTATATCAGGTACTAATACAATCAAGGATAAGAAAAAATTAATTCCGCTCGTGGTCGGTACGGTTGGTGGTGGTATTCTATATATCTTCCTAATGATTTTTGTTGTAAGATATGGTGTTAAGAAGTATCGTGAGCGACAGGTAGCTATCAGATTTCCGGACGATTCTAGTTTAAGTTCGGACGAGTATAGTACTGAAAAGGGTTTCAACCGTCAATCCGTTACCGCCTCTATGAAGATAAATATGTGGATGGATAATTCGGAATCTAATGGCACTAATGGGTTGTATTCTTCAAATTTTACTAGCCCTGATAAAAGATGGCCAATAAAGATATCTAAACCAATCGCAACTCAAAATTCTTTGGGATGGAATGGAGTTTAAACGCTTTTTTTCTTGTCTACTAACACTAAATATTCAATTTTTCATACTATTTGGCATAGTTTTTTTCTACATCTAGAGACTTGTCATATTATATTTATATTATTCTATATATGCGTATACCCTACTAATATCTCTTGTTTTTTACATGTTTATGTCATATCATCATCATTTTTAAGAAAGTTTTTTATGCATTCAAATGAGTTAATAGGATCATCCACCAAGATGTTGTGACTAGTTGCAAACTCTTTCACTTTAGCATTCGAAAATGTGGTTTTTAATAAATTATAGTCTGTCTTAATAAACATTGAGAAAATGCCTTTCATAAATAAGGTTGGGCGGATTGTTTTCTTATTCATCAGTTCATCAATTGGCCATTTTTTTATTTCATCTAGCAACGTGGGAAATTCTTGTAATGGTAAGTAAAATTCAATGTATGGGTTTTTATTTGATTTAGTATGATTTGGTAAATGTTGGAAAAATCCATTTGCAAAATAAAGGGCACTCTTCTCATTATTGATCGTTAGCTGCTTAAATCTATCCAAAACTTTCTTTCTCCAATATTGTGTCCCTTTTTGTATTTTGATATCATGGTAATGAATCCTTCGAATTAAAGCAGCATTTTCTACTATCATTTGATCCAAAATAGGGGTTTCGTATGGTGGTGAATCTATCGAAATGCATTTCTGGATATTGACACTATCGTCCAACGTAGTGAGTAGAGCAACCTTACCACCCATTGAGAATCCAATTAGATGAATAGGGCGTTTGGGATCAATGTGACCTCTTATAAAGCGGATAAGATCATTTTTCATGCTCAGATAATTAAAAGGTTTGGCCTGAGGTGACTGTCCATGGTTTCGTAAATCAACATTATAAACTTCATAGTTAAAATCTCTTGCAAGTCCTTTACTCAGGGATTTAAACATTGTACCTGATCCAAAAAGACCATGGATGTTGATGAGCACCGGAGATGTGGTTTGTCTGGAAACTATTATAGGGTTAATGTGGGTGAAGGCCAGATTCACGGTAGATTTAGATGATATCATTCCATATAAAATAAATTAATTCATAGATCAAATTGTTGCTTGTATTCATATAATTTAGTCTCTCCTTCAGTTAAGTTAATGAGTTCTTTTAAGTTCTCATTGGACTTCATTTTAGTCTCGGACATTTGGTGCTCTTAGTTTTCCCGTCTTCATATGCTCAGTAACGTCTTGGATTTGAAGAATACGTTCAGATGGGTGTTGTTATCATTAAAACAACTTCCTTTCTATAGTTTCAAAGCCAAACAATTAACAATCAAATGGTTTCAAGATTGCGAACACTTAATAACAAAGTCCTTGGTTACAAGGATAGCTTTCAAGCCTATATAAATAGCGATGATCGAACTGACAATATGTCTATTTCTGAATATCCATTAGATTCAGAAGAGCAAGAAGAATTGATTCAACAATTCGCACTGAATAACTATTCTAGAAATCAATGGTATGTCAATATACTAAGCTTCTGTTATGTTGTGTGCTGTGGATTATTTTTGATTTTGGCTACCGGTCAACCTAAAGAAATCGCGGTGATTCTAATTCTAGGCTTCCAGTCCATGATTTGTTCATGTATCAATCTGAGATACTACTTTTTACATGAGTATAAAATATCTAGTCTTTTTAAAATACAGATAACGAACAAACAAATTGTATATATAAATTGGGTTCTATTGACTCTAATTGTGTGGTTAACCTTTGCGGAACATGGTGCTGAATATGGCTGGATATTTTTATTTCAACTCCCTCTGATATTATTCATCATTTCCTCTCTAATGAAAAAATGGATTCTGGATATGGAAAATGAGGTCTTACAATTGCATAATATGAAGTATAAGTATAAAAATGTTTGAAAGAAATTAGTGGGCTTACATTTATTATTTTTAAAACTACTGTAGCGCTTCTACAATTGTATAACTAACGAATCCAGTATAATTTAATGTCATATCGCATAATATTGCATCCGTTTAACTATTTAGAACTATATTCCTTTCAAATAAGAAGCTAAAGATGACGGTTATAACTCATAATATGTTATTGGTTTGGTTAAAATTATTTAGTAACCTCCCTCTCTGCATCCAATTTATCTAGGTGTTTCTTTAGATCAATCAATGTCACTATACGTTTCAGCAATTTTTCATATTTTAGTATAACTTCATATGATGGCATTGCTGGTCTAGTTGGCATATCTATTTCCTGTAAAACCATAATCACTTTATTCTGTAATGCAGGTTTAAAAGTTGATATCTTTGTAGATCTAAGATAAACTCCGGGAGATAGTTTCTCCCCGTGTGCTGTTACCCCTAATGCCTTTCTTTCCTGATCGTTAAACTTTTGTAATAACAGCTCAGCATATTCTGCATCACCCTTCTTTCTCATTGCTGTTTGCACGTCTAGTTTCTGTTTCTTAGTTCTCTTATTTACAAGATTTGTATCAGTCCTCTTTTCAGTATTTCCCTGTTGTAATTGATGATGCCTCTGCTGCGCGAATTGTTGCTGCTGTTTCATCCATGGATTTTCTGGAATACCTGTTTCATGTTTACGTTTTCTTGATTTATCTGATAAAAGATTGTTGTAGAGTTGTGCAATACCTTGAGAAGACATATACTGAGTTACCGATTGATCAGAATTGGGCGAATCAAGTAATCGAAGAATGGATTCTCTTTCACTCAAGGTTTTCTTGGCAGCCATCTCAAACTTCTTTGATTCTATTATTAACGCTTCTTCTTCTGCAATTTCGGCTGCTGATCTGGAAAGCAGCCTTTGCAAGTATTTTTTCCTCTCCATTTCCTTCTCTTTATTGAAATTTAGCGAAGATAGCATTGTATCGTTTGAGTTTTTGCTTAGAAAATATTTCTTGCAAACTTCATAAAATATTTCCTTTAATTCTTCTAAGGACTTTTCATCTCCAATATTATATCTATCATTAATAACAAACCAGGATAAATCATATTTTTTACAAAGCTGAAATAAATATGACACTTCGTTATAACTCCATCTAAGTTCGGGCTTTTTATCAACATTACTTACTTCTGATGATATTTTTGGTTTCTCTTCATCATTACTGATCATGAAGGAGTTGTATTCTTCTTCAGTAAAATCTGGGATCGAAAGGTGTCTATTATATTTAGCAAAATTGGATTTCTCAATTTCATTCCCCTCTGTTGTAGATTTACGACCTTTAGTCCAATGTCTCAAGATAACATGATCATTTGCCATAAATTTGGTGTAGGACCATGGTGATACGTTACTTGCACTGCTCAATTTCTCTTTAAATTTGGTACTTGGTTGTATTATAACTGGCGGTTGGTTTTCACCCAGAAGATTATAAAGTTCCCTTTGCATACCCGTCACCTGTGTCTTTGATGGACGGCTTGCTGCTGTCGCTGCTACCGAAGTAGATGAGGCGGAAGGTGTTAATTCGTCCTTAAATTTGTGTTTTATGTTAAGTACATCAAAGATATCCGAACCAGACATAATGTGGTTCCCTTTTTCTTCTTTTGTCCCGGTTATGTTTACGTACTATGAGTATATATTTCTTCCAAACTGACTCCCAGCTATAAGTCATTTTATTTCGCATTACATATTACTATCTACTTACCCATAAAATAGGAAAAACATGTATCAAAATAAAAGTTACCCTGTATAAAATCTTATAAATAGTAAAATCACTAACCGTAGGAAGGTGTGATAAAACAAAATCTTAAACCAAGTCAAGCATATTTCACAAATGTTTCAACATTCTTCATTAACTTCATTAACTTTAAAGTCATTAAAAAATGACTTTATTCCGGGTGCAAATTTTGGTAATGTTTCCTGTTTATCTACCGTACAAAGCCGAAAATTGTTCGGAAACACATTTTGGCACACTGATTCACAGCTATCCTCTTAAAGAATAAATAAGAAGGACGGGATACGTATCATATGGTCTTGTACGATGGAACCAGATTCACAATCAAGACTTTTGAGGTATATTTGGCAGGAATGATGCCGAAGTTTCTAAGTTATTTCTGATCATTTGCCTTTGAGAAACATAATAATAGGACCCTGTACTCTTCTTAGTAAACAAGCTTGATTTATTAGTAACTTATTATTTTGTAAGAGGCAATTGAAAGACAATATACGCCGTTGCTATGGAAACGAGGGGCCTAAGACTCGCAAATTGTTTACTATTTTACTCGAGAGAGAAATTTTTCTTAGAAAACTGCGGAGCAAAAATATTCAATCTCGAGATGAAATTTAACTTTCAACGAAATTGCACCTTGAAATCTCGTCTCTAAGTGATTCGTGTACAACCTGAAATCGTCTAGGGAATGTCTACTGGAATTTTCCTGTTTCTTATGACGATTATGATGGCTTGATGAGAAAACAGTCTTTTCCTTTAGCACATAAAAAAATAACTCGTTCCTATATAATTGAACATATATTCGGCTTTTCAACCTCTTCAATATCGTTAGTTAATTTTATCATTACTAGCAGAAAGAATAATAAATCAACTGAATAAGACCACGACTCTCTTTTTTTTTAGTATTTTTTTTTTTGATAAACAAAAAGAAGAAAAAGCATATATCTATTCTTTTATTTTTGATTGGAAGCTGTTATTATGGGAAAGCTAAAAGAATTCTTCGGTAATCCTGGTGTTCGTCCAGATATTCATCATCAAGCACCCATTGTGATGTTGGATGTTAATATCACTGATGATGCAGACAATGATGACTGTGCTAAAACTGTTAGAGAGGATAATGAAAATGACAGGAAGATGGATGACAAAGTTTTTGAAGATATTGCAACTAGTAGTGATCAAGAAACTGCAATTGAATTAAGTCATGTTAATATTCAAGATAATGGTAATATTATTACAAGTCGTGGTTTTACAGGGTTAACTAAAGGTTTTACTGATAAATCTTTGGATCTAATGGTAACTTTCGCAGGTGGTCAAATTGTCTTTTATTGTATGTGGATTCTTTTAATTATTTGGATAGTATTGGGTATTGTTTATAATGCACCATTCAATTGGCAAGTGGTTATGCAGGATGGCCAATCAATTCAATGTTATGTGTGGGATACCTTGTTAATGAGACAACAGTTAACGAGTACTCATGAACAAATTATGGTCTGTGGCCAGTTACAATCTCGTATGAGAACTTTTAAAAAGTTCTTAGTCACAAAGTTTTCAGGTGAAGTATGTGAAAATGAGCATGAAGACTTCAGTGATACGTCCAGTATTTTCGACAACGATAGAGAATCTTCTCAAGAACATGATGAAAACGAACTGAAGAATTCCAACCTGAAAATAGTCCCAAAAGCGAAATGTTGCGCAGACATTTCAATTACATCCATTAAAATTGATAAAAGTTCTATCGCTGGTGAGCTCCCAATTGAGAACTGGTATGATAGATTATCTACGATAATTTCAAAACTGATCGGTTCAGCTGAATGTATGTTTATATTTTGGATCGGCATCATCATTTGGATCATTTGTGGTATTATTCCAAAAGATGCAGGGAATAGCCCACCATATACAGGAAAAACTACTGGTAGTAATCCCCAGTTAAAAAAGTTTAGTGATGAATGGCAAATGTATATCAACACTGCCGTGGCAGTTTCGTTGCTTATCTGTACCACATTTCTTCAAAATATCAGGGCAAGACATGATAAATTTATTTCCAAGTTTTTAATTGCAACCTTTGATATTGATGCTACTATTGAAGACAAATTAAGGTTTCACTTTAAAGATTTTAGTACTCCAAACCCTATGATTACAATCAAAGCAGAAAAAAGGACATGGGGTGAAAATTGTATAGATTGGTACGCAGACGTTATTGGTACTGGAATAGGTGTCATTATTGCGATTATTGCATTTGCTGTTTGGATTGGTATTGGTAGTCCATTGAATTGGAATGACAGTTGGTGGCTAATTATTGGGACATACACTGGGTTAGTTGGTTTCCTGGACGGATTCATTATTAGACAGGTCTACATGAGAATTATTAACCATGAGGAAAATAATTATGCCATCGTGGCAGATCAAGATTTAGAAGTATTACAGTTATTGGGTATTGATTGTCCCGATGAGTATACTGGGAGACCTCAGACTGGTAAGTCATTAGACTACAAGATTTCCTCATTTGTTAACAAAATATGTTCCAGTCAATGGAGTGTCCTTGCCTCTGTCGTTATTATTATAGGCTTAATTTGTGCTTCCTCAGGTATGCGTTGGAGTACTACAGGTCAGTTAATCGCAAATACACCAACGATGATTATTGAGGAATTTTTTCTAATTGTGTTGATTCAAGCTCATAATTGGGCTGATAAGCAAAGAAGAATCGAAGTCTCAGCATTATTAGCTAGAAGGCATATCCTTTTGTCATATATCGAGAAGCACATTGAATAACGACTGAATGTAAAGAAATTTGTTTTAAGTACATTTTAAAATTATAGATAATTTCTTTTTTTTATTAAAAAATTATACATTAATTATCGAGAAGTAACATGATCAGAAGGTAAATCAGTAGTATCATTTGCATTTAATGGTGGATTATTGATATAGTTAATGCTGAAACTGTAAGTAGGCTAATATTGTATTGTTTCGTACAATGCAATATGCTTATGGAAATGTTTATATATAATAGAAGACGTTCTCGAAATATTATATAGTTCTATATTCTCTACTTTACATTCTTCCCTGTAAGAGGGGAAGGAGTAACGTTGCACTCCAGTGTACTAGCTGGTGCAACGGTAATAGATACCTTACCTATACTCTCAGATATACCACATCCCTCGTTGTTTACCATTCCTAACAAATAACACAAGCTGCAAGTATTATGACATCACCCTACAAACCCTATCTGTGGTTTATCAAAGGGTGGTTAAATCTGATAGAGATTTCAACCGATCAGTGATCAACTAAAAGTTTTCTCATTATAAATTTTTAACAAAGTAAAGACATATTTGATTTTATCGTCTGGTTGGTAACAACAAAATAAATTTCTTAGATTCCTTCCTTTTAAAAGAATATACATCTGTCACCATTAAATTCTGTTGACGAAGTTTATCGATAGAGAAAGAAGATGACATAGTATAATTGAACATACTATTTTCATATATCCCTAATTAGAAGAAAGATGTAGATTACACCATTAAATAACTGTATTAATATTCTTCAGATTACCATCTATAATTCTCACTCAATGAATAACTTATGTCAACAATGTGAATGTACTCAAATATATAATAATTTTTTCTTTTTTATGTTATTTTCGATATTAAGCTCAGATTTTTACATTCAGAATTGCATAAAAATAATTCAAAAAGTAACAAAGAATATTAAATAATACTCTAGGAAATAATGTAAAAGCATGTAAACCATGTTATTGTTGAAAACTAGATAAGAAGAACGAACAGAATTTATTTTATAAATTCCAACTACAAAAATATCCTCATTATATCAAAAACTATACTAATCAAGGAATCGTTTCTGAAACTTTTAACTTCTTTCTATTTTTTAACTTTACACCTAAACTATTCTTTTGAGACTGATTCTTCCTTTTCAGAGTTATTTTTTCTCTTTTTAAGACAATTGATTGGTTCGCTAATTTTTCTTTTTCCACGTCGTTTTGGTTATTCTGTATTATTTTTTGCTTAAACTTCTCAATGGCATCTTCAGCAAGCAGATCCAGCTCCTTTTTCTCAGCATAATCTGCGACTAGCAATTGCTCTGCCCTTCGGTTTTTATCAACATTTCCTTTCCTTAGTCTTTCTAATTTCTCTTCATCTTCCTGCGTCTTCTGCAAATTGGCCAATTTGTTTTCTAAATCCTCTAGCCTATCAGACTCTTTTACTTCTTTGTCTGCTGCATCTCTACTAACTAGTCGGTCAACAGCCTGATCCATTGTTTCAATATTATTGTTATCCTCTTCCTCTCTCTTTGCTCCAATAAAATTCTTTACACCACCTGCTTCCATCACATAATTAGCATTCTTTGGATCAGTTCTAAACGTTATTGTGTTCGCACAACGCGGACATTTGATGCTTAGTCGATATATCTTAATAGAGTTCAAATATCTTTCAGTTAACAATTCTTTTTTACCATTAAATTTACGACTCTTTGGAATATATTCAGAACATTTCAAACATTTCATACTAAATGGGGTCATTAATCTAATGCTGACATTAAACGTATTCATCGTTTTCAATTTCTTGGACATCTTCCTGGCTGTCCTTTCAGCCTCCAATGGATTATAATCCGGTGGATAATACTTATTCAACGCTTTTCTCTCAGACATTAGTCCTATTGATCTGGATGTTGTAGGAGTTTATATTAATTTTTGCTCTGCCTTATCTATCTTACTTAACCTTCAGATCAGATATGTCTTAAAAGTTCTTCAAAGTTGGTCCTCTTTAGCTAATAAGATATTAATGAAGTAAAAAAAATGAGGGTAATAAAAATAAAAAATATTGGAATAAAATTAATAACGGACTTTTTTGAAAATTATATTTTAATATAAGCTTTTTCAAATTCGTGCAATTAAACTAATTTACTTACCCAGTATTAAAGTGGTTTAAAGTATTTTTTCGAACTTTTTTGTTTATCTTGAAAAAATGTAGATTCTTCAGAAAGTATAGAAAGAAAGAAATATTTAATTTAAACCTTCACTTCTGATACAAACGTTACTACCCAGCGTTTTACTTAAAGTGTTATGAGCCCTGCTGTTTTAGCTTTGAAGCGGTCTCAGTTAAATTTTTTTTGATGTGTTTCATTTTTGCTGCCGGGTATAGGTTAACTAGACATCAAATTACTAATACTAATATTTACTGGTTACAGTTTATCGAGGATGACAACAGTTTCTTAAACGGTATTGCTCTAATAAATTCGCTCTCTTACTACGATAAATTTTCATTATTCAATAATTGGAACAGTGAGGATGTTAAAGATGAAGTGGATATGTACTTCAAGGATAATTATGCATTTTAGATCGGGTGTAAAATTTGCTCTTTGTATTACTTTTGATAAGTCTGGATAGTTTCATGTTAGAGTTAGGTGCAATATGTTCAAAAGATTCAGAGATAATGGTATCTTATTTTGTTAGCTTATAGTTCGATGATCGGCGTGGCAAAAATGCCAAGGAATAAGTCAGTATTTCAATTACTTTTCTTGCATTATTGACAACTGTAATCAAGTTCTTGGTTCTACTAGTTACATGATTTTCTCCCTAGAATAAATACTACTTTTTCTGCCGAAGATCTTATTCATACTAAAGGCCATAAATTCGGTAATGGCCCCTATTACTGGATTGAAGAAATTGTTAATGCTTAGCATGTACTTAGCTCTATCGTATTACACGTTTACTGTTTGTATATCTAAAGCATTCAACTTACAGATTTTTTTGTAGGAATTTGGGATTCCTGGGTGTCTGGTTGACGCGCGTTGTGTCCAAAATTTGAAGAAAGTCGAAACTCAACAATATAAAATATGTACGTTCCTTTACTGTTACCAGTTTTCAAGAGAGGATTGATTTGATTCATCAGTCAACTGTTCGAGAGAAGATCTATATTTTGGAATAGCTTATCATCTATTAAAAAAATGCCTGAAGTAGAATATCCATATAAGCCACGTACATCTATCCCAACTCTTCAATATGAAGAATTTTGTGGAGCTAACTTTGGTTATATATTGTGGCCTGTTCAAGCGCCAGTCGCAGAAATCTCCAGTGATCAATCCCCACAAGCTAAAGGTCGTGTTTTATTGATTCATGGGTTTGGAGAATACACCAAGATTCAATACAGGCTTATGGATCATCTTTCATATAATGGATATGAATCTTTTACCTTTGATCAAAGAGGTGCAGGTGTCACATCTCCAGGTAAATTGAAAGGGATAACCAATGAATATAATACATTTAATGATTTAGATCATTTTATCCAAAAGAACCTCAAGGAATGCCAAGAAAAAAGTATACCTTTGTTCTTATGGGGTCATTCAATGGGTGGTGGTATCTGTTTGAATTATGCATGTTTTGGGAAATATAGAGATCAAATAAGTGGGTTCATTGGGTCTGGTCCATTATTAGTGTTACATCCGCATACTGCTCCAAATAAATTGACTCAAATAATGTCGCCTCTTTTAGCAAAATGTTTACCAAAAACTAAGATTGATACAGGATTGGATCTTGAGGGGATTACTTCCGATGAAAGGTACAGAAACTGGCTAGCTAACGACAAGCCGATGAGCGTTCCATTATATGGAACGTTTAGGCAAATTTATGACTTTCTAGAACGTGGGAAGAAATTACATAACGATAAAGATAGTATAATTGAAAAAAACTATAATAGAGATAAACCAATTATTGTGATGCACGGAGGGAATGATACCATTAATGATCCAAAGGGATCCGAATTATTCATCAAAAGGTGTCCAGCTACAGACAAGCAATTGAAGATATATCCGGGAATGAGACACTCAATATTCTCTCTCGAAACAGACGAAAATTTTGAGCATGTATTTAAAGATTTGAAGGAATGGCTAGATAATTATTGCTGATCTAATTAGCCAAGCGGGCAATATTATATATGTTTATCTAATTTTGATTACTTTTTCTTATTTTACTTATACAGGTGCCATTCGGCGTAATAAAAAACCACAGCTCGAAGGAAACACAGCGTGCGGCTGGTGCAAAAAATATGGGGGAGATGCCCATTGGAGACGAAAGGCATTTATTTTGTTTGGGCTGTCTACCAGGATTCTCAAAGCTGCGCGCCTGACATTTTCCCTTCAACTTTATTGGCAACGAATCAGTGAGTTGAGGGATCGGATATATTGCAAATGCAATTCTTACCACAATAAAAAATGTACACTGAAAATTCGATGTATTTTTTCGTGTAATGGATAGACGCATCTCTTTAGTGAACTTATACTCCCTATTATTATAAATACTTGGAAATATCGTATTTGTTTTTAACATTTGTATTATTATACACCTTGCTGGGCTGAATTGATTCTGCTTTTGACATAAAATAGGTATAATAGTACCATTATTGGACTAAAATAAAGATTTAATTCAAAACAAAAGAAATCTGGAACCTGATGAATGCTCTTCCAAAGAAAATTTCTACTGATAATGAAACTACTGAAGAAATGAAGGCCAAAGAACAGATCGCTAGTTCTGAAACACCAAATGTCTGCAAAAATAACATATGTTGTCTAAATATGTTTGAAAGAGCAGTTCAAGATCCATGTAGTCAAGCCTGTGATCTAGAAGATGAAGACAACTCCAGGGATTTATTTGAAAATTATACCGCGGTAAAGGAAATAGATCAAGAACATAAATCATTAGCACCCGTAAACGAAAAGCGTTACCAGTCAGACGAGGTGGATCCCTTAGACCCGAATCAAGACTCACTGACAGAAGTAAGGGATAGGACTCAAAGTAACGCAAACTTAAATAATTCCTTAAGAAAGCAACTACCTCGAAACCATAAACGAGCAGCTACTCTTTCAAATTCAAGTTTTAGTCAACATATTCCACTGTTTAAGCAACAGGCAGTACCGCCTGATCTACGGAAGATAAAGACTGCCCCATATTTTGAAACTGGATGTATGTCAGAGAAACAGCATGGACAAAGGAATTATGAAATCAATTCTTCTCCATTTTTCCTTAAGAATTCTAGACGAAATAGTTGCAATTTAATCCATCAAATGTCAAGGAAATCGACATTTTCAGAATCTCGTCCCATTTCTGCCCTCCGTCGTTCTAGTTCACAGGCAAGTACTAGGCAAAATAATGGAACATACAGCAGTTCAGAGTATTTAGGCCATTCACCCTGTAATGAACGAAGTTTGTCCCAAGTTTCATGTTCGGCTATTCCTACACACTTATACGGGCTGGAAAAATATGTGACGTCCGAACTTGACGCTCTATCATCGGCGAATGAATCGAAGTTGGAAGGAGCCGAACAATTTCCCGATTTATCTCTTTCATCTTCTGCAATTAACAATGGAAATGAGCCGCTAACACTTCAACTAACAAGAAGATCTTCTGGACTGCAAGCACAAGGTAGGAAAAGTAACCTAATACCCAATTCTGGAGGTAGGAAAAAATCTTTCATTGAAACATCGCTGGGTAGTTCTTTTTCATAAACTTGATTTAAAGATGCTCCATTTTATAGAAATCTTTTTTGGGCGATCTTTGAAGCTACGCACCATATTATACTAAGTTAATAGTTTTTTATATTTTTATAGTCCATTAAAATTAATATTACAACGTAAGAGTTTCTTTACATATTACATTATATTGGTGTCACCTTCCTTGTTTCATTTTCTCTTAAACCACCAACTTTTTCTGGTATTTCCACTATCAATGGTAGTGTCACCAGTGGTATCGCTCTCTGTGGCAATGGTTGATCTCCATATTCTACTTAACCTTGTTGAGGCTAATCGGGACCGTCCTTTACTTCCCTCACTATTCACATTTTTATCCGATCCACTACCATTCTTCGAATCAAACACTTTTGATGAGTTACTTTCTGAAGTACTTCTTGAATCACGTACTCGATAGGGATTATTAAAGAAGTTCATCCTTTCTTCATTGGAACAAGTAAATAATCTGGTCATATTGCTGGGCAATAAAAATCCACCTGCACAGCGGTCCATGTACACTTCTTTCGTATCACAAAAATACACACACCTTGCTAATGACTTCCCATACTCGTCTGATTTAAATAGTGTATCTGATGGATATTCATAATCAGATAACAAATTCTTTAACCTCTCCAATTTATTAAAAAGTAGCGACATTTCACAATCAAATTGCTTAGCCATTTTACTTGCCTCTATTGGGGAAGATGTAATTGTCTGTTGATGTGTTTCTTTTTCTTCGTCCTCCTGTAGATATTGCATCAAATCGTTTCCAAAAATTTCCGTATTATTTTCTGTTACCTTTTCAAACTCTAACTCACCTATCTCTGGCCCATTATCGCTTGAATTAGAGTTCCCATTGGATTTTCTATCCTTATTTCTTGAATCCATTAGAATGCCGATCAACTGTGTCTGACTTAAATAACTATCAATCAAATAGGGAATAGTTGGTAAATTTTTCAAAATTTCTTTATTCATAACCAATTTAGGCCTCGTCACTTTTTCATTCATTTTCAAATGTCTTGGTGAAAAATTTAACTTTTTTTCAGTAACTTTATCAATATAATCAAATAGTTTAAGCTTTTCATTTGATATGAATTCGTTTAATTTCATTAAATATGGTTCATTTTTACCGAAGTAAGTAATCGTGGAAAACTTCAAGAAAAATTTGCTTATCAATGTCAAGGTCCGTCTTGCATTTGCCGTTAAGTGTTTGTCAGTAATGTAAAATAATTTTGGATTCAAAATGATGGGACAGAAGAATCTTAGGAACAAAAACGCCGAAATACAATTCAGAATTGTCTGATGCTTCTCCTCACTTGTAGATACGTTGTCTCCGTTACCATTTATAATCTCAATATTCGCTCTGACAGCCTTTAGCTCACTTTTAATTGCAACTGGCAGATCATTACTTGTAGTATAAATAATTTCCCAAATCTCTTTAATGTAAGCTAGTAACTGCTGATAATTTTCCTCAACCAACATTTCTTTTTTGGGCCCGCTATTTGAACGACTTATCCGTTGAGGATCTAGTTCACATAGCTTATCTTCTTGAATGATTTTCGCAAGAATGTTTCCAATTGATTTTTCTAAATATTCAGCTCCAATCCTTTGGAAATACATTTCCATGGTTTTGGTTAATAAAGAATTACCTCTAAATAGAGAGTTCAGGATATTTGTTGATGGTAAATTTTTATTTACATTCTTGGTAATGGAATGATCAATTGCAAATAGCTCTTTATCAATCAATGCTCGTAACCAACTACTTTGCCTATTAAGAGATTGAAAAACATTCAGGAACACTTTCGCTACCTGATTTAATTTGAAGTCCATTGCAGAAATAATAGACGAATTGTTATAAATCATCGTAACAAATTTCGAAATATCTACATTCATTAAAGCCTGTTCAAATTTGATAAAATTAACCTGTGGCAGAACGAAATTCAAATCAGAGTTAATTCTTATGCATATAGAACCCATATCACCAGTTTTCAAAGTTGATTGTAATTGCAATCTGGCTTCCCTATTATAAGCTGGATCATTTATCATATCTTGCGTAATTTCAACGTAGCCAATTGTCGATTGATTATTATTCATATCTATTTGTTTGATAGTGATTCGCAGTGAATTTACTTTGGCCTTTTCGTTAAATTCATATTCTTCCATCCAAAACGGATTATTTGAAAAGTTAACTGTGGGTGTAACCATCCAAACATGGTCCCATATTGATACTTCGCAATAGAGAGTCGAACCTGACCCAACCTTTGGATCAAGATTCAATGAACCCTCTATTATAGAAATAGAGAAATGATTAGCTATCCGTAGTCTATTAGAATCATCAATATTAGTCAAAGATAAGGTCTCAGCTATTGCAAAGGAATTTAAAGCAACAAACCAGTCTTCCAAATCAATCTTCAAGGGACATTGTAATATAATCTCTTGATGCTGTTTATTCATTAGAGTAGGATCATTAATAATAAATGGATACCTTACATCATCCATAGGAATTCCCAGGTGTCGTCTTAGTTTAGGTATTATACCGAGGAACAAACAAGAATCTGAACGTAAGATTGATGTATCAAGTATTCTTATTTCTGAACGTAACAAAACGGATATATCCAATGAATATATTAGTGAGCCATCACTTTGTAATAAAAGATCTAAAGTTCCGTTTGATTTAAGGACACCCATTGCCTTGAACCAACCAAAGTCTCGGACTTTTTCATTATCACCTTGCTTATCATATTTAAGAGGTATAGATGAATTATCATTTACAATAGTATTTTCAATTTTGGTTTGTTTTTTCTTCAATTGCGGACCAAATACATTAAATTGACAAACTAACAGATTGGTAGGTTCACTTTTCTTCAATCTTGGTCTCACCAATTCCAATTTTTCAAATATTCCATCCTTTTTAAGGGCACTCCACCAAACTAAGGAAGAAAAAAGGTTTTGGAAAACATCCTTCCTTTTTGTACGGATATAAATGGGTGAACTATTTGCAGGTGCATTGAGCTTTATTATTGGTAGTGGTGAGTCATCATTCTCTATAAGTTGTAATTGACAACCTTGTAAATATCTGGCGATTGGATGCAATGCCGTAGTATTATCACTATCACTCTTATAAGGTAACATGCTGCCTAAGTTACAATTATCATGCTGGTTAATATTTATTGTATTTTGCTCCCCCAGGAGAGTTGATGGAATATTATGTAGCGAAAATGATTGAACCATTGCCTGTCCGTCGACTTTATGTATCAATGAACCAGTTCTTGTTATTTCTAAAAAATGTTGTTTCCAGTCATTTAGTAGAGGATCACTACACCACTGTACTTCGGCTTCAAATGTACCATTATGTGTACTTGTCATAGTGGTAAATTCTTTAAACGTAAAATCAAACTTATTATTTTGCAATTGCATACTTGTTAATGACGACTCATTACTTCGATTACTCATAGTAGGTTCTTGTCCTCCCATTGACAAATTGTAAAGTATTGTTTCCTTCCTTTTATGAGTAATGTGCCTGATGGAATATAATTGCGTTGTGACTGTATTAAAGGGCTCTAATAATTAATTAACCTCGAAGAGAGATTCATCATCTCTACAAAACAATAGATTATGGTTACCGCGAAAACGAAGTGCCACGCATGAGGATTGAAAGGGGGTGCCCGGCCGAAAATATTATCATTCGACAAGCACAGACAAAGAGAAATAGAACCAACAAGCATAATGATTTGCATTATTGACTTACTTGACCTTTGAAATAGACTGGAGATTACTGTGCAGGTGTCCCTAAGATAATTCAAATGGGCCAGAAAAATAGCAAATTGAAAGTGACAGAAACCGATAAGGCAGTTCTGCAGCTGAAAAGATCGAAGGATGAAATACATAAGTTTACAAAGAAGACAGACTCGTTGATATTGCAAGAAAAATCTATATTGACTCAACTAATAAGGGAGAACCCAGATACATATAAGAAAAATGTGAAAGTACGGTTTTTGCTGAAAAGGATACATTATCAAGAGAATTTGCTACAGCAGGCGTCGGATCAGCTGATAAATTTGGAGAATATGGTCTCCACATTGGAGTTTAAACTGATAGAAAAAGAATTCATATATGGCTTGAAAAACGGGAATAACATCCTTACGAAGCTCAATAAAGAGTTTGAAAAGGAGGATATTGCTAATCTGATGGAAAATATACAGGACCAAATTGCATACCAGGAGGAAATTGACGGCATACTATCACAAAGTATATCTGGGGTAAATGACTATGAAGACCAGATAGATAGAGAACTGGATCAAATGGAAGCAGGACTTTTGGAGAAAGAATTACCTTCTACAGAAAACATGGCTCCAATACATGTTGCGAAACCCGCTGTGAAAGAAGAGATCAAACCAGAACACGAAAATGAAGGGGAAAGACAACCAGTAGCATTACTGTCGTAGATATACATAGCATATAAATCCACGATTTCTTTGAACATATTGCATCTAACCTTAATATGAAATAATACATACTCTTCAGAGGGTTAATCATTATGAAATGTATAAGGTATATAAAGAGTAACTTTTTCATCTGATTCAAGACGTATACTTATCCTTTCTGTAATTGCTATTTCATTACATATTTTGTAATATATAGAACTAATCAAAACTTTAACCAAATATTGATAATTAAACCTTCATTTCTGATTCAACTCTTAATACTTATAATCTTATTCAGCAAAATCCATCATATATTCACGCTTATATAATCTGATGTACTTAAGTGCCGTGGTCTCATCCATTAACAACCGCGGTGCATTGAAAAAAGTTTCGACGCAGATCCTGTAAAATCCATATAAACCACTGATGAGCAACTTTGCATTTCTTCTTGAGATGAAAAACGTCTCTACTTATATCGTGCAACAATCCTGAAACATATACTATCAACAATGAAGTGGTCTTATTTGGATACTCTTTTAATTGCTGTTATTTCAATCCATCTAATAAACGCCCCTTACACCAAGGTAGAAGAAAGCTTTTCCATTCAGGCAATTCATGACATTTTAAAATACGGTATTTTGGACATTTCTAAGTACGACCATTTGCATTTTAGTGGTGTTGTTCCAAGATCTTTTATAGGTCCTTTAATACTTGCTTTGATAACAAAACCATTTACTTCCATCTCACATTTCTGGAACCATTATTCGGGTGTTGAACCTGCCACAGATTTTGAAACGCAATTACTAGTCAGATGTATGATTGGTCTTACTAATGGTATTTCATTGATTATATTAAAGAACTCAATTCAAGCCTTGTTTGAAAAATCTTTGACGGCTGAAGAGGTAAAGAAAAATGAACTGGATGAAAATGCCAATACAAATTACTATATTACTATCGGTAGTTGGTTTGTGATTTTTGTTATGTGCAGTTTTCACATAATGTTTTACAGTTCAAGGCCACTTCCAAACTTTATTATGACTTTTGCATCGACAAATATTGTGCTTTCATTAATTTTACTGGATAAATTTAATTGGGCTATATCTCTTTGTGCATTCACTGCAATTGTGTTCAGATTAGAAGTGACTGCGTTAGGAACTGGATTAACATTGTTATCAATTTATTACAAAAAAATCTCCATAAACAGAGCTATTTGCTGCGGTGTACTCGGTGTTGCGGTAGGTGCAAGTCTATCCCTCGGTATTGATTCTTATTTTTGGCAACAATCTTGTATACCAGAAATTGATGCATTCCTATTTAACGTTGTTTCGGGCCAGGCTTCCAGGTGGGGTGTTGAATCACCAATTGCATATTTCACTCATTATCTCAGAATGTTATTTGTTCCGCCTACCATCTTATTACTGAACTATTTTGGGTTCAAATTGGCACCAACAAACTTAAAGATTATATCCTTAGCAGCATATTTCCACATCCTGGTATTATCATTTCAACCTCACAAGGAATGGAGATTCATTATTTATTCAATTCCTCCAATCATACTTCTAGGTTCAACTGCTGCGGCATATTTATGGGAAAACTTTAGAGTGGATAGTTTTGGTAATATGGTCCTACTAGGTTTATTGCCGTTATCACCTATTCTTTCGGCTCTATTTTCTTTTATTTCATTATATGTCTCTTCTTTCAACTATCCAGGCGGTGAAGCCCTAGCAATTTTTAATCAGTACATTATCAATCAAAATATTTCCAATGCTACTGTTCATATAAGCGTTCCTCCATGCATGACTGGTGTTACATTGTTTGGACAACTAAAAGAAGAACTTTATCACATTACGTATGATAGAACGGAAAATCCAGCCGAATTAGAAGCACTATGGCCATCTTTTGATTATCTAATTACATATGTACCAACACCTGAACAACTACCAACATTTAGTAATGGTTCTCCATCAGATTGGGGAACGATTGGTTCTGCAAAGATGTTCTCCGGCATTAACTTTACATACATTAATGATCAATTCCTAAAAGATGATGAAAATGCTCTTTCATTGATAACAAATACACTATTGAAAAAAAATCTAAAGGACTATGCTCTTGAAGTCATTGAGAGCGTTTTATTAAAAAATGACGTTTTTTTTATCTACAAGAAGGTTCACGAAGATGGAGAAAACAAGATTAACAATAGTATGTAGAATATATATTTTAAAAAATATGAATTTCTAGCTAGTTACTTAAGATAGAGGCCTCTATAATTTGATAATCACGGACTATGAAATCACTGCGGCTGTATATTTTGTTCGTCGCTCGCAAAAGCTAGATCTCTAATTTCAATAATCCATGGGTCCATTAACAATTCAACAGCACTGGCACGTTTTGATGGGTTTTGTTTCAAGCATCGCTTCAAGAAATGTACACCGGTAACTGAAACTTCTTCACTTGTTGGCAGCTGAGGTGTTTGTCCCGCAGCAACGTGGTACATAATTGCCCATTCATTATCCAAATTTGCCCATGGTCTCTTTCCTGTAATCATCTCTAAAACTACGCATCCAAAAGCCCAAATATCATCTGCTCCAGGATTTCCCTTCATAGCTGAGCCAGTAATGGCCTCCGGTGCCATATACATTGGTGTACCAATGATATCCTTAAAGCTATTTCCGCTAACTACTTTTTCATTACTATCCTCAGTTTCATCTTTCACATCTCTGCTTGATATCCTTGTGCCATTCCTTGCAATCTTCGTGGCAGCTCCAAAATCAACATATTTGATAATGCCGTTGTAGTCTAGAAGAATATTTTCCGGTTTAATATCGCGATGTACAATGCCAGATTCATGTAAATATGCCAAACCTTCTAGCAGTTGCAGCGTATACACCTGTGTTACCATTTCATCTTCAATACGACCGTGTTCTAACAAGCCGGCAAGTGAACCACCTTCACAATATTCCATAAATATATTCACTCTATCTCGATGTACTTCAACTCCGTAATATTGGACAATATTTGGATGGCTGAGCATTTCCAATACTGTCATCTCATCCTTAATGGATGCAAAAATCTTTTCCATACTTTTGCTATCTTGAATTTTGATTTCTTTAACAGCCAATATCTCACCAGTATCTAAGTTTACTGCCGAATACACTTCCCCGAAAGTCCCTCCGCCAATAAATTTTCTCTTCTGCCATCTTATAGAAACGTTAGATACAGATGATGCAAGAGACGATAGAAACTTGGTCTTCCTATCGTTATCATCCAAAATTTTACCTACTTGGTATGAACTGCTGTGCAAGTTTCTTTCTAACTCGTTCAACTTTTCCATTCTAAGATTGGAATTTATCTGTAACATCAAATCAGAATTAAAATCATCGTCCAATGCAACATTCGACTTTACTTGAACATATCTCTTTTCAATCTCATCTGCTCTTGCACCCATCACATCAAAATGTAAAATCAATAGAGACATGCAAGCTGCAATCTTTTGTTTCAATAACAAAAACTGTGTTTCATCTAAACTCAAAATATTCCATCGACTAGTTATCTTCATTGAAAATTCCATGGCAGTGACACACCATCTGAATGTTCTCTTGTCTGCCGGATCGCAGTCATCTATTAAAAAAGACAGCCAATCGATCGTCAACTTGACCATTAACAAAATAATCAAAGATTTTTTTTCCCAATTTGATCCATTGGTCCGTAGAAAATTCCATCCAAAATCTCTTGTAAAGACAAAAATACTGTTTGTAAGGTCATCATTTGTTGGACATGTTTTTTTGAAGGTATTAACAATCTTTCCGTGATTATTAAGGACATTATATGTGCATCGAAATGAGCATTTTTTAATCCTCTGAAGAAGCGTTTCTACTTCTTTAACAGAACAATATTTGTTGATTGTAGATATGGTATCACCGACTGTGGCTTGGAATCTTTCCCTTTGATATTCAAGTGCATAGCAGGATCCCTGTCCATATAAAGTTAAAGAACTTTTAATTGGACTCATATTTATATCAGATATTCGGATTCTTCCTTTTTGGTTTATGTTATACATCTTCCCGTTCCACAACATAGGTTCGTCAGGACGGACGACAACAATATAACCCAAAGACTGCAATTTTGTCTCCAAATCAGAAATTTCGTTTTCATCGTTATCTTCTAGGTGGAGAAAAGATTCATTGAAATGTGCATGCGGTAAAGAATGCAAAGTTGAAATACCGTCTTCGATATCATAGTAAGGTATACCATTCTTCCCCATCTTTTGCACTATTGTCGAATTAACATCTATGTTCCGTTCATTGGCAATATAAATCGTTAAACTATTTTCAATTTCCAATTTGGGGAGCAGATCAGAGCCAATATCTGATCCGCATAATATTCTAAGAATTTGAGATTCATCACAACCTAATAGCTCTGGACTAGCAAAGAGATACACACCATCTTGTTCCAGCTCACCACCAGTATAAAGTAAAAAATGATCTGATTCTTGAAGTCTTGCTAGTAGAGCTGCATGGTCGTAAACTTCGAAAGCAACCGAATTTTGCAGTGCCTTGGTTTGAATGTTTGTAAATCTATTCAATTTTCTTTTCACAGATCCTACACTTTCAAAAAAATTCATCAACCATTTTTCTGCTTCCTTTCGATCCCTTAATAATGGTGGCCTGTTTTGTTGTTGGATAATATGAGCCTGTACTTTCTGTAATAATCTTAGCGTAAGTCTGTTAAACTCAACGGCAACAAGCTTTCCTGCATTTTCGATGTAAGATCCAACATTTTTCAATTCATCCCAATACTTTAGAAGCTCCTCAGGTGCTTTTGAAGTTCCCATAAATGTCGAGTTACTGTCTAATAGTTTCATATTTAGCAGCTTGAATAGGTATTGAATGGCATCAATGACCATCTTATTAAAGTGAGGATCAATCTCCCTCATAAGCGGCCATCCAATACAGTATTTTTTTACTGTATATTCAAGATCAACACAAAGCCTAATATAAGAAGAAAAATCATCTAGCATTTGATCAATCATCATCATAGTTGGGTTTTTTATTTTTTTAGCATATTCTAACCTAATCATAACAACAACCTTAATTAACCTTGCTGGAAAGATTAACAAAATTTTCAACTCCTCTCTTGAATGAACTAAGTTTAAGTCCTGCATCGTTTGCCGAGACCACATATAAAACATCTTAGCTCTTAATAACCATGGTGCTAATGGAAAGAATATTTTCTTCTGGAAAACAGCCTCAATATCTTTTTCTGTCATTATTTGTTCTACAAAAGATCTTGTACTTTCGAGTAATACCGTTGGATTCTCTAAACCATCCTCAGCCATCAGAGAATCAAGTGCACCATTTCCCATCCATTCATTTAAATATTGAATCATTACCTTGAAATTATCTTTGAAATTTAACCAATTCGTCATTACTTCAATTCTACTTTTAAATGCCTCAGTGTTTGCAATAGGTTTTTCTTTGTAAAGTTGTTTCATATTAGGCCAGAATGATATAATCTTGTCATAATTGTCCAGTAATTTTCGTACTGCAGTTGCTGCTTGGTCACTATCTAGTCCATTGTCGCAACGAAAGCTTAGAATCTCTTGGAAAAACACATCAGTATTTGCTCTTAAAAGTTGCAATGATTTTCTTTGGTCATCTATTGTCCTGCCGTTCATCCACGCTTTCAATTCTAACCAAATGGAATCAGAATATTGAGTGTTCAAACCTGGAGTCCTATTCTCCTTTGCAATCTTGGTTTTTTCACTTTTGACTATATCACCATTTAAAACATTTGATAACATGGTTTGCCACTCAATCCTCTCCAAAATGGCTGAATTTTGTAGTAATTTGGGGAGAAGAGACTCAACAGCACTCATGTCGTTTTCAAGAGAAATATTCTCAGTTGCATTTTTAGTATAATCGAATTCATTTAGCCACTGTAGTCGCTTTAGAAGAAACTTTGAACTCATGATAACTAAGCTTTCATTATTCATACTCCTAGAGGCTAAGCCAAACTCATCGTACTTTAAATCTCCTTTGGCCATCGTTTCATCAAGATCACTGCCTGGATCGTCATCAACATCATCATATTCTTCAAGAGAAGAAGGTACTATTCCTCTTGTATAATAATCATCTGGGATATTGTTCTTCAATTTGGCTAAATAATTTTTTTCATTTAAGACGTATTGCTTCTTGAAAGTTCTTGAGCTGATTGTAGAAGATGTATTAGTTCTATTTATCGATCGTGAGGAGCCAGTAGGTAATGGGATATCCTGTAAACTGGTAACTGATGGTGAAGTATGATTTGCTTTTGAATGAGATTTAGAGTGGGATTGCAAAGTAGAAACAGTTGAGCTGTTCATGGTGCTAAGAGATGCAAGTTCAGGAGAAACCACCAAGGTCGGTGTCGATATGAGTGAATCTATAGAAGACAAATTGTCTTCTGCATCTTCAGGCTTACGTTTCCCTGGAGAAGTGCTTCTTAAAGATGAACGTCTAGTGGAAGCGGGAGGAGAACTATTTATGCTAACATTTGAAGATGCTTTATTTTTATTTAGCTGTTTATGTGATGACATTTGAGGTACTACCCCTGTAGAACGAGTACTTCTTATCAATGGTTTAGGTAGCGGACCATCAAGATTTCTTTGTATATTTCCTGTTGTTTCTGAGGCTGATATTCCTATAGAATGCGACCTGTTGCGTCCGTTATGAGGTATTGAATTTCTATTTTCAATTGATACTTGATCCATAGGTGTACTGTCGTCATCTTTAACTAGTGTATTCTCATTTTGTGGCATTCCTGTAATATTGATGGATGCTATTAAATGTCATATACTTTGAAAATAAATGTTGGAAATAATTGAAGGTATTATGACTTTCAAGTCTTTTATACGTTACTTTCAAAAAAAGATATTGTTTTTCTGACTGTAGATAACTGGTAGCCTATGTATTAATTATAATATAACCAAGCTCTCCGGTAAAGAAAGTTTAACGTAGCTCAATATCATCTCAATTTGTTGTTTCACTATAGTTCATAAATGGTCGGGCTTCAAAGCCATGGAAATGGCGTCCATCGGCATCGAAATAATGCAAGCACTTCAATATTTAACAGTACAGTACAAAAGCAATTGAGTTCACAAATTGAGAGGACCCACGAAGGATCGAGCAGCACCATTCTAGGACATTAATATACATTATAAATTATAGAAAAAGAAATGGAATTGGACGAATGTTTAGAAAGACTTTATAAGGGCCAATTGCTGCCAGAAGTTACGATCAGAGCATTATGCTTCAAATTGAAAGAGATGCTCGTGAAGGAATCAAACGTGATTCATATTAGTACACCTGTAACAGTAGTTGGCGATATGCACGGGCAGTTTCATGACATGCTAGAAATATTCCAAATAGGGGGTCATCTACCAGATACAAACTATCTATTCCTTGGTGATTACGTAGACAGAGGATTATACAGCGTTGAGACAATAATGCTGCTGATCGTTCTAAAGTTGCGATATCCAAATAGAATACATCTTTTGAGAGGGAACCATGAATCACGACAGATTACCCAAAGTTACGGTTTCTACACAGAATGTTTGAATAAGTATGGAGGAAACTCCAAGGTATGGAATTATTTGACAGACTTGTTTGATTTCTTAGTTCTTTGCTGCATAATTGATGGCGAAATATTCTGTGTTCATGGAGGTCTGTCACCGAACGTGCAAACTATTGATCAGATAAAGATAATAGATCGATTTCGAGAGATTCCACATGATGGTGCCATGGCAGATTTGGTTTGGTCAGATCCTGAAGAAAGTAACGCTTCACAAGCACTAGAAAGCAAGACAGAATTATATGCTGATGCTTCTCATCATTTTCAAGTTTCTCCTAGAGGAGCAGGTTACACCTTCGGTAGAAGTGTTGTAGAGAAGTTTTTATATACCAATGACATGGCGAGAATTTATAGAGCACACCAGCTCTGTAATGAAGGATATCAAGAATACTTTAATGGTTTAGTAACTACTGTATGGTCTGCACCAAATTATTGCTACAGATGTGGTAATAAAGCCTCTATTTTGGAATTGTATTCGAGGGACAACTACTATTTTAATGTCTTCACAGAAGCGCCAGAAAATAAGGAATTAAATAATAATCCTGGGCCTAATATGGTTACAAATAAATTAATATCGGAATATTTTGATGATGAACAAATAGAAGGTTCATTAGTGGACACTGATGTATTTTCAGATGCATATCAGTCTAAGCATGCATCAAATAGGAAAGTTGAATACTTTTTATAGATCAACAAAACAGGAAAAAAAGCTGATTGGAATCACAATTACTCATAATAGATTTAATATAGTATATTAAATGGGGCATATGTACATATTTTGCATATAATATTATTCATCAAAAGAATAGATGGTAATCTATAAATAATATAACTCTAAGTTAGTGTTGTCATGTACTTCATAATCATCCAGTGTTATATGGTCCTTAAGAATTGTGCCCGCCTTCTGTAGGATAATTTTGTTGGGTGGATTACCCAATTGAATTGAGAGAACTTTTTTGAAGTCACCTACCGAATCTTCTCCAAGGCATTTTACCTTGATCTTTTTTCCAAATCTATCATTTACTATTACTTCTATCATTCTTCAATATCCAAAGCAAACACTAATAGCTTCAATTAAGGTGTGGATATACCGATAGATATGTCTTCATGTACTTAACAATTGCTATGACCCCATACTGTTACATCTGACCTTCGCGGCAACGAAACCTGCTGAGATGCATGGCGGTGGCAAAAAACTTTAAAAAAGGCAGCAGAAGTCTTACAACGACAAGGATATAAAAAAGTGAACTAAATGAATAGCAAATAATGTTGCCGATACACGACGGGCTTGTCTATTGGGAGGTACTTTTTAGGTGATGATGCTATCACCAAATATTTTACTTGTCAAGAAGCATGGACAGTTCAAAAAATAATATCACCAGATGATTGTATGCTGTGTTTTTACTCAATAATGACTCAATTCCAGTATCTTTTGAAAAGATAAGTATCATCACGGATCTCAAATAGGTTTTAATGTTATGAGAGCGCATCTAATAGAATACATTTGAATGGCGAAAAGCCGATTAACAGGTTGTTACCAGGTTCCTGTGGCTTTTATAAAATCGTCAGCTGATACTCTAGTTTTGCATTAAAGAGGAAGCATAAATGATCTAAATCTGTGATTTATCAAAAAAATATAACTGTTAGAAGCTTATAGGCCGATGTTTTTTATGTATTGTTCGTCGTCAACTAATTCTTTGAACATAATATTTGCTGATTTTCTTGTGGTGAATTCACGAACCTTGGCTGGTGAAATCGATTCAAAGTCTCCCAATAAGCTACGAATAACAGAAGTGCTACTATTTAGTATTTGTATTTCTTATCACCTTTCCTATCTGCTGCAGTTCACGTAAAAAAATTTGGCGGACGTGAGACTATAAATAATGGATTGGTAGATCGTCTTGGAGCTAGTCTCATACACAATTATTTAAGTGTGACACCACAAGTCCTGTTTTTGTATAGTACATAAGGGGTCCAGCCATATTTAGATCTGACTGAACTAGAACGAGAGATTGGTGGATCAATAGGTTCCCTAATTAAGATATCCACCTTTTCTTCCAATCTCCTCAAATGCTCAGCTTTCAAATTTTTAGACTCATGCTGACATTTTTTTTTTAAAGTAGAATAATCTTGTCTGTGTAAGAAACTGAAGACGAAGCAACATTGTTAATGTTCGTAACTTTTGAAGTCCCAATTTGTAATTATTCGATTCAGAAAATAGACTAAGCTCTTAATCCTTACTTTCGGTTCCAGAGGATTTTTGATTAGTCACATCCACACTGCAGTTGCCAGCCTTTCGACATTATTTTTGACTAGCACCGGTTATTGGATCAGCCTTAACCGATTTTTGCTCTTTGAATCATCATTAAAGAGGTATTTGATACTAAATATATATATTAATAATACTATAATTATGCCACAATTCCATTTACGAAGAATATTATCAACCGATTTTCTTTGATATATAAAATCCACAGGGATCTACACAATGAATCAAGAAACTACTATACTGCAGAGTATATCTCGTTGTTATCACTGATGCCTAGAAGTGATTTACTGCCGCCGTCGACGCTGTCCGTTCATCTCGAAAATATTAACATCTCTTCAGACTAGAGGGGAAAAAAAGATGGGAATATAGAGAGGATCACAACATTCTTCTACAGTACTAAAAAAGACAGATACCAATTTGATGGCCATTCTTAACATCTTATTCATTGATTCATACGATTCGTTTAGTTACAATCTTGTAAGGTTAATTGAGCAACAACAAATAGAGTATAACTCCGAGAAATTATTTGCTCATGTAACCACAATTCACAACGATACATTTAAGACTAAATCCCAACTGCATTATTATTTAAAATACTTTGACTGTGTTTTCGTTGGGCCAGGGCCAGGAAATCCAATTAATGGAGTTAGCGATACTGGTATAATCTCATCTCTTTTTTGCGATGACTTTGAAGAGATCCCTATCTTGGGAGTATGCTTGGGATTCCAGGCTATGTGTTATTCTGAGGGTGCATCGATTACAGAACTGGAAACCATCAAACATGGACAAGTATACGAGATGTCACTTGCAGAACAAGGAACAAAACATGACCTATTCAAACACTATCCGAAAACGTTTAAATCTACAAGATATCATTCGTTGCATGTTATAGATCCACCTCCATCCATTGTTCCTTTGGTATATACAGATGATGAAAATGGGAGACTATTAATGGGTGGCCAAATTCAAAATAGACCATGGTATGGTGTACAATATCACCCAGAATCGTGCTGCTCAGACTATGGCGCTCTACTTATTACTAACTTCCTTTCTTTAGCTCAAAAACATAACGAGGGTTCCCAACGTTTATCTACTATTTTGAATCAAAGACAGAATAATCCCACCGAATTTGAATCAGTCTTATCAAACCTTGCAAATAAAATCAATCATAACCCCATTTATGAAAAGCCAGAAAGCACTCAATTAAAAAAAATACCTTTAGCTGTTCAAAAATATGAAGTTTTAGGCGATGCAAATTTAACATTAAAACTATGTGACAAAATTGAAGAGCAGAAATTTATAATGGCATCCTCGTCTCTCTCCCCAAATCGTGGAGAATGGTCAATTATAGCACTTCCTTCCAACAAGTGTAAAGTTTTTACTTATTATAACAATGTTCAAAAGACTACAATTCATAAGTGGAGAGATCCAAGCGTAACCTCTGCTATTATCAAAACAGCATTGAGTGATGAATGCAACAATTTGAGTGTAAATACTGGATTAGAGACGGTAAAAGAAGAAAAATCTGAATTTTGGAACAGACTAGGTAAGTTTATGAAGCCATATTTAACAGATGAATTTCAAGAACTTCCGTTTATAGGTGGTTTAGTTGGTATATTAGGATACGAAATGGGATTGTATGTGACTCGGAATAAGGAACCAGACTGTACGTCCAATATTCCAGACGCAAAACTGGTATTTATCGAGAATAGTATTGTAATAAATCACAATACCGGCATATTATATACGGTATCGTTAACTGATAAATTCCCTGAGAAAATAACGGCATTACTTTCTGATAGTGACAGTCTTTTGCAAATACAAAAGTCTAGCCTTCCATGGAGCAAGAATCTTCCTGAGGATATTAAATTTAACATTATAATGCCAAATAAGATAGATTATAAAACAGCTTTCAATAAATGTCAGCAATACATCCATAAAGGTGATTCCTATGAAATTTGTCTTACCACGCAAACTAAAGTGACACCTGAGAAAAAAATCTCTCCTTGGAGAATCTTCCAAACGTTAGTTCAAAGGAATCCAGCGCCATTTTCAAGTTATCTTGAATTCAACGATATAATTGACAGTAATGACGTTCTATGCCTATTGAGTACCTCACCCGAGAGATTCTTAAAATGGGACAATGACATGTGCGAATTACGCCCTATTAAGGGAACCGTGAAAAAAGGTAAGGACATGACAATTGAAAAGGCTACCGAGATATTGAAAACACCAAAGGAGTTTGGAGAGAATCTAATGATCCTTGATTTAATAAGGAATGATCTCTATGAACTAATCCCAAATGTGAATGTGGAGGAATTTATGTCGGTTGAAGAGTACGCAACGGTTTATCAGCTAGTTAGTGTTATTAAAGCTTACAACTTACCAGAAAGCCAATATTCTGGGATAGATATCTTAATGCATTCCCTACCACCTGGTTCTATGACCGGTGCGCCAAAGAAAAAAACTGTTGAACTGCTGTTAGAAGATATAGAAAAGGACTTAAACAAGCATGTTTACAACAGTAATAGAGGTATATACAGTGGTGTGTCCGGTTACTGGTCAGTGAACGGGAATGGTGACTGGTCTGTAAACATACGTTGCATGTACTCATATGATAATGGTTCTTCTTGGCAATTGGGTGCTGGTGGTGCAATTACAGTTTTAAGCACTTTAGAAGGTGAATTAGAGGAGATGTACACTAAATTAGAAAGCGCACTACAAGTATTTCTTGTTACTTAGCAGAGAATAAGTTTAAGGAAGATCCGCTAGTATTTAAACGTTCGGCTACTAATCATTTATTTACCTCATACATACATTTAGCTTCAATATTCTCTTTATTTCTTTATTGTTGTTTTATCTGCCTTTTCTAGACATTGTTATCTATAGCATTCTTTGAAGCAGATATCAATAGATAAGTTAATTTAATAAGTTCTGCGACAGACTTTCTCCTTAACGTTGGCTGTTTAAGTTTCGTTGCGTATTATTATTATATGACAACCCACACATCGCACCAATCTTATTGAAACTAAATGGGCAAAGAAAAAAATTAAAAAGAAGGAGTTCATACACTTCATCACTTCTTGCCCCACACAAACTGTATTATAACGGTATATATCCTCTAAACAAGTGTGAACCACTCAATTCGACTAAGACACTATAAGAAATGACAACAACAGTTCCAAAGATATTTGCATTCCATGAATTTTCTGGTGTGGCGGAAGCTGTGGCAGATTATGTGGTTCATGCTCAAAACGTTGCTCTAACAGAAAAGGTTAAGGAAAGAAAACAATCCACTTCTAATGGACATGGTGAAAGTAAAGAAATGGGAAGAGTCAGTTCCACTAAAAGTATCTCATCTTCAAGAGATTCAACCAAAAAGATAAATAGAAGAAAGGAACGGAGATTTAAAATTGCACTATCCGGTGGTTCTCTTATTCAAGTTTTACATGAAGGTTTGTTAAAAAGAGAAGATGTTCATTGGAGTAAATGGGATATTTACTTTGCCGATGAGAGACTGGTTCCATTTGAATCTTCGGAAAGTAATTATGGTCAAGCAAAGAGGAAAATCCTTGACCTTATTGATACTGAAAAATATGGCACTCCCAATGTGTATCATATAGATGAAGATTTAGTCGATGATCCACAGGAATGTGCTGATAATTATGAAAAGGTATTGATTAAAGGCTTTGCTGGCAGAGATTCAGTTAAATTACCTATGTTTGATTTATTCCTATTAGGTTGTGCACCAGATGGACACATTGCCTCATTATTCCCTAATTTCCAAGAAAATTTACGTGAGAAATTGGCATGGGTAGTCCCAGTTGTTGATGCTCCAAGTGGGCCTTCAACAAGGATATCTTTAACCATCCCAGTGATTTGCCATTCTCACAGAGTTACCTTTGTAGTAGAAGGTGCTACAAAGGCTCCTGTTATTAAGACCATTATGGAAAGACCAGAAAAGGGTTTACCTAGCAGTATTGTCAATGAAGGTGCTGCAGGGCGTGTCTCGTGGTTTGTTGATGATGATGCGTTAACAGATGTTTTTGTAACCAAGAAGAAATATAAATTCCATGATCCAGTTGAGTTACACTTTGATAAAGAATAAAAAAAATTAGAACAAAAACATAACAAACCTATAAAATAACGACTTGTAACCAATTAATTGTACCTTAGATTTATCCGCCTTAATATTTTCCACCTCTTTTCTTTCTGTAGTTATCATTATTATATATTTCGCATTTTTTCTACTATACAATACATATACAACGATATACAAAAATTAATAATTCTCTGCTTTCCATTCCTTTCTAATTCTATCATAGTTATTCATTTTTATAGTACACATATATACATAAACTATACATACGAACCAATAGTACCATTGGTGTTTCCATTAATATCAGCATTGGCTCCTTCAATGTTAGAGTTCCCAGACATCCTTTCGAAAAGATATCTACCATCTTGTAAGGAATATTCATAATCATCATCAATTCTAGATCTGTTTCCACCATTCAATGGACTTAAGTTGTTATTATGATGTTCCTGCGTATCATCTGTTGGTTCATACATCATCATACCAAAGAATTGATAGTAATATTCTTCACCTAAAATTTTTAGTAATATCTTTTGTTTCAAATCGTATTTATAGCTTAGAGGAACCAAAATCATAAATGCTACCGGTAGATACTTATTCAGGAAGTGAACCAATGGAATCAAAGCTAAGTCATCGTATAAGGTAGTCTCAAAAGAACTCTTGATATCCTGTGTGGAACTTTGTGATGGAATCAATACCATTAAATTGAAACATAGGGGAAACAATAATCTACTTGAATATAAGGAGTAATATAATGCATTAGATGGATTACTTTGACCATTGGGAATCAAATGGAAACTGATGAATTTGAATTTACTCATTGCATATAATGATGCAATAGTGTTATAATGAAGTATTAAGAATTCCAATGCAAAATGATACCAATGATCTCCGTAAAAGATCCAGCCATGGGCCCATTTAGTTGGAATAATTTCCAAGAATAAAATAAGACTTGATAATACTGATGCGCCTAAACCTAGAATAGACAATGTACCTCTCTTTAATATTTCATCGGAAGATCCATGCGATTGTGCTAATGTATGAATTATCCCGTCTGAATGTGTTTTACTGTAAACATAGTTATAGTAATGAACAATAAATTTATTATAACTCTTGTTGAGTTTTGTCAACGTATTAATTTGGGTTGATAGAGATGAAGGTGGTAAGATAGAAGTCTTTAATACTTTCGTTTCATTCAACTTAGCCTGCACTTCTACTTTACATTCATTTAACATATCATTAAATGTGACATCACCATTACTTGTTTCGTTTGAATTTAATATTTTAGTGGCATTATCTATCATATTCAGTTGAGAATCATTTAAATCGTCGTTAACTTTACTTAGCTCAACAAATAACTTGTTGTTAGATTCTAAAGCGGGATCCCTAGCAGAAGACAAAAGGTCTCTTGGTAAAATGATTAATCCTGTTGATAATAATACCAGAGTATAGCTCAAAGAATATAAATGAGCCAACGATATCAGTAAGGGTTTAAAATCTCTTAATCCATGACCTGTACTTGAGACTAAATAGATTGTCCCGATGATGATACCAACAAGACATAGCGAATAGAATTTAACGTTTTGGAAAACTGCCTTAGAGATTCTTTCAGATAGTTTTCCTCTCGGTAACTCATATTTTAAGGATATAAATGATATCAAAACGGGTATAATGAACCAACACAAAACAAATTGAATCCAGTAGATGAATATCCATAGGTATTTAATCCAGCCCAAATTACCTGGCGCATTTGATATCTGCGATCTTGTTGCCGGTAAATCCCTTTGAAGAAGTGTATTATTGCTTGCAATTAGTACTGTTGAATTTAGAGAAGGGGATGGAGTTGATGATGAAGGTGAGTTTAAAGTGGCAGTCCTAAAGAGGTCGAAGGGTAGTAAATATGCGGTTGCTAGTAGTACTATCATGTTTACTGTTAGAATAAGTAAGGTGAATGGAAAGGAATTCTTGTGCAATTTAAACGAGAAGTACTTATTTATGACAGCCAATGATGAGAAAAGGATCCAAAGACATCCCGGAAGTATAAGAATATTCATTTTCGTTTCTTCGATGCTATAACGTAGGCTTTATTAAAACCAACACAACCAAAAACCAGGTTTTAAAGACTGTATGACTTAATTTCCTAATATTACTTTACAGTATCGAGTGAGTTACTTGATAACCTCAGTCTGTCAATATTAGAATAACGAAGATAGACTTGGTTTATCCATTTAGCTAGTAATAATTTACTACAATGATTACGTTTTTACAAGGTATTAGAGATAGGGCATTAGGTTTGAACAAAATAGGGTAAAGTAGGGTAAAAATGTGCAAGCAAAAAATTTACGAAATGAAAACTTCCAAGAAATTCTAGGGGATGTCCAAAGTCTCGGCAGAACTTTTTGTTGGCGGCGTTTTATTTTAGGGAGCTCGGCACAGCTGCGGGAACAACCCCACGCCGGATTTTAATTTTGAAGTAATCAGTTCTCGAGGTTCTGGAACTCGAGATGTTCACGAGAAAGGCACTTTCGAGACTACAAGGGAAACCATAACTACATATGTAGCACAGTAGATCTTACTACGTCCGTATTTCAAAGAAAAAAAAAATAACTCAATCCATTCAGGGGCCAAATTAGGGACTTGAACAGCTGGGATGTTCTGTTATTTCTGGAACTATAGAATCGAAATATCATCGCAACCTAGACCCCCTATTGTCACACACTTCTGTATTATCGACCCACTTTCTTAGGAATTGCACTTTCATTCTAGGTCTTGTCTCCAGTATATGGACTTCTGCAAGTTATATGATGTATAATGTGTTCCCCACATCTGTCACCCCCATGCTTCAGTCATGGACATATTGATGGACATTCATTTAAAATAGTTTCAAATATACTTAAGTATTCGACATGAATGAGAAGCAAAAAAGTATATAAGTAAGCAGTAAATTCAATTAGAAAAGTATATCGAACTTGCCTTGTAATTTTTTAAAATTGTTTGAAAAAAAGACTCCATAATAAAAACAAATTATAAATAAGAGAAAAAGTAAAATATATTAAAACCATAAAATGACCGCTGAAAAATCTGACGTTAACCTTCATGATATTATTCCAAAAGTTAAAGGGATTTTAAAAGTTGATAAAGAAAAAAATGTCATCCATAGTTCCGGTATTGCCAAAGGACTTGAAAGAACACACATTCAAGATATTTTCAAAGCCTGTCAGAATGAATTAGGGAGAGTTGGTTATGCGGTTTATCAAGACGCTAAGGGTACCAGCCATCTTTGGGTCAATCCAGAGACTGGTGACACTAGTATCGTTTTTACAGAAAAATGGTATTAGACGGACAATTCGAGGTTAGCGCTAATAAAGCTACTCTTTGCTTTTAAATAACTTCAATAATTCTAATAATTGCTTAATGACTTAATAATTTAACCTAATACAAGAATATCATATATACTGTTTATGCCATCTTCTATCTAGAGTTTACTTTATATATATATATATAATTTGGTAAAACGACGGGTAAGACGACAATGCAACGTACCTTAAACCATGCATTATTATGTTATAATCGGAAGGCCGCCACCCGACATCTGCATGATTAAATAATAATAGCGTGACAATAAAACAAAAAAAGGGAAACCCCACTTCCGATTATAAGGAAGCCATTCTTTGAGATGCATTACCAGACCGGATCATAAACTCAGAAATATTGATGGAGTTTGTCTTTTCGTTGCCTTGTGAATCCTCAGTATCCCAGACCCCCGAGGAAATCACCTGTTCCCTCTTAGCATGATTATTCCTTCCATACATCTAGTTTTATAGAATCTACAAAGATTTCTTTTAATTGATCCCTATACGATTATCCCACTTTATCTCCTTTCAATCTCTACGTAAGTAATATCGTAATTCATAATGCCCGCATGCATACCTCTTCCTGGAGTAAAGGAAGTTTCCCGAACTGATACATACGTGTAATTCCATAGTCACCAATATGCTCCTATCCGTTTAAGATGTGCTATTCCTTCTATAATTGTTAATTATTTTCTATTATTAGTCTGTTACAACCCCCCTTAACCAGAATAAGGACTTGTTGGAACTACTCCCTACTCCTCCCTTAAAGTTAAGAATGTGCTAAATTAACCACAATTCATATCAATTAAAATATAAACATACAAATTAGAAAATGTATATAAAGGTAAAAAATACACCTTTGGAACATGTACTTAAGTCTTATAATCATTACAGTTTCTTTTTTATCATTATCACTTTTAGAACCTCAAGTTTATTAAGTCTACTAAACTTAAGATAAAGAAACCACTGTAATACACTTTAACACAAATCAAAAAGAAAAACAAATTAGAATAAATTTAAAAAATGAGAGACTCAGTTAGAATGGATGCAAGAACACCAGCAGAAATTCCACTTTTAGAAATTATTCCAAGAGTTGCCGGTACATGTACACTAGATTCACAAGAACATATAATTGATACTTCAGGTATTGCCAGAGAAATAGAAAAAACACATATTCAAGATTTGTTCAAGGCTGCTCATGACGAACTAGGTAGAGTCGGGTACGCTGTAATTCATGACGCTAAGGGTATTAATCATATTTGGTATGATCCCGAAAATAAAAGGACTACAATGGTCTTTACAGCCAAACAAGTACCAGCAGCTGGTCCAAACCAAAATGAATAGAGGTAATTTATTGTCTTTTACGAACTCTTTATTTTCTTTAGATTTATCTAGGAATTAATAAATAATATTTAATTTGGAAAATGAAATATTTCTTCTTTATTTGAATGTGTACGTGCAACTAATTTAATATATACAGGATAAATGCATTTCTCTTTAAAATTATATCACTGCCTTAGTAGGTTTTTTGACACCATATTTGGATCTAGACGATATCCTATTCACGACCCCATTTAAATCTCCTGCTCCTCTAACCACATGATATTTCACACCAGGAAGATCTTGACATCTACCGCCTCTCACATAGACGATACTATGCTCCTGCGCATTATGTCCTTCCCCTGGAATATAGGCTGATATGACATTACCATTCGACAATCTAACTCTACATGCCTTTCTTTGTGCTGAATTTGGTTTCTTTGGTTTCAATATCATTACTTTTAATATGACACCTTTTTTAAACGGACAATTATCTAATGCTGGTGCAGTGACAATTTTTTTCCTCCTTGGAGGTCCAGCACCTCTCTTTATTTGATTTAACGTAGCTTGCGTCCATAACGTGGTGGAGAAGGATACTCGCTGTTGCGTCAATATCTGTAAAGGTTTAATTAAGGGTATCAACCTTGGAAGCATGATTGCTGATGATGGGTTTAACGCTCTTTATATTAGCCTTCTTATTTCAAATCCTTAAGTTGGTGTATCTTTCAGTAGCATGTCGCGGATACCACTTCGAAGACCGGGGTTAACGTCGATGCTAACTTATGCAATACATACAGCTACAAACTGAATATAACGAAAACTATGTTAATGCTACTATTATTATTCTTGAATATATACATATACATTCTCATTTGCTCATCTATTAATATATTTACATGCAAATTTCCCGGATGTCATCATATAACCTTCTCTTCTGTAATGTTCTCTGTATCAGCTGCTAGAGAGAAGCGGTACATTGTTTCCCAAAAAAGGGTAAAACTCTTCTATTTGTTCTTGGTTTGAGTATAACTAAATCTTTTTCTTGTTGGTGCAAATTCGCCTAATTTCCTCCCAACCATATCTTCAGTAACTTCTAAAGGAATATATTCCTTCCCATTATGTATTTGAAACTTCAAACCAATAAACTGTGGTAATATAGTGGCTGATCTAGCATTTGTCCTTATAGGTGTCCCTTTATTCATGGCTTCTTTGATGGGGAGAGGAACAATATTAGGACCTTTCCATGCTGATCTTGATAGTAATCTTAATGCACATCTCATTGTAAAATACTAAACCGGTGATATTTAGTTTAATTGGGAGTAAAAAAGACCACTTATTCCTGATCTATGCTCTATGTCTGCCTCGCCTCTCTTCTCTGCATTGCTGTTGTAGGTAGTAAATCGAAAAAACCTAGGGTTATTTAGGGCTGAATAGGGTAATAAAAATTTTCACGACAAATTAAGCGATGAGATACATAATAATTCCAGTTTCACATCTTCAAGTATATAATATTAGTGCAAGTTCTTTAGCTAGAATTAAGAAGAATATAGTAGAGTGAGGTGACCTACTGAAAAAAAATGTTTGCCGTTAGATTTGACCCGAACAAGATCACTGAAGAGATCAAGGAGCACGAATCAATACCTAAACAGATAATACCTTTGAAGAGGAAAAAATCGATAAGCAATGATGGTGAAAGTGATCTAGATGAGCCAGAAGAGGACCAGTTGCATAAAAATGAAGAGAAAAACAGTGATGATGATACCTTAGAATCAGAAGTTGAATCTGAAGCTGAAAGTGAATTAGAGCAAGCGATAGACAAAATAAACTCAGCAACTAATAACGATAATGATGAAGAGATTGGAAAGCATACATCTATTCTTTCTAGATTTCAACAAACAATCGCATTACAAGATAAAATGCACAGCTCTTATTTAGTGCCAGAAAAAACAGAGTCTCTCCATGGTAAGGAGGATGAAGATGTTGATATGGATACACATAATCTTGAAAATATCCCTCAACCTGTTATAGTGAGGAACACAAAACTAGACACAAATGCAATATCCAGCGAAAGTAAATCAATTGCATGGCTGAATTTCAATAAAGTCCATTACGATAACACGATGATAAAACCATATTCATCATACGAAGATCGTTTGGAACCCAAACTATTAAACAATATAACGAAATATTTTTCCAAAGATACTTTCCCAATCCAGACTATAATATTAGACACAATATTACCTACTTTAAACTTTTCACTAGGAGCTACAAAGAAACATTTCACCAGAAGAATCGGGGATATCTTAGTCAATGCCTCAACGGGTTCAGGTAAGACACTTGCATATTCCATACCTATCATACAGACTCTATCTAAATGTAGAGTTAATAAACTTCGTGCTTTAATAATTGTCCCAACAAAATTATTGATTCATCAAGTGTATGAGACAATAAGTAAATTATCGCAGGGAACAAGTTTAATTGTAAGTATTTCGAAATTAGAAAATTCTTTAAAAGATCAACACCAAAAATTCATAAAACAAGAACCTGATGTATTAATTACTACCCCAGGTAGATTAGTTGACCATTTAAATATGGGATCTATCAACTTAAAGAATTTGAAAATATTAGTATTAGATGAAGCCGATCGTCTATTAAATCAATCCTTTCAAAATTGGCGTTCAGAGTTAATGAATAGATTAAAAACAGATAAATTAGATAAGCTACCTGGCAACGTCATTAAGATGGTGTTTAGTGCCACCTTAACTACAAATACTCAAAAATTACACGATTTGAATTTATACAACCCTAGATTGTTTGTTATGGATTCTGTTAAATTGTATCACTTACCAGCAATGTTACAAGAGTACAATATTAATATTCCTACCGCCAAAAGTTTCTACAAACCGTTGTACCTGTTACGTCTCTTAAATAAACAATCATCCGCTAGAATGCTAGTGTTCGCTAAGTCCAATGAATCATCTCTAAGATTGGGGACACTATTGAATATCCTACAAGCTAAAAATATCAGTAATGGTACCAGCTGCGAAATCACATCTATCAACTCAAATAATTCAAAATCGGAGAACAAGAAATTAGTGACGGCGTTTGCCGCCACCAATGACACTAAAAAAAACAAAATTTTAATTACAACGGATCTAATGTCAAGAGGTATTGATATTATCAATATTACAAATGTTATCAATTATGATGTTCCAATTTCCTCCCAACAGTATGTGCACCGTTGTGGTAGAACGGCAAGAGCAAATACTAAAGGTACCGTGTATAATATGTTGGTAGGTAAAGGTGAAAGATTATTTTGGTCACAGCAAATTGATAACGATGTCGCTAGAGATGTTAATAGTTGTAAGCCAATGCTATGGAGTGCTAGTGAAGTTTTGGAGCCACAACAAGAAGCAGAAGAGAATATAGAAAAACAAACTTCGAATGGTTCTCAGAATGAATTATTACAAGTTACCAAGGACGACGACGCTATTTACAAAGAATGTTTACAAGAATTAAAGGAGCAGACAATGGCTGATAAGTAAATTAAATGTAATAATTAAATAGATAGACGTATACGTAATAAATTCATATATATATAATTTCCAAAATTTTGAACTTCTGAAACCGTTATGCTAATGTTGGTAAGTTAAAGAAGAACTCTCATATTCTATCAACCTCTATTGTAGTTTCCACCCCAGTCAGATTCTTTCTTATGCATTTGTCCACTGCAAGTCTAAGCAGTAATTCATCATTATTAGATCCACCCTTCAAAGTAATCCTAATTAATGCAAGATACACATTAAAATTTACTTTAGCGATTAATAAATTTTTATCATCCAAATGACACCTGTATTTGAATTCTGGCAATTCCTCAATTTTTTCCTTTATCAACGCCTTAATTATCTTAGAGTCCTGATTAGAAGATGGTTTCTTCCAATTAAAAATAGAGAAAACGGAAGATGCTGGCTTACTATGCTTTACAGAGGGTGTCGTGATTATTGAAACAGGCAAAGTACTCTGCGATCTTTTCCTTACTTGTTTTTTCATTTCTATATCGGGGGTTTCCGTTAATTCTTGCTCAATAAAAGTTGATTCTGCAAGAGTAGTAGTTGAGAACCCCATCAATAAAATAGTAGATGTCCACTCAACAATGGTTAAGCCATGCGATAAAATAAATATGGAGATTGAAAACGCTGCCACATAATCGGATATGCTTGAAAGCCAATTGATTAATACCGGGTATATGCAAAGATAAAAAGTGTATGATATGGTAACAAGGGGATTCTTTGTCTTTAGTTTACTGTTTTTGTTAGCGTAGAAAGTCTTATACAACGATAAGGTGGAAAGTAATAAATTCATACTTAAGACCAAGTACCAAAGTTTTAAATTACCATCAGAAAATGCTAGTGCTTCACTAGCATGATGAGAGTGAGGGATTTGAGAAGCAATTTCATCATGATGATCCTTTGGATCAGATAATTCCACAAAGAGGACAATAAACTCTTCCAAGATATGGAAGAGAAGATCCAACCCAACAAAACATAATGAAACAGCCAATGCAAAACTTAACAGCACATCAATTCTGTTAAGACCAAAGGGAAATGTGATGGTCCCTGTAGACCAAACTTCAAATTGTGATAAATTTTCTACCAAAATAATGACAAGAGATCCCAAAATATCATAGGTGATGAAATGAGACAATTTTATAAAATTATTCCATGATTTAATATGACCCAATTGAAACGTGAGAAGGCAAGCGAGGCATTGCATTCCAGCGATTGCTAACTGAAAATGTGCCTTAGGCCATTGCAAATTATTTAGTATATCACGAAAAGTAGGAATTGGCAGCGCTTTGGCAATATTTAGAGGTATCTTAACTTCTGGTTCCTGGAAAAAGTTCATAGATACAGAAGAATGTTTATAACGATGACCTTTTCTAAAGGATGCCCTAGATGTGGACGAAGGTGGCGTCTGCTGGTGTGATATAGGTCTTTGTGGATGTAATGATGATGAAGTAAAATCAAATGGTGAGTCTAAAATGACTGATGATCTTTTGGAAGTTGACAGCGTTTCTGGAGAGACAGATCTGTCAGGGGATTTGGATCTTGTCATTGAAGGTGGAGGTAAGTTTGTCCCCGGAATATATTTTAAAGACTGCCTCCTGCCATCTTTTGTTGGAGGATTCTGTGATTTTTTAGGTTGCTGTTGTTGTTGTTGATTTAGAGTTTCAGCATCTCCAAATGTGAAAGATGGATTATAAATTAAACTAGAACTGGAGTTATTGTTATTGTCTGTAGCGGAATAGAACGCAGAATTGGGTCTAGATCTACCTCTTGGAGAGGCAAAATATGGCCGTGGTTGTGAGAATGGGGTACCAAATCCTTCTTTATTATTTCCTTGGATATCTCCATAAGTTGATAGTCTATTATTTTTTGGAGGCGTTTCCTGTGATTGCGCACCAATAGTTGGCAAATCTTCTTCTTGAATAGAGTTCATTTTCGGCGGGGATATAACTTTTAATCCAGTATCACCTTCTATCGCCATACCAACGATATCTCTTTGGGAAATTAAGCCAGCGAATGAGTTTTGAATGCACTGAACTCATTGTAAATGGCTATTTCGTCAACTTTGGCTTAAATTTCAGAGAAGCGTGCGCGACAGAAGCGTCCAAGTGACGAATAATGTCAAAATTAACAGTGCCATTTCTTGCAACCTGAAGAGTTAAAGGTCATCAGTATTCGGTGGCTACTTAGTCTTCATCATGAAATGACCATATAATTATATTTGAGAAAATAATGTGGAAAACGGTGTAAAAAAAACTGCATAATCGATTGTAACATTTAATGGGTGTATATTGACATATCACCATCGAACAGTATACGTGACAGTGATTGGTATTCTCATATATTAATACATATTATTCAACAATATCTAAAATTCTCTTTTATTAATGTATTTAATACTTCAACTTGAATTCTATCTTCACCGTTCAAGCGCATTAATTGTCTGTTGATGCTCTTGAAAAACATCCAACTTTTAAGGTCCTCCGAATTCCGAGTCAAGATCCCTACAGGTGAGCATATCAGCGGTTAATTGGCATATCTAAAATATTGTAGTCCTTTCTAATATCTGTTACATTTCTTTTCAACATGTCTTCTTTACCCAAAGGGCTCATAGATCTACTTTCCAACGGTATAGCGGAAACTATCTTCAAATATAAGAAACCATTAATGTTAAAGTTTGGATCAGTCTCATTATCGCTGGTCTTTCTAACATATGGAATAACATTTGGTGACACTGCATTGAAAACTGCTAATTGCTATTATACTGATGCTACAGATACGGAAAAGAAAGATTGGAAAATTTTGTTGAAACTGTATAGCCCAATTTCCTTGACAATATTGCCATTGACTTTGTCTTTGGGATCTTTGTACCTTTCATCTCGGGTAGTATCGAAGATCACTTTTATCCCTAAGAAGAATGGAATTCCCAAATGTGAGATCGTTAGAGGGTCTTTGTTTTTTGGGAAACCCGTTAAGACAAGTATTCCATTAGGTCAGATTAGAAAGAGCCAACACTCTAAAATATACACCGGTATGGGCTCTCAAGGTCTTGACGATAAATCAACGTTTATCTTTTTTCTTATCGATCATGATCCAAAATTGAAGACTTTTTGGAATAGATTTTATATTCTTTCAAGATCTGCTTCTATTTGGAATTCTGACGGCCGAATAATAGACTCATTGTTTGGGAATGCAAATAGTGAAACTGTCGGCCTACTAATGAAGAACCTAAAGACTCCAGAGCAAATGGCAAAGATAAAGATTTTTGATGAATTAATCAAGTCCAGCAGTACAGAGAAAACGACGTTCCATTCAAAGGTTAAAGGTACAGACATTATAAAGAATATCGTAATGAAGAAATGATAAATTTAACTCCGTTATCCCAAGCATTATTTACAATTTAATATTCGGAATGTATATATTTACAAAACTCCCATCAATCTTAATATGTAATCAAAGAACAAAGCATAGGAGAAATATAATCCTGTATTAATATTCCCCGTGAATGCCTTCCAACAGTCCTTCGGAGAATCCAAATCTACTTTTTTAATCATAGTGAACACTCTATAGGCAAACAATGAAAGACCTCCAATGAAACCAGGCCCCATTATAACACCACTATTAACAGCAGCCAATGTCAATAATCCAAATTGAGACGTAGCCAATACATAACTGATCTTCTTAGTATTTCTTCCCCATGCTAAGGCAGTTGACTTAATTCCTGCATTTATGTCGAACTTTTTATCCTGATGAGCATAAATAGTGTCGTAGATCATACACCATATAAAACTACCACAATACAAAGGGATCATAGTAGACCAATCTAAGACACCCATTGCAGGGAATCCCAAGAGTGCACCCCAATTAAAACAAGCACTCAATGCAACTTGTGGATAATATGTAAATCTCTTGAATAGAGGATAAGTGAAAACAATAGGCAATGAAGCCAACCCCAACCACCAGCATTGGGCAGGTAATAATGATAATATTCCCATGCCTACTGCCGTCTGACCGGCAAGAAATATGGACGCCTGTCTTGGTGTGACTCTTCCAGAAGCAATAGGCCTTTGAACAGATCTGATAACTTTAGCATCCAAATTTCTATCGAATAAGTCGTTGATGGTACAACCTGCACCTCTCATGATAAGGGAACCCGCCCCAAAAAGTCCCAACATCCCTATGACACTCATTAAGGGAGCGGTTGTTTGCATTGCTGCAATGATAATAGCCCAAGTACATGGTAAATATAGCAACCATGTCCCCACAGGTTTTTCTAATCGCATCAATTCAGCATAAGGGATCAATTTAGATGGTAATTTGGAAACAAATGGTCCCAGCCCATTTATTCTTTCCAATTGAGCTTGTTTCAACTCTTCAGATGTAAAAGTAGTGCTCTTTTTAATTGCTTTATCACCGATGGTTCTAAGACTGAACTGTTGTAAGTTCGTTTGGGTCCTCAACAATGGTTTTCTCCATAGCAATGCAAATGTGTTCGGCTTTAGCAGCTTCGATGATCTTCCCGAGTAAAACTGGAAACCTAACATGATAACGTATCTTATGTTTGTATCATCTATCTTTTTATTATATTTGATATTAGGCGTAGTAAAAGCAAGCTCGAAGAAATATATCAAACAAAAAACAGTGATTATACGATTGTGCCGATAGGTCCCATACCACCCTCTTGAAAGGATATAAAAGTAAAGAGAAGGAAAGAAAAGGAATAAACAAGAATATAGAACAGGACCCAATTAGTCAAAAAGAACCCGAATCTATCCCTTCTTTCTTCCAAGATGTCAATTCATATCGCTTCCGTAACTGCTCCAGTTAACATAGCTATATTGAAATATTGGGGCAAAAGAGACACTCATTACAATCTTCCAACTAATTCTTCCATATCTGTGACTTTATCACAGAATGATTTGAGAACTCTGACGTCCGTTGCATGTAGTACAGATTTCAGTAATGATAGATTATGGTTGAACGGTGAAGAGCAAAGTAGTATAACAAATGTAAGAACTCAGGCATGTCTTTCTGAATTACGTAAATTAAGACAAGAATTGGAACTAAAAGATGATAAATTACCAAAACTCTCTCAATACGGGTTGCATATTGTTTCAGAGAATAATTTCCCCACTGCTGCCGGATTAGCGTCATCAGCAGCAGGGTTTGCTGCATTTGTTGTAGCCATTGCTCAATTGTATCAATTAAAACGATCCATGTCTGAATTGTCTAAGATTGCGAGACAAGGATCTGGTTCAGCATGTAGATCATTATTTGGTGGGTTTGTCGCTTGGGAAATGGGAGTTGAAGATGATGGATCTGATTCCCAAGCAGTACAACTGTCCACTTTGGAAGAATGGCCTAATATGAAAGCAGCTATCCTGGTAGTCAGTCAATCGAAGAAGGATACTTCATCTACAACGGGGATGCAATTGACTGTGAACACCTCAGATTTGTTCAAAGAACGTGTGGCTCATGTGGTTCCTGAAAGATTTATTGAAATGAAGCAAGCAATTAGAGATAAAAATTTTGACAAATTTGGTCAATTAACCATGAGAGATTCTAATTCATTCCATGCTACCTGTTTAGATTCATTCCCACCTATCTTTTATATGAATGATACGTCTAAGAAAATCATCAAGTTATGTCACTTGATAAATGAATTCTATGGAAAGACTATTGTAGCGTACACCTTTGATGCAGGTCCTAATGCAGTGTTATACTATTTAGAAGAAAACGAGAAGAAATTATTTGCGTTTATCTTTGGTCTGTTTGGTAAAGTTGAAGGTTGGGATTCAAAGTATTCAGGGGAACAATTGAAACAATTCAATGATAAATTTCAAAGTGATATTGAACCATCATTAACATCTTCATTAGATACAGAGATGTATAAGGGTGTTTCTAGAATAATCTTAACCCAAGTTGGTTGTGGTCCTCAAGCTACGAATGAATGTTTAATTAATCAATTAACGGGGTTGCCTAAATAGTGTTTTATGTATGTAGCTTAAAAAACCAGAAATAATAATAGTTATACATTTTTTTTTTTTATATTTCTTTTACATAAGTTCATTTCTAATATATATCTATACATATATATTTAATAACACAAACATACAAATACTCTTGACACCCAACTATACTAGATAGAAAATTGGTGATTGGAATTTTGTACACTTAAACTCTATTCATGGAAGTGGTCCTTCTTTTTTCTCTTCTTTTTTTCCTTTCCAATTCTTTTATTTTACTTCTTTAATCTTATTTTCTTCAGAAGAATTGGAAGCGCCAGTGGTAGAATACTTCCAGATTCTTGCCTTACAATCACCACTACCAGTAGCGAATACGTTATATTTTGGACCCAAAGGAAAACCATTAGCCACGGCGACAGAAATGACAGAGTTTCTATGACCTTGTAACATCAATAATGGGTTACCGGATTCCTTATCCCAAAACAATATACCACGATCTTTAGAACCAGACAAGATATACTTATCATCTTGACTTGTCGTGACAGATAGGACGAAATCTTTATGTCCGACGTAAGTGACTTCACAAGTAGCAGAAGCATTTCTATTTGGCGCATCATTCATACTGGCCCCTCCATTAGTATCACTCTCTGAGCCGCTGTGTCTTAAATTCCAAAGTTTCACGGTCTTATCCAATGAGCCACTAACGACTTCATTACCATCTCTGGTAAAGACGACACTATAGACCGAGTCTCTATGGCCTGTTCCCAATTCATTTTCTGAGTCTAATCTTTCCACGAGGAAGCCAGTAGTGGAATCCCAGACACGTACGGCACGATCCAATGAACCTGCAGCGATAAACTTACCGTCATTGGGGGATACTGCAACTGTAGTGACGCCATCTTCAATTGATAAAGTTAGTGAACATTGACCTGTACGCAAATCCCAAATTCTTACAGTTCTATCACCTGAACCAGATACTAATTTTTCTCCGTTGGGGAAATAATCTAAAGAATAAACGTCTTGTTCATGACCCTTTAATACCATTACTATCTTACGTTCTTGAATATCCCAGATTCTAATGAGTTTATCTTCAGCACCTGTGGCTAGGAATTTCCCGTCTGGTGAGAAACATACTGAACGGATGTATAAATCTGTAGATGGGGTACCCGTAGCTGTGTTAGTTGTGACACCAGGGGGCGTGGTATTCGCACCAGTTGTGGCGGTTGTTGTGGAGGTAGTTTCTGGAGAAGTTACCGAATCATCAGATAATTTAGCAATCAATTTACCATCTGATACTCTGTAGATTTGAGTTGTCTTGTTACAACCAGTAGCTAAGAATTGGCCGTCATTACTGAATTTGACACAACACACGACTGATGAATGATCCAGCGATTCATGCAATTCTACATCTAATTTTAGTGGCAATGCAGGATTAAAGACTACGTAATAATCGTCCCTTTGTTTCTTATATTTTGATGGAGCATCGGAAGATTCTAAGTTTAGTAAGAATGGAGGGATTGGTTTCAAGGAGGATGCTCTTTGGTTAAATGGGACTAAATAGTGGCTAATATCATGTGGTGTTGCTGCTGCTGCATCAGTGCTGGTGGTAGTGATAGATTCATCTTGCTTTACAGGTTCGACAGCAGTAGTTGTCTGTTCAGTTTGTTCACTTATTGCAGGGGTAACGGTAGCTGCAGTTTCCGTAGTAGTTGCTGGTGGGATAGAAGGTGGAGTAGCAGTTGTAGTAGGTTGATTTACCACTGTTTTAGGTAACGGTTGAGTTGGTATAGAGGGGACCAAAGGAGCTGGTGAGTTATTATTTTCCACTGCAGTAGAGACCATTGAAGGAATGGTTTGATTTGTTGAAGGAGAAGTTGCCGTGGCACTGAGAGTAGGCGGTTGAATAACTGGCGGAGCGTTATCTTGTGGTACTTGAGGTGGTATCACAGGAGGTGCATTTGAACTTTGTTGTTGATCAGTTGCAGTTTTGATAGCTGGCAACATTGCCGTTTCATTTTGTTGTTGGAGGACTTGTTGTTGAGCTTGAACCTGTTGTTGAGTATTAAAACTGGTAATTTGTTGATCCTTTTGAGCAATTTCCAGTTTCAACCTACTAATTTCTTCCTGGTAGGAGTCCCTGTGTTTTCTGTGTGTCAACTCCAATTCATACACAGTATTTCTAATCTGTTGCATTTCAGCTAGTTGTTGATTAATTTTAAAATCATAATCCTTTTGATTTTGTAAACGGTACGAGTTTACTTCCTGGGTTACTTTACTAAATTCCTGTCTTATTGACTCTAGTAATTCGTTAAGTTTTTCTTGAGAATATTTTGTATCTGAAGTCATCTTGCTGAAAAATGAAGAATGAAGAAGAAGAAGAAAAAAAAAGATTATTTAGGGAAAGTTCCTCGAGATGTTATAAAAGAGTAATAGAAAAGAGCGAGAGAGAGAATGACAATTGATTGACTAAATGGAGATATGATAATTGTGATATGGTGTAGTTGATGTGCACGATGGAAGAGCTGAGTGTGGTTAATTCCCTGTTCAGAATGGTTTGAGGGGAAAATGAGGAAAAAAAAAAAAAAAAAAGACTTGTTGTTATGTTGTTTGAGATTGAATTTTTTTCTTTTCTGTCTTGTTTCTTTCCGGAGAGGCAAAGAGAAGCAAAGCGAAAGACGCAGAGACGGGACCGAAGAAGAGCTGGAGGCGAACAGCCAACCCACGTAGGAAGGAAAGAGCAAGAATAAGAATAAGAACAAGAACAAGAACAAGAACAACAAACTCTAGGATGTAATCAGCGACACTCAGTCATATATAATATTGTTCTATAGAATTATATACCTATTTGCAGGTATATATATCGACGGGATACAATTTGCAAAGCACCGCCCAACAAGTGCAATAACTACTTGTTTTTATTAACTTGAAAAGACATTGATTTCTGCTTACGTAACGCAGCTTCTTTCTGCACGCCAAAAAAAAAATAAATAAAAATAAGAAAAAAGAAAAGGGCAGCGTGTCACAAATTCCGGCTTTCTGTTTTATTACGTAATTATTTTCTTTTTATGTCACATTGTTAGTTACCCGGTATTTCATCGGGTGGTCACATGACCTTATACGTTTTTTTTTTCATCTATTTGGTGGTCTTCAGTTTATCCGTAGTGTCATATCATGCACACGATACAAACAACTGCGTGACAGATTGTATCACATCGAAACTTAGTAATACCCAAAATGGAAACAATGTTAGTGAAGTATTTACTCTTACATGCAGGAGATGCATTTTCGAAAAATATAATGCTAGTTAGTTAATCTTACCTAAGTCTTACTGTCACCTTCTTAGAAGTGAATGCTTGGACTATACCGTCTTTTTTCCCTTTTGCGAAACACTTTGAGACAATATGCATGTCCCTATTTGTTCCGCTTCATAGGGTCTTCCTACCATTGAAACAAGAATGGAACAATTCCACCCTATAAGCATGGGAAAAAAAATTCATGTAATTACCCGATTCGGTAATTACAAGATGCATCCGAGGACATCATAATGCAGCTCATCGAATCCTCAAACAAGGGTATCATCTTAATACAAACAGGAAAAAAAACAAAATATCATCCTTTCCCTTCAAGCCATATCCATATATAAACTAGCAGAAAACACATTGTCATTTCACTATGCCTTCCCACTCTTATCTTAAACTTGAGTCATAATCATACAGCCATCAATTAAACCAAACCAAACCAAACCAAGTTTTTTTTCACTAATGCGTTTCACAACATCATTTTTATTGTCTTTTACTCTCCTGTTATCATCATCAATATTAACAAGGGCCGATGATACCATAGTTACAGGAACAACCTCAGTCGCTAAAACAATAACTTCGGCAGATGAAAGTGGTAACGCTGTCACAGTAACTGCATATGGCATTTCAACTTATACCTCAACTGTATGTCCAACCTGTACGGCTACGCCATCTACTGTCACAATTAAGATGACTTCTTTATTCACTGCATTCGTTTGCCAATCTTGTCAAACTTCAACCATCTCAACAACAACAAGCACCACTCCTTTATCGACTCTGACTCTATCCACTACAACATTATCCACATCCTTTGTGTGTGCCACATGTGAATATTCCACTTTGACTTCATCTACATCTACGTCTTCATCTTCATCTTGGATACAAACTTCTTCAACTCTTTACACTACATCTGACATACCAACTATTTCTTCCTCATCTGCCGTGCCATCTTCTTCTACTGTGATCACTTCATCTTCAAGTGCAATTCCATCCTCTTCTGCTGTTCCATCCTCTTCTGCTGCTCCATCCTCTTCTAGTGTTTACACCCCATCAACATCTTCTATTGTCCCATCATCTTCTAGTCTAACCTCATCTTCCAGTGTTTACACCTCATCTACACCATCCTCTACCACAAGCCTATCATTGCCTTCCAGCTCCTCCTCCACCTCAACTCCATTACAGACCTCTTCTTCTATTGTCTCTTCGATTACAAGCTCATCATCTTTGTTTTGTGAAGGTACTGAGTGTGATTCAACATCAATCCCAAACTTTGTTACATCAACAATAACCACTACTATACAAAATATTACAAGTTTGTATACAACTACTACTTGTCCAGTAACTTCTTTGGAAACAACAACCGTATCTATTGAATCATGTTCTAACGATATTTGTACTATTCAGTCTACCTCTACCTCTACCTCTACCTCTACCTCTACTTCTCCAACTCCAACTCCAACTCCAACTCCAACTACATTTACAAATACTAATATCATCACCACTACTACCACCACTTCAGCCACCACCAACCAGCCTTGTACAGAAGTCGATTGTCAAAAGATTCCATCTTCTCAAATAAATTTCACTTCCATCCCATCAACTACCTTAACTTCTACTCACAATCCAGTATGCACGGGTACAGAATGTGTTAAAACCATCATTTTAACTACTACAACAACATCACCAACTACCTCTAAATTCTCAAAATTGACCTCATCTTACACAACTACCACATTAGAAACTCCTTCAACCGCATCAACAAACACCATAACTACCACTATTGCCACCACAACTCCATCAACTTCATCTCTAGTTATCCAATCATCATCAACAACAACAACATCTACTCAACCAAGTCTGAGTAGCTTTGAAGGTAACGCAGTAAGATTATCAGCTGGAAGTGTCTTAATATCACTAATATTTGCTTTGATTTTTTGATTTTTCCTTCTATTATATTCTTTCCCCTCTAATGTTCTTTCTTTTTTTCTAGTTCATTCGCCATTTCACAACATAATTTGAAATCTATTTATAAAATGTATATACCTGTATAACTAATCCAAAACAATACATCATCTTTTAATTATTCCATCACTCACAATCTCGAGAAATAGATACATCGCTCGCTAATCTCCGGGAAAACTATATACATAAGCGCAGACCAAAGTAAATCAAAGGTACATACAAAAAATTAGGGAGATCCTCACCATACCATAAGTTAAAACCTCAAAATGACAACATCATGCCACTCAATAAATATGAAACTTTCCCGAATATGGAGAAGATTCTACCACAACTTACAAGCATCAAGAACTATCAATAAATTCAATTCAAACAATGGGATAATCTTATCACATTGCGAGAAGAATCCGTCTAAATTTAAATTAACCAGTTTACTTTGGGGTTACTTCAATGAACCATCAAATTTATTGTTTGTGACTACTAATGTTATTGCATTCATGGGCATTGTCACTTATACTACTTTAGTAAATATAAGTAGGGAAAAATCCATACAGGAGGGGAGATTATTAGCAAGTTTGAAAGATAAATTTCCTCACGAAAATGAAGGAAATTACATAGATGATATAGTATGGAATGTTGATAAGGATGAATTGGCCATGTTTTTCCCAGAGGATAGTCTTGAAAGGAATACAATAGGACAGGTAAAAGAGAAAGAGGTAGTGGAAGAGTCTCCCCTAGCTATATATGATCAGAATAAGATCCGTTTAACTAAATCATCGAAGGTGCAAACAATGAAAAGTGATTCAATCAAGATGTCCTTATTTCATATGGTCTATTCATATCAATTATATAAATCAGTGCTCCAGTATGACCCGACAAATATTGATAATAGGAAAAGCGACGATTGGAACAAGGAGGTGAGATCATTGCAGAGGTCAATAACAAAACCCTATGAATATTCAGTAACAAGACCAAATATAAACGAATTTTACAGAGCATGGAATGAAGAATTTAAAGACATATCCGTAAGTGACCCGAACAGAGTCGAGAATTTTTTTCTACCTACATGGTCAGGTTTCCCCAAACCGTTAAGATTATTTTGTGATGCTCTTCATGATAGTAATCAAATTGATACTTTGAAAGATTTTAAAACAATATATGAAAAAGTGGGGTCGACGGATATTAAGAATCTACTGAAACTGTGGCTTTATGATAATTCTTACCTCTTCGAAACAAAATGTACTCTTAAAAATGATATTCAATTGAAGGAGGAATTCTTTCAAACGATAATTAAAGACAGTGTAACTGAGCAGAACCCAATCCCTTTCTTAAAATTTTCTTCCATTATTCTAAATCCATCAAATCCACGAAAAGATGTCTTTCTTTCACAATTGAATGGATATAACTCCCCAAGCGTATCGTTGGAAACATTACTAAGCATAGTTGATGGATTTTCAAAATTTGCCAAAGATGGGTTCTACGACTACAGATCCAGTATCAAAGAACTAATTAACATGTTAAAATCGAATTGTATGCTAACAAGAAATGAGGGTTCAAAGTTTAGAATCCTAATACCAGATAATAGAAATCAAAATAAAGTCCCTGTAGTAGATAAACGGACAAAACGGAAGTGTTATAAGATACTAAGTCAAGACGCAAGGACAATACAAACATTAAATAAAATAGCAACAATGCAGCTGGACAAATAACCAACAATTCATGTAATTATATATTACCTTATAGAAAATATTCTTACCAAAACAATCATCTTTTCCAGTCTTTCTTCCTTCATCGATATAGAGACACCTTTATTGGCACACCGCCCCAAATTATCATCGAAAACGGGTCATCAAGAAAATTTAAAATATGGCAAAGTATATCATTAGTACCATCCACCGTAACTTATTTATTAACAAGAAGATGATCGATACCAATAAAACTAATTCTGAGTCATTCCTCAATGAAATTCCTAACCACAAACTTCTTGAAATGTTCTGTTAAAGCATGTGATACCAGTAACGATAACTTTCCATTACAATATGATGGCTCTAAGTGTCAACTAGTTCAAGATGAAAGCATTGAATTCAACCCTGAGTTCCTCCTGAACATTATCGATAGAGTAGAATGGGATGCCGTTCTATCAGTGGCTTCCGATTTGGGGAACACTTCCTTGCCACCAAACAAACCAGTTTTCTCGTCTGCTGCTCAACTCTCTGAAGAAGACATGACCATATTAAGAGATCTGCATACTTTATTAATTCAGACATCCATCTCAGAAGGTGAAATGAAATGCAGAAATTGCGGCCATGTCTACTATATTAAGAACAGTATTCCAAACTTGTTATTGCCACCCCATTTGGCCTAGATAACAAAAACAGTTGTACGCTAAAAAGCCTATAGATCATTATAAACCGATTTGTATATTATTAAATATAATAAATATATTTAACCAACCCTACGTGACAATTGAGTCAGATAATACCTAACTGTGTTATTTATTGTATGCGTATTCGCGCTGCAAGTACATGAAAATTCCTTAGAATTTTAATTAAATCTAGAGGCTTCTTCAGTCTTTAAATTTTAAACTGATATCTTTAACGTAGGCAAAGCGTCCTAAGGTGTCAAATACAACACTAACTTAATATCCAATAACCTGTCTCACCTTTTCGTATACTTTTTCTTTTTTTTCTTTTCCTTTTCTTCCCTGTTTTTCCTTACGATAATATGACGGATAAGAAGGTAGGGGACTATGAATCATTTCATATATCACCCATAATGAGCGAAAAAAATAGAAGCTCATCTTTTTCTAAGATTCTATCGTCTCGTCCTTGGAAGAGGAGTACTCCACCAAGTTCAAATAATTCTCCACCAGTAGATGATAGCTCCTCGGCATTGAATTTGGCAGGAATTCAGTCTAAGTTAGAGTCATGCAGTAGTGCAGCAACAGAAAAAGAGAGAGAAAGATCGACTTCCAGAAATAATTCAGAAGTAGATGGAGTCTCAAGATTATCGAAACTAAAGAATATGTTCCGTTCTACTTCATCCGCTGATAATGAGCTAAGGCTTTCTGATATCAATAGATCGAATAAGGCGAGGTATGTAGAACCAATGACGCCTGTCAATACCAACGAAAAAGTATCATCATCATTACAAGTACAGTCATCAGATTTGGTATCCTTTCCAGACAGTTCACCTCATGAAGAACCTAAGGAGGCGCATACTATCATTCATAATTCTAACCCATTTTTTAAGGAGTCATCACCATCATCAATACATAACTATCCCAAAGTAACGAACAATACACGTAAAAGATCCCCCTCAACACCAATAATGCCAAGTCATGCACATCAATCTAGTTTGGATGGCTCAACAAATAATGAATCAGATTCATCAGGTTTAGGGAGATTTTCACCAACGAACCCATTTAGAGAGAGGAATAATTCCTATTTTGAAACTAAAAGTACTGCATCTCCTCATATGATATCATCTCAAGAGTTCTCTGCAAGCTTTCATTTATTATCACTAAACCATTCTTCTAATGAATATTTAACGGCTCCGTCACTGTCACCATCCACATATTTACCAACGAGAGGAAATATCAGAAACATGAGTAATGCATCATTGAATGAAATTAAAGAAAATGAAGAATTGGATGAATTCCCAGCGGGGCAAGAATCATTCCTATCCTCATCAGAAAGAAGAAGGGAAATTTCAACATCACCAATCAAGGATGGGTCTGCTACGCCATATACGATATCAGATGACCCACAACCTTTTCCATCTATTCTGGTAGGGTTTAGTGATGTCGATGATGATATTACAAATACAGAGGACTTCTCTTCTCCTAAATCACAATTAGTCAAGAAGGGAGCCAGATCTAAGAGAATACTAAGGAGAGCGGCATCCGATACTGATGCAGTCGTGGTAACAAATAATAAAATTTATAACACAATAACAAGTACAAGTCCTAATATCAGTATTGAATCCAAACAGTTCAATGGCATTGATAAACCGAACTCTAAAAGGGCAAATACTGTTTCAGCAGATAAATTTATACCTCAGGAGCCACCAAAGATTTCTGTAGTAGAGGAAGAACCGAAGAGATCACATCGTTTAAGAAATAAATCATTCAGCAACAAATTTAAAGACATTACAGTGGGACCACAATCGTTTCTAAAGATAAAACTATTGGGACAAGGTGATGTGGGTAAAGTATATCTTGTTAAGGAAAAAAAGACAAATAGACTATATGCATTGAAGATCTTTAGTAAAGCTGAGATGATTAAGAGGAAGAAGATAAAGAGAATCTTAGCAGAGCAGGAAATATTGGCTACGAGCAATCACCCATTTGTGGTGACATTATACCATTCATTCCAATCTGAAGATTATTTGTATTTCTGTATGGAATATTGTATGGGAGGCGAATTTTTCAGAGCATTACAAACTAGGAGAACCAAATGTATCAGTGAAGATGATGCTAGATTTTATGCAAGTGAAGTGACGGCAGCCTTGGAATACTTACACCTCTTGGGGTTCATATATAGAGATTTAAAGCCAGAGAATATCCTATTGCACAAATCTGGTCACATTATGCTTTCTGATTTTGACTTATCCGTGCATGCTAAAGATGCAAAGATACCTGTGATGAAGAGAGCAGCTGATTCCACCATAATTGATACGAAAATATGTTCTGATGGTTTTAGGACTAATTCATTTGTTGGCACAGAAGAATACATTGCACCTGAGGTGATTAGAGGAAATGGTCATACGGCTGCTGTAGATTGGTGGACTTTAGGTATTTTAATATACGAAATGCTGTTTGGATTAACGCCGTTTAAAGGTGCAAATTCTAATGAGACATTCTCAAATATTTTGAAGAATGATGTTACTTTTCCCAACAATAATGATATTTCTAGGAATTGTAAAGACCTAATAAAAAAATTGCTCTATAAGAATGAAGGTAAAAGATTGGGGTCAAAGATGGGTGCCGCAGATGTTAAAAGACATCCATTTTTCAAAAAAATCCAGTGGTCATTTTTAAGAAACCAAGATCCTCCATTAATACCAATTCTATCAGAAAACGGATGTGACTTTGCCAAACTATCTCATAATAAGAAGAAAGGGAAGGATAGATCAGATAAAGTGCAAAACGAGTTAGAAGAACAAGAACGTATCATGTTTGAAGAAAAAGTTGAATATGATGACGAGGTATCCGAAGAAGATCCATTCCATGATTTCAATTCGATGAGTTTGATGCAACAAGATAATAACTCTTTAATATATGGCGACAATAATTCATATGGTAAGATATCATACACGCCGAACTCCAACAGGTCAAGAAGTAACAGTCATAGAGGATTTTTCAAAAGATAATACACCATATATTACGTATACAAGCAAGCTATTATATAGAAAGATGCACAATGTACTACATATATCATTATAGTTGACGAGCCGAAACGCACAACTTTCCTCTCCAGTAACTGGCAATAACAGGATGTTCCTAGTACGGAAATGGGCTTATATGATGTCTTTGTCTGCACCTATTGAGATACTCGCGTAGGCAACAACATGCATTGTAGAGAAAATGCGCATCGAGGAAGCCCGCTGTAGACGGGTAATTATCTTTCAAAGCCCCATATGCAAATATTGGCATACTGGAAATGAACAATACTTGAAAGCTATATTGTTTAAAAAATAACATCGAAAACAAGAAGGTCTAGGTGTAGGAATACAAGGGTGCTAATGTCTCTTCTCTTTTGGAAAAAAGGAAGCAAATTAGGTCGAGAAAAATCCAGAAAACCTCTAAATACTGGTTTTAGACAGCAACGGTTAAAGGCTTGGCAACCTATCTTATCTCCTCAAAGCGTTTTTCCTTTCTTGAGCCTTCTGGCGTGTATATTTGCTCCTATAGGAATTGGATTGATTATAAGTGCGATCAATGTACAGAACTTAGAAATTGATTACACAAAATGCCATTTTTTGGCTCCGTCTAATTCTTATGAAACCATACCGCCTAAGCATGTCAATTACCATTTTAAGAGAAGTCTTTCCTCACAACCTAAATGGAGTTATATTACGGAAGAGGGCGGAGATGCGGTTTGTAGCCTACAATTTGAAGTTCCAAATAATATTAAGAGACCAATATACATATACTACAAATTGACCAATTTTTTCCAGAATCATCGAGAATATATTCAATCGTTCGATGTTAATCAACTAAAAGGAGAGGCTGTGGAAGGCGCTGATCTGTATGAGTATTGTGAACCATTGAAAACTATTGGTGACAAAATTGTATATCCATGCGGGTTAGTGGCCAATTCTATGTTCAATGACACATTTACAGCATCGCTGAAAGGTGTAAATGAAACTAAAGATTTTATACTAACTAATGAGAATATTTCATGGAAATCAGATAGGAGTAGGTATAAGCCGACCAAATATAATGCATCACAGATTGTACCGCCACCAAATTGGGCTAAGAAATTCCCCAATGGGTATACAGATGATAACATACCAGATTTACAAAATTGGGAAGAGTTTAAAGTTTGGATAAGAACTGCGGCATTACCCACGTTTTATAAACTGGCACTGAAAAATGAAACTGCAGAATTATTCAATGGTTCATATACTACAAATATCACACTAAACTATCCTGTATTATCTTTCGAAGGGACCAAATCATTTGTCTTGACAACGAATAATATTATCGGTTCTCGTAACACGATACTGGGTATCATATATCTCATCGTTGCCGGTATATGCATTCTATTCGCAATTATATTCTTAACAAAAGTTATATTCCAACCTAAATCACTAAACGATCATTCTTATTTAAAGTACACCCCGGAAGAACTTGACATACCTTACGATGCACAGTCACACTTCAGTAACATACCAGTAAGAGAAATTTTGTAGTATATGTAATATAAAAAAAACATAAATCTCATTATTTAGTTTTGCCAATAATCGGTGTATTCGTCGGAACCAACGCACAATATCCAGCGCTCATGATCGAAGTGGATTCGCTAAATAAATAAATAAAAGCTTGAATAGCTTTTCATAACCTCCTGCTTCAAAAAAATAACTGCTCTACTGCAATATCTCGAGACCGGCACTGCATTTTAGAAGAGCGATCCCAATAAATTGACAAGAATGTAAATCTGTACACGATTCGGACCGTATGGCATTTCATAAGCTAACTTCAATAGACGGTCTTGATATTTAGGAATTGAATCTATTCCATCTCTTGAGTACAAAATTCAAAAAAACTACCATTAAATTAGAATGGTGATTTTGAATTAGTATTGTTTCTCCGTAAGCGCTCTCTCATCAGCAGCGATGAGGACTTGCTTAAACCAGGTCTTGATTGTTGCTGCTGTTGTTCAGGTGCACTCTGAGCTTGTGGTGATAGTGCTCTTCGTTGTAATCTTGGAGCTTGTTGTTGTTGTGAATCACTCTCGCCGGTAGATGCACTATCTCTGCTATATATATTATGAAACGACATACCTGCTGTGGTTCTCCCAGAATGAACCTGATTTTCTGATGGTCTCGTTGGCATAGAAGATGATGATGCGGTCCTCTTACCAGGTATAGATCTTTTTAAACTAGAGGCAAAGTTGGAAGTTTTATTATGCGGGATTGTTTCAGCCTCTGAACTTGAATGTCCTGCAACGCCAGCAGAATGATGGTGTAATTGACCTTGCTTCTTTAAGATTTTTTGTTCATCAGGTAGATCTTCTTTATGCCCTAACCAACCTGGAAAGCCATGGAATGGTTCTTGATTCTTATAGTATTTCACCAATGATTTATGCACCAAGGTAGACGTTACTGTATCACCGTCCTTTTCTGAATTAATAGAAAGATTTGCAAAGGAATTGGAAAATGATTTCGTAGAACTTCTAAATTTAGACCACAAGTTAGCAGATTGTTCTGTAGAAGTACTCATTGTCCTTTATATAACTTCACTAGTTCGTTTAAAATGTTTGATTTGCTTTCACTGGCAATATTGAATGTATAGAGGTTTAAGATATGTCAATTTCGCTCATTGTTTGAAAAATGGCAAGAACACCGAGAAAAAATGCAGAGAAAGCATTTAACTGATGACATTACATAGAAAAGAGATGAAGTGCTTTATGGTGTATATGACTATCTATTTAACAGATTTAACCTTCTTTCTTGGTTGTAATAATGTCACAGTAATGGCTCTCTTATTTACTGTGGCTGACGCCTCTACTTTCTTGGTTCCTCTGATTTGAATTAATTCCTTCGAATATCGAAATTTTAAATAATCTCGAACATTTGTATATGCTTCATACGCTCCCTCTTCGTTGTTATACTCTTCCCCTGCAATGTAACTCCTTATATATTTAAATTGCCTTCTAGATGAACAGTTTATAATTTCCTTATCTGGTGGAATATATGTAGAACGTTTCTTAGTTTGTCCCACCACTCCAATCACGGAAACTATCACACTTAATTTAAATTCTTGACGTTCTTGTAATTCCATCCAGTAAGTATTTAGATTCATTTTTAATATTCTATTATCTTCTACCAGTTGTCGTAGAAATCTTGATTTAGGGTCGTCAGGGAATAAAGGCACGTGGTATACAGCTAAATCCTTTCCTGAGCCTCCAAATATATCACCCACTTGCCAAGATGGAAATTTGGTGTAATCACCATTTAAATAAGTTCGACTAACTCTCTCCCTATCTTCACCAGGAACTCTTAATGTAGCACGTACTTTATCTGCTGCAAACTCATTAGAAACTAAACTATCAACAATTCTAATCCACCATTTCAATAGTTTATCACCATTCAATTTATGTTTTTTAATATTTTGTGAGGAACCAACAAATAAGTATTCATCCGCAGGTCTTGTAAAGAGGCAAATCTTTGTGTTCCATGAAGCATCTTCATCTAAATCCCATTTGAGATAGAACTTGTTTAAATCATTTAATTGAGGTTGAAATTGAGATTGTGCTCTATCAGCAAGTATTTTCAGCGTTTGCTCAGTAGAGGTTCCTCTTAAGATAAAAGAATCATCCTTACACCTATCTAAAGGTTTCACTCGAGATAAATAATGATTGGGATCAATCGATATCAGATATTTCAATAATACTTTGGTAATATCTGCAATGCGTAATTTTACATCGGAATACCCATTTGTATCAGCCTTTGATACAAAGATCAACTTTTCATTTATGGGAAGTGATAAATAGACATATATCTCTAATGCAAATATAGATTTTTTGTTATGAAACAAAGTAAAGAAATGCTGTGTTTTTACAGTAAATTGTTCGTTGCTATTTTTACCTTTAGGTGGAGTGACAATGTGATGTGACTGTATGGGCTCATCTTGCAGATGAAGTAATTGGAACTCATCCCCTCGAGGTAGCACCGGTGCTAAGAGTCCAGATAACGTAGTACCATCATCTGAAGTCATCTTGCTTACAAATTTAACACTTTGGTATTTTATATAGTCTGTCACTGTTTTAGAGCGTAAGCTTTATTAAAGGGCTTCAGGCATTGTTGTCTTTTTTTCCGTTGAACTATAAATTCCTCCACTATTAACTTGTAGACACTACTATTCCAGCAAAAAAAGAATAAAAGATAACAAGAGCAGTGATATAATGTTATATGAATTGATAGGGATAGTTCGTATTGTTGATCCTCTAGTAAAACATAAGGAAGCCAAGGAATTAATCACTACGATAGGAAGGTTAATAATAAACAATAGGGGTGTAATTAGAGATATTATCCCGATGAAAGATTATTTGAAGTTACCGAAGATAATGAAGAAAGATCAAGAACAGCATTTTCAAGGTTATCATTTTATGATGCTTTTTGATTCTTCACCTGCTGTTCAATCTGAAATCTTCAGAATCTTGAGAAAAGATCCTCGTGTTATTAGATCATCCATCATCAAAGTAGATATTGGTAAAGAGTTAGATGTGGCTTCCTCTCTAGATAGAGTATCAGGATTTAGATCGATAATGGAGAAAGTGAATAGTGGTGGAGTGAGATGGTAGAGAACAATATAAATATTCAATAAACATGTAAATAAGATGGATACCCAAAGAAAGAAAGAAAGAAAGAAAGAAAGAAAGAAAGGAAGAAAGATTAAGAATGTCTATATGTTATTTAATTATGTCATTGAATATAATATAGTACTATACAGAGAATTCAGAAGGTTCAAGCTCAACCTTGCTATAGTCACTGGCATCATCGTCATTTGAGCAGCCCATTGCAAACTCTTGTAGAGGCACGCTTTCAATATCATTGTCCCCCAATGGGTTCATCAACTGAGAATCATATTTCCTAATGTCATTATATGACCATCTGCAGAATAAATCAGTATCAACTAATGGCAGATGTTCATATTTGGTATATTGAAATATGAAATAGGAAATGACAGATCCAGCCATCAAGTCCACAAAATAATGATGAGTCAGGTACATGGTAGCCCACCAAAGCCATGCAACATACATTATAAACAATGGTTTCAACCATGGGAAACAATAAGCAAAAAATAAAGCTTCCATAGTGGCACAACCTGAATGCAATGATGGGAATGCACCGAAGATGACTGAGGAATTGGTAAATCCTTGCGTGTAAACGGTTATGTGTAATAATTTATCAATTCTAGCTAAACCACCGGGTGATCCATGCATTGAATAATTAGCAGGATTCAAATTGTATAAGACTTTATACCATGGTGGAGCTGCAGGGAAACAAATTTGTGTTAGGACACCTAGCAAATTCATGTAACCGAATGCAAACGCATACCCTTGTAATATTGTAGGTGGCCCGAAGAGGAATAATATAGCTGCTACTACAAATGGTGCACCAAAATGACATATTCCATAGGGAATCCATGCTAAAATGTCTAAGAATGTGTTTGTGGAAGTAGCCAAAATATCACTTAGATTATCACCATATAGTATAGTTTCGATGGCAGGTAAAACCTTTACCGTAATGGGTGGTCTCCTTTCCGCAGGGAAGTAAGAAGATGTAAAATAGAGGCCTAACCATGCCCATATCGGGAGAGCATTAAAAAAGAATTGTGAAGTCACTGGGATAAAGAAGAAAAGAGCCATTACCATATAGAACGGTATTTTCCAAATCCATGCAGCCGGATTTACTATGAAGACAAATAGGAGTACAAGACCTAGGAATCCATAATGTAATATATCCTTCAGAGTCCATTGAAATGTTTGCAATTTACGCCATGATAATCTGGGATCAAAATGAGTTTCCAAATTAGCGACAGTGGCACCTACAGGTCTTTGAGACAAAAACCATCGGTAGAAAAAAGTGGACATAGTATTGAAGGTATGAGAGGGCCAGTGTACCCAAGGATGCATGAATATAAAAGTAAGAAGATGGAAAATTGAGTCGAAACTATACTGTTTGTTCAACTCTTTTTGAACTGTAAAATTCCTCGAAGACCAGACTGCGCCAATGGACCGTGAATTTGTACATTGCGCAGTGTGAAAAGTAGCGAAAGATTACTTTGGACTTGAAAGGCCAATTCTCAGAATGGCGGGGCTTATTTCAATTAGATGAGCTTTGACAAACGGGGAAACTATGTCAGTAAGGACATCTGCTAGACGCAACAAAGGTCGTAATAAGTATATACAATCTATGATGGAAGAAGAAGAAGAACTTTATCAACAACAATTGAACAGGGCATCGCCAACTGATCTCCGCTCAACATCATCAGGGGTACCTTCTCAAAAGAAGACAATACAAGAATCAGATCCGATACAGGCAGAAGAATATGGAGACGGAAGTGTTAGATGTGATGTATGTGATACTACAGATGCAAACTATAATCCGGTGACGGATACACATGGTGACATGGTACAATGTGATAAATGCGATATGTGGCAGCATATCAGATGTATGACCGGTGGGTTGGATGTTATAGATAGTTTATTGACATCTGATCAGAAGTATTTTTGTAACCAATGTGATCCTTCCAGGTATCATCATTTAAAACAAGGTAGAGGTGACGAAGAACAAGAACAGGAGCAGGATGATGATATGGATGATGGAGATAAAGATATGATTTATAAACCACCAAGCGAGAAATTAGATCCTGAAGACGAGTATCTGGAAGAAGAGGGAAAATCTGTGGGAGCAGCAAATAGAAGCAAGAGAAATTCTGTAACGGAGTCTGAAAAGAAGGTGACTAAGAGAAGAAAGTCATCTACTACTACTGAAAATAAAGTCAATCAAAGTGAACAGGATAATAAGATGAGAGCTAACGCACTGAAAATGTTTGTTGATTTGTTTAATAAGTATATCATTCCAGATACAATACGGGCTGGCATGTACAGGTTACCGCCAGACCATAATGATGTTAATGAAGTTGCTGTAGAGAAGGCTACCAGATTGGAAGACAAGCTTTATAAGGCATGGTTTGATAAGGAAAATAATAAATTGAGTAAATTTTATGCTGAAAAAGTAAGAAGCTTGTTTTCCAACCTGAAAGACGTAAAAAATTTAAGTTTGAAATCTCATGTGGTTAACGAGAATATTACATTTAGTCAATTAGTTAGGATGAATGCATCAGAATTGGCTAATCCAGATTTACAGCATTTTAAAGAGAGAGTGGATTTTGAAACATTGAATCAATTGATTATTGAAAAACCACAGAAACCTTTGTATGTAAAGACTCACAAGGGTGACGAATTGATTGAAGATATTACCAATAATAATGAGAATGAAGAGATAAATGATACGATATATGCACGTTCGAGTATCTCTAGACGTCACGATGAAGCCATGGAGATGGCCAAAGAGCAAGTGGAAGCTGAAAAACATTCTACGAATGATGAACCTCCCACAATTGAAGAAAAAAGGGAAGAAGAAGAAGAAGAAGAACTCCATATGGAAGTGAAAGTAAAGTACCCTGAATTCGAGTATGAATTTTTAGGTCAACTAAAATATTATGGAATATCTAAGCATTTGGATAACAATCCACGTATTGAATGTCTTGGTGATGGAAAATTGGTCATTGAAGGCCATTTGTCATCAACAAAAGTGTTTGACTATTTAAAGGAAGTCAAATCAACGCGTGGTATCTTAATATTCCAGTTATTATCTGAAGAGGGTATAGGTTACTATAAGTTACTGGATCAACTTTTGAAAGAGGACAAGATTGTTGGTATTCAAAATAAACAAGAATATGAAAAGAACATTTATTTGATACCATGTAATACTGAAGAACGTGGCGAAAGTTTACAAAAGTTAATTGATCCTAAGGAATTAACAGAGCCCATACAAATGGATTCTATCGGGAGAACTTTGTTCCTTGTTGTAGTTGTCAAGCCAGAATTACTTATTTAAAAATGTCAAGTTCATTCAATCCAAATAAAACCAGCAATTGTATGTAACATTATATAAAATCGGGAGGTATTATCAGGGGTTTTTTTAAAACTTTATAATAGTATTCTTATTATTATTATTATTGTTATTATAAGAATAAAATTAATTTATATGGGAAAAATATGTTCTTCTTAAATGACTGGAAGTTGTATTTTGAATGTTGTAGATATATATATATAGTTTTTTTTTTATCACGGATTTTTGTTTTTTTTTTTGATGGATATGGGATATATTGTAAGATTTTAGACACGATCAAATTAAGCCTTAGCTAAAGTCTTCTTAACGGAGTATCTCTTTTGTTTTCTTAAAACCATAACTTGGAATCTTTCAAAATCAGTCAATTCAGCACGTCTCTTTCTTTGAGCAATCTTCTTAGCCCAAGAAGTAGCATGCCATTTATCACAGACACCAGCAGCCTTCCATTTCTTAACGACAATAGAAGTTCTAGCACCTCTTGGCAAAGAGAAGGTCAAAGGAGTTAATTCAACTTTACCTAGATGGATAGCTTGTCTTGGAACACAAGGACCATCAATCAAAGCCTTCTTTTGGTCGACAATTTCAACAATGGTGGCTATCTTACCTACGGATGGGCCCTTCTTGATTAAAACGATACGGCCAACTTCGACTAATCTCCAGTTGGAAGCCTTGACAATGGAATCGGTGGACATTTTATGTAGGTGTTGCTTGTGTATTTTGACCTTAAGACACTTTTCACTACGTTTAATTTTGCATATGCTCTTGTAAGAATAGTGCTATCTTGAATGATTTCACTGTGATTACGGCACTGGCGGCAGTGTCTTTGCGTAGACGCGCAGGCGCCCAAACGGGGTAAAGCAAGATATTTTGGTGTGGTGTTGTACTTCATGTCTGGGTGTTGCTAAAAGAGCAGTCACAAAACTTTCTGATTTGTATATAAGGAAGAAATTTGCTTCTACAGAAGTTTTCGATACTTCTCTACAACTTGTTTGATGCTTACCGACTGGACGGAAAGACGGTATAAGCAAACATATGTGTCTTACTGATTGAGTCCAATCGATAAGGTATAGAGGAACTTATTGTACATGATGTTATAATTTGCGATCTAGGGTGGGATATCTGGGACATGCCTAGTTCCATTATGGATATTCTTGCGGAATGCGAAAACTATTCTAGTCTGAAACGATTCATGAGTTCCCATGTTTAGTTCTTGTCTCTTCTTGATACATAACTGAGGCCCACCAGCAACAACTGTTACTGTTAGTACATAAAACTTGTAGAGTAATTTATATGGCTGGGTAAGTCGAATATGTAGTTTCTGTTGGTGGAGAGTAGTCTATTGTAATAATGAAGAGATTATAAAGGTATACATAATGTTGAGCACTGTAAAAGGATGGGAACCTACCACATTGACACATGTCTAATTCAAGATACTCCGAAATAGAATCAAATGTACGTTTCCATTTTCAGTTGTACCCTCTTCCGCCTAGGAAAATACGATTTTTACTAACTCTTTTAAATAGAATGATCAAAAATTAAACAGTTTGGCCGGTAAATTAGCCACATTTAGAAATATAAACCAGGATATAAATAATCAAGCAGTTAATGATAATTCACTTGTGAATCAAATCTCGAATTCTTTTGATCAACTGGCTAACAATATCAAAAATACGTCACAAAGATTAACGAGGACTATGAATTCCGGCAACGGTGTATGGAAAATGACGGGATTAGCTTTATTAATATTCTTTATTATTTATAATTTGATGAAGTTCTTTTAAAAATTAGATATAACTTATTTCTATTTCTATTTCTATTTTTTATTTTATTTTAATCCTTCAGCTGCATCTCTTCCCAATCTATAATTACCAATAGCTTTCCCCCAATTAACTTTAGACCTGGTTACGGGTAATCTTCTTCTTAGATTCTTGAACTGCTTTTCGTTCAAATCAGTGAATGAAATGAGTAACTCCTTTTCAAACTGGGTCTCCACTTCTTGAATTAGGCCTATCACGTCAACTCCCCTAACATTTATTTCTTTATTTGATTTGAAACTAACATTCCCATCTTCGAAATAATGAACATGGACGTCAATGTCACCTTTTAAACTCTCATCCTTGAAATTATAAACATATTTTGATTTCCATGAACCATTCCAATAATTTGCAGAATTCAATCTTTCACCCAACACGAAAATCCTAACAATATTTTCATCATCCAAATCAGGTAGCACAGCGATAGTTGCATCACCAGGGTATGCAGTTTCCACGTACTTCTCTAAATCATTATGAATCATCTCCGTTGCATCATTCAATTGTCTCTCGTTGAATTCAGTTTCCAAATCGAATGATTCCAATTTCAAATGATCCACAGAAAATCTTACTTTCTTAACGGGATCCCAAAATTTACTACCCAACTGGTTATACTGAGAGATGATAACAAATTGATCCAATTCGGCAACATGTATACGGGATACAGTGTTTATATTACTTGATTCGATACATTCCAATATGGTTTCATTTGATTTGGAATCAGTTATGACGGATAAGTCATTGTATATTTCTTGTAGTTCTCCCGGTGGTGCTTCTTTAATAATTTGGCTGATTATATCTTTGAACTCAGACATTTTTGTTTCTGGTCAATGGGATAACGGATAATGTTTTATTGAACGTTTGCACTTTTGTTCTCTTGTTCCCTCCTATTTTTTTTCAAGAGCAAGTTCTGTATAATGAAAAAAATCCTCGACTGTCTGAAGGATGAAGAGTAAGAACAGCACAAAAATAATAGACACATAATGCTACGATGCAAAATCTATATAGATGAATGAATAACGATACACATGTAATACGGTTTCAAAATGAAATGGGATAGAAAAAAGATCGAACTGCAATGGCCATTGCAGTTCAGGTCCCTGTATTTCACTCTGGTCGTCCTAGTCGTGAAACCAAGACTCCCGTATAAAGAGGTTAATATATGGGATTCGTTTAACCTTGCTACCTTACTTCGGCATAGCAACGTAGATATATTCCCATACTTGTATGTTAATTAGAAGACAAAAAAAGATAGACAGGAAAGAGACAAGAAAGAGAGACGAAATTATTTGGGCGTTTTCATTGTTTAAGAATGAAAATTCTGGTTCGCGACGGCGCGGTCCATGAAATTTCTGTTTTTCTTAGGGTTGTGGTACTATAAAATGGAGTTATTATACGTATACACCGCTTATCCAAGAGTCAATCAAGATGGGCAGTAATATTACACTGCCCATGTGACAGATGTATCGTATTGAGCTAATTCCTTGGGCAATCCATAGTGGTGCTGTAATAACTAACAAGCATATCTTTATATATATATATATATATATATATATATATATCTAAGCGCCCTTACCCGCCCTTCGTCATTTCCCGATGGAATTTCAATTCGCCGAATCCAAATATCTGACAAGAAAATGGAAAAAAAAAGTGTCATAATGATCAGTTCAACCCATATAATTCCAATGGAATTTTGATTTATTATCGTAATATATTAGAAATCCTCTCCAGCCTGTAAGACAACTTCGATTTTGTAACTTCATATATAAGCACAGCTCTACATCCCCATTCAAGTGATTGTCGCAGGTTTGCTAGTTTCTTTTAACTCCTTCTTGTCTTGAAACACACATTAAAGAGCCCTTATTATTTCCACACACACACACACCCTTTCTATGACTAAGAAAGTTTTATTATTAGGTTCTGGTTTCGTTGCTCAACCAGTCATCGACACTTTATCTGCCACTGACGGCATTGAAGTCACTGTAGCATGCAGAACTCTAGCAAACGCACAATCTCTAGCAAACGCATCAGGTTCCAAAGCTATCTCTTTAGATGTCACAGATGACGCCGCATTAGACAGAGAAGTAGCTCAACACGATTTAGTTATCTCTTTGATTCCATACATCTTCCATCCGAACGTAGTCAAGGCAGCCATTAGAAAAAAGAAACATGTAGTAACTACTTCTTATATCTCTCCTGCCTTGAGAGAATTAGAACCGGAAATAAAAAAGGCTGGTATCACCGTCATGAATGAAATCGGGTTGGATCCCGGTATCGATCATTTATACGCTGTTAAGACCATAGATGAAGTTCATAAAGTTGGCGGTAAAATTAAATCATTCTTATCCTACTGTGGTGGGTTACCTGCCCCAGAGGATTCTGATAATCCATTAGGTTACAAATTCTCTTGGTCATCAAGAGGTGTTCTATTAGCCTTGAGAAACTCCGCCAAATATTGGAAGGATGGTAAGATTGTCACTGTGGAAAGCGAAGATTTAATGGCTACTGCTAAACCTTATTTCATCTACCCAGGTTATGCTTTCGTATGTTATCCAAATAGAGATTCTACCGTTTTCAAAGAGCTATATAATATTCCTGAAGCTGATACCATCATTAGAGGTACTTTAAGATTTCAAGGTTTCCCAGAATTTGTAAAAGCCCTTGTTGATATCGGTATGTTGAAAGATGATGAATCCGAATTCTTCAAGCAACCAATCCCATGGAAGGATGCCCTAGCTGGTTTCCTTGGAAGTAAAACTAACTCTAAGGAGGACTTGATCGCCACCATCGACTCTAAGACTAAATGGAAATCTGATGAAGATAGAGAAAGAATCCTATCAGGTTTTGCTTGGTTAGGTATGTTCTCTGAGACTCCAATTACTCCAAGAGCAAACAACGCCCTAGACACATTATGTGCACGTCTTGAGGAGTTGATGCAATACGAAGATGGTGAACGTGATATGGTTGTATTACAACATAAATTCGGTATTGAATGGGCCGACGGTACCACTGAAACTAGAACTTCCACTTTGGTCGATTATGGTAAAGTGGGTGGTTACAGTTCCATGGCAGCAACGGTAGGGTACCCTGCTGCCATCGCAACCAAATTGGTACTTGATGGTACTATAAAGGGACCTGGTCTAGTGGCTCCATATTCTCCAGAAATTAATGACCCAATTATGAAAGAATTGAAGGATAAATATGGTATTTATTTGAAGGAAAAAACTGTGGCTTGATCTTTAATCTTTAAAAGGTAAATATATATATATATATATATCTGTGAATATTTAATAATTTTTCAATGCTGTATTGATTTAGCAGAATTTAAGATGTTATAGCACTCATAACGATAGATATAGAAAATAGCAAGGATAATTCGGTCATTTCAATGCTTCATCAATATACTAATTCAAAACGTGAACATTCGGTTTATATGTTTTGTTTTGTTATTTTTTAAATATATTATATAAATTACATTTACATACACAGGCTTATTATGTCATATCTCACTCTATACCGAATCCGTATTTCCCTCATCTTTGGCATTAATATCGTAGAATTTATTAGTCTTTCCTTTTGGCATTGTTGGAACTACCATTATTGTATTTTTTGGCGGGACGAGAATGGGTAGAATAACCATTGCCTGAATTGAACATCTTCTTGGCGGTTTTTCTCTCCAATGTAACATCTAAGTTTTCAATCCTCATAGTTTTTTTATCTAATGCATCTGCTTGATTCTGTTGCGAGGCAAAATCAACAACTGCAAAATTATCACCAGTAGTCATTTTCATAATAGGTCCAAATTCCTTCTCCAAAGATGCCTTCAATTTATCTTCCTTCAATGATCCAATTCCACGAACAAACACTGGGAAATACCCATCTTTGTTTACATTACCGGAGTTGCTATGTTTTTTCTTACCAGCTCTACCGCTGTTATTATCTCTGCGATTAGCCATATCAAACCCTCTACTATCTGTTCTATATTGAGCAGCTTCCTTGGTGAATTCAACAACGTTTCTATTCACTATAGGCGTAGGTTTCCTATTATCTGGACTTGCCGCCGTTATCTTGATGGACGTATCCTTAGTATCTATAGACAATTTAGATGCCCATGTTATTTTCACTGGTGCTGGAGCTGCAGTTGGGATAGCCGTAGAGGTCCGTGTTAGAGCTGCCGTGGTAATTGGTTCCACTGCCTCTGTCTCCTTGTTAACCTGTTCCTTAGTCTCAGATTGAATGGCGGCTGACTTTTCATTTCTCTTGTCTTCTCCATGAGTCTTCACAGGTTCAGCTTTCTTTACTATCGTAACATCTGGAATTTCTTTTTCAATGGTTACATTCTCATGTTTGACAGATTTGCCATTTTTTTCTTTATGATTGTTGGTTTTGATGGAGTCCGATCTAAGTTTGGTTGACTTTTTATCAGGTCCTTCATGATGCTTCTTATTCTTAGTTTCCTCATCAACGTTTGCTTTGACAGGCTTGTTTTTATCATCATCATCATCATCATTCACATCCTTGACCTTAGAGCCAGTGACTTCTTCCAGTTTTATTTTCCCATCGCTAGTCTCCTCTATAAATTTGGCTTCGGTTGTAGATTGATTTTCAAGTTTATCATAGTGTTCCGAGGTCTTCTTTGCAGTTGTGTCCTCACGTTTGATAGCTTCTGTTGTCTCTTCTGATTCAGTTTTCACGTTAACCTTCTTTTCAGACTCCACTTTCTGTTCTGGTTCTGTTCTTTCTTCTGATTCAACAGTCACCTGATCTGCTTCAACTATCTCATCTACTTTTTTAGGTATTATAACGTAGTCTTCTAAAGAATCTGGAATGAATTTTATAATGTCATTAGTGATTTCAAAAACTTTGTAATTAGTAGAAAGCGAATTCAAAATAAAACTTTGTACAAATTTGAAGGTGGGGCTATCAGTCCAAAAGAGTTCACCAGTGACAATAATTAATATATCATCACGAGATACACCGCCAGTATTTTGAAAATCGCAAGAATTGATAACCAATTTAATATCACTAACTTTTTCAACGTTCCTCTTAAAAAAATTATTAATATTTTCCCTTCCAGTTAACTTTATTGTTGGTAAAATATCATTATCACTATCGTATGTAAATCCATGCTGGTAGTTTATATGAGTCACTTCAGCTGTACTGGAGTACAGATGTGACATCTTAGTTGGATCATTCTTCATGCGTTCATAATATGTCTTTAAAAAAGTGTAAACAACTTCTTGCGTGGAAGCCACCATGGTTAAATTAATGGTATTGTCTTTATTAATATTAAAAATTACTATGCAGATTGGGGAGGATTAAAAATGAAAATGTATCAGATAGAAAATAAAATCACAATACCAATGAACTGAAAAAAATAAATGATGAGAGAATGATATCTATTCTGGAATGAAATCACGGATAAAAATGCTTGATTGGAACGAAACGCTAATTTTTTTTGTCAAGTATTTCTTTTTAAATAGAAACAAACCTTCCGGTAAGAGTTCTGTAATCAGAATAGTTAATCTTTAACTATGCTAGTAGTATTCGAACCACTTTGAAGCTTTGTTTAGTGGCAGTTTAAACTATGTTACGACCAAATCGTCGATCTTTCTCGATCGAGGGAATTTCTGTCCTGAAAATTTATTGATGTGTCACCCGGTCAGTAATGTGATATAACAACATAGTATCAATTATAAACGAATATTTGTTCAAGTTTTTGTTAGTTTCATTGGTACAGCTATTATTTCTTGAATTTATAGCTACAAATATCTCTGAGAAAACTTTTAAATAACCAGAAGTATTTTTTCTGTTTTTCTTATTAAAGTAATGGGATGCGAAGTTTTATTAAACTATATAACATGAGAATACATGGCATGCAGACGATAACTTTAGAGATATCAATCGCCATTAATGCCGTAAATAATGTTTTTGTATTTAGAAAAATCGGTTCCGTTTGGGAATTTATGCATCGACAATTTACTTAGATTGCAAAATGCAAGTAACATCAATAAACTTTGTCCCCCAGTAGTAGAAAAGATTGGGAATCTGGGGATCCCCAATTCGTCTGCTAACGTACTTAAAGTTACCTGTGGAGCACCAGGTTGAGTCAAATCTCTGATCACTTTATGGATCAAATTCAAATCATAGACGTTTGGCATATACTTGTGGATCCACCATTCAAAATCTTCTTTATTATTGGGCATTGGGTCATTCATCACAATATTGATCAAAAATCCAAGATCGTAAGCCGCATGGTATGTTATCCAGGTTATCTTTGAATCTAGAAGTAGCCCAGAATCAATTATTAACTGAGCAAATTCAGACAAATCGGCACCATTATTGGCATGTTCTTCAAAATTGATTCCTGATTTTCTTAGTAAATCGATGGATTCAGTAGACATCATTTCTTTAGAAATATCAAACTGAAAATTGAATTGCCAGGTGGAGGGTTCATTATCTGGTTTGTTCCCATTAACATCACTGAGGGACAACCCTAGTTGGATTGGATTCAATAAATCTACGTTTGATCTCATTGTCTGATAATGATAATCTGCCTTAGATCGGAAATTACCAATTGGTCTAGCCATGGTTCCAACAAATTCAGTACTAACAGAAACATGATTATATTGATTTGCCACGAGTCTCCTTATAGCGGCAAATTCACTATGTAAATTGTTATTCCAAACATCGCGAATGAATAGATGGTTTGGTGGTGGCAGTATTATAGGGGGTAATGGTGCATGTGCCGGTAGTTGTTTTAGTATTTGAGAATTGACAGGTCGATTCATATTCATACCAGATTGCTGAAAAACATTCAAACCCGGTGGAGCTGAGTTCAATACTGGTGTATTAAATGTTTGCCCCTGGCCTTGCTGCTGCTGAAGTTGTTGTGGCTGTTGTGGTTGTTGTTGTTGGACTACTAATGGATCCATTTTTTGCTTATTTGTGAGATAAGAATTCGACATATCCTGTTTATTTTGTAATCCTGGAAGATTAGACATCATACCTGGTTGTTGCTGAAGCATTTGCGATTGATTAACTTGCTGTGAAGAGAACATTTGAGGTACATTCATAGGTTGATGCATCTCCGTTGGTCCATTCTGAGTAAAAAACTGTTCTCCCATGGCCATTCCATGAGGTTGTATATTCATCATTTGCATCTTGGTCAAGACTTAGCTAGCTATGTCGTTATAGAAATAGTCTTATTCTGTTGCTGCAGTAATAATAGTGCTTTGCCCTTATCTGTTGTAGTTGAAATTTCACTGAGTTATATAAATTTGTGTTGATATTGCTTCGCGAGAAATTTTAAATGTCAGCGCCGACGACACCATATAGCAATTATTAGCTTTTAATATTTCAATGAGATATTTGCTTGACTACGTAAGTATCATTAGTATTCGGATGTGTGCCAAAAATGGCCTTATTTGATGATTTTAATATACATAAGTAAGGTATAATAACTAAATTAAAAGAATAAATTATAATCAGAAAATTATTGGTGGTGTTCTCTCAAGCAGTCTTTGTTTTCTTGGTTTCAGTTTCACCCAAGACTTTTTCTTCTTCCACGTCAGCCTTTCTCTTCATCTTTGTAGAATCCTTGTTAGTTTCTTCTTCCACGTCAGCCTTTCTCTTCATCTTTGTAGAATCCTTGTTAGTTTCTTCTTCCCCTGCTTCTTTCTTAGAGTCCTTTTCAGGTGGCGTAACAAACCATGGGATCTTACCTCTATTGAAATCGTTTAAGATCTGCTTAGCGACACCAGATTCGTCTGGTTCACCACCTTTCAGAAGTCTACCGGTCTTTCTTGCCAACATCTCTATAAAATCAGTAGAATCCTTCCAACCAGATATCTCGTAAGTTCTTTCCAAATGTTTAACTTGACAACGTCTCAATACACCAGGAATATATTGTTCTGGGTTAGAGACATGCTCAACCCTGACGACACCTCTAAATAAGATATCTTCTTCACTGTCTTTAGTAGAAGGAGGAACAATGCCGGGGCAATCTATTAAAAAGATTCTCTTCATTAAAGTAATATACTGCCAAACTTTAGTTTCACCGGGAATTGGAGCTACTTGACAGACTTTCTTTTTCCTTAGAGTATTAATGATGGAAGATTTACCTGTGTTTGGGTAACCAATGAACCCAACTGAAATTTGTTTTCTATCACTATGTAATTGAGAAAACTGACGCAGCAACTGAATTAGAGAACCTTTACCAAAAGAGTTTGTGATAGAAGCGTGGAATGCTAAAGTTGGACGTTCCTTTGATAAATGTTTAACCCATGCAGCCTATTTTTCATTATTGAAAAAAAGAATGAAATTGTTAGTATAATTATTTTCACAAGTTAAAATTTGCAACATTGCATGATCTAATTTTCTCAATCAAGAAAAAATACCTTCGATATGATAAACAGGGGAAACGGATGTGAAGTTCAATACTACGAGCAATTATACTTGGGATTGGAGTTTCTTCGTTTTTTCAAAGTCTCTCAATACAATAACGCTCAACTCTAATGATCTTCGCTATTCAAAAGATAAGATTAGTATAACTTTCAAAACGAAAGTTAAACTAAAATCATCCAAGGAGATATTTTCAGAACGAAAATTATATGGACAAGGCGAATAGTATCAATCTTCCAAAACTTTAACAGACACTTTTGTTAATTTCTCTCCCGTTTGAAGGGGAAAGATATGCAAAAACATCCTGACAAAGAGTTTTGGTGTGTGTTTGTTCATTCGTAGATAGGTACTCCCCAAATTAGATCATGTTAGTAGTTAAAAAAAAATTTCAAAACAAAAAAAAACATACGGCAACCCAAGTTGGGACTAAATCACATTTGTTCAAAACATAAATCAAATGCTTATGAGCAGTTTCCTTTTTCATATATTCTTCCACAGATTTACAACGAGTCCCCATTGGATCTCTCGCATCGAGGACATGTATCACGACATCTGAAGAATCAATAACTTTATACAATTCGTTCCAAATACGTTTGGATTGACCTTTACTAAAGATATGTTCCTTAGCCACTTGAGTCCAACCATTTTCCTCATCATCCTGATTACCCATCAACCCCAGCGTACTATCTAATTCTATTTTTTCTTCATATTTCTGGTTATCTTCAGCAGTGGCCTTTACCAAATCATCTAAACTAGATGCTGCCACTCTTGGTTTTTTTCTTTGAGCCTTTGGTCCAAAAGTATGAGAAAAACTCTCCGTTTCCAAGATTCGTGCCTGTGGTGATTCAGTGGTGTCCTTTTCTTCTAATAATGACATTGGTAACTTATTTCTTTTCAATAACACTTGATAAGTATCCTTTTGAGTGTCCCCCAAGGCGGTTCTGAAATGTTGCAACGCATCTTGAGAAATGACTCTTGAATTACCGAACCAACGACGATCAGGTGCGACTCTAGCATCAGGGATGGTAGAATCCTGTAATGGGGCAGCTCTAATCAAATCACCACGTTTATTCTTTATAGCCTTACCATCCTTATACATATTTAGAAATTGAACCCTCTTGGAGTCTCTGTAGAAATTCTCACCTTTCACACGTAAGTTACCATCCCTGGTATCATTCTGACGGATTCTTCTTTGCTTTTCCTTCTTACCGGTACCCATATTTGCTTTTTTGTTACTGAGGTGTCGTAGAATTCTCGAGTAATTCAATACCTTTAAAACACTAGACTTATTGAAATACTTAAGAGATAGCTACCTGTGTCAACCATATAATAATAGGTTTTTTCTCTTGCGATGAGATTGCAAATCCAAAAAATTCGCGATGAGATAAATTTTTTAGCAAAAAAAATTTTCTTTGTCGTATCGCACGATATTCTATGCTATATATATATATATATATATAAAATCTATAGTAAGTTGCCTAACACACTGCTTAGCTTTTTTGCCGGATCAGATGCTTGTTTTTGTTCCTTTGGTGCATTGACTCTGGTGGAAGTCACTTTACGTTGCTTAAAATCCCTTAGACGATTTTCTTCTCCTTCATTCTGTTCTTCGGTGTTATCCTTTCTCTTTTTTGATTTCTTCATGTTATTTAGCATCTTTGATTGTTCCACATTTCTAATAAATTCAGAATTCAACTTATTTGCCTGTGAAATTTCCATTTCTAACTTGGCTTGTCTTATATCGTTCTCTCTCGCAATTTGTTCAGTAAGATCAGCCCACTTGAAACCAGGTAAATACTTCACATTTAATATGTCATCATGATAAAAGGTCCCCTTCTTACCACCAATAATATTACCGTTCAATGTCTCAGCACACAGTTTGGCATCTCTTTTCCTTATAAATTCGGCCCATCCTTCCTCGTACATTGCCTTCTTGTTACCACCACCTTTTATTCTCCTTGTATATTTTTGATCGTCCTCTCTCTTTAAGAATAATCTATCAATTTCACCAAAACGGGAAAGAATTTGTCTCATTTTGGCCGGCTTCATGTATGGGGGAATCTTTGATAGATACACGACTCCTGTTTTATGATTTTGTTTCTTTACATTCTTTAGTTTTTCTAATTTCTTCTTTAACCTGAGAGTTTTTTCTTCATTAGTTTCTTCCTTGTCTTGTACTTCAACGTCAACAGGATTTTCTTTCTGTTCAACATTCTTTTCTCCTTCTTCTTCTTCTTCTCCTTCTGACTCCTTTTCATCTTCTTCATTACTGTGCACATCTTTTTGCAGAGAAGCATAATTCTTCTTGGAAGTGATCAAAACATTGTTAGATTCTTCTTCATCTGAGGAAAAATCATTCTCACTATCTTCAATTTTGCTCATATTGGGTACGGTTACCTATCAAGTTACTTTCTATGTCCCACCTCATCGAATCCAATAGATATTATCTGTTCTAGAAGTTGAAAAAAAATTTTAAAGATTTTAGGCGCGTAGCATAAAGAGTGGCTGGCTACCCAATACGTAAATCATTATATATGGCAATGTATGTGCAGCGTAGATGTGTCAATAACAAGCATAATGAAAGCATTCATTTTGGGAAGTAGAGGCACTGTCTGAAAGCACATTTCTTGATCAATTATTCTATTGTATCTACTGCAGCAATGTACGACAGATCTTCCTGACACCAATCAATCACTGCGCGGCCCTTCAATACATAATAATTATGTAAGGTGGATGGTCACATGTTATATAAGAAATCTGTTACATCTCATTTCACTTCATTTCAACTAACCCTCTCCTTGGATTCTTGCAACTTACATTTAGGTATATAGTAAGGTATATAAATGATAGCATAACTAGGTCATATGGGGGAAAATATATCAGATAGTATCGTTAAGACGGAGCATTACGCCGATAAGAACGAACTAACGTCAGAAGCATCACTTTCCACTAATGATAAAGAGCATCCAGCTCAAACCCATCTGGAACCACAGGCAATACCAGTGAAAAGTTCTCCACCAAAAAGTCTCATAAGGGAAATCATCTTTCTCACCACAATATTCTCAAGTCAATTCATAACATTAGCTGCGGCAAGTCAAGCCATATTACAAATGGAATATCTGGGCAAATGGTTTCAAATCCCTCCCAATAGAGCTTTACAACTAGGTTGGGCAAATGCATCATTTGCTGTTACATGTGGTGCAGTCATTATCCCCGCTGGTAGAATATCTGACAGGATCGGGTTCAAGAAAGTGTTCATATTTGGATACGCATGGTATGCTTTATGGTCCCTATTAGTAGGTATAAGTAGATATGCACCAAAGGGGCAGATGGTACTTTATTTTTTTGCTAGAGGATGTCAAGGAATCGGGGCTGGATGTTTGAGTCCAACGTCATTGGCATTATTGGGGAATTATTATGAACCATGTCCTAGAAAAAATATCGTTTTCTCATTGTATGGAACATGCGTATCGTTGGGGATTGTTGTTGGGGGAATATTTTCTGCTTTGTTCACTCAACTCATTCATTGGTCTTGGAACTTTTGGACAATGGCTATGGTTGCGTCGATCTTCACGATACTAAGTTATTTTTTTTTACCTGATGATGAAATAAAATGCTCTGACAATAAGAGTTGTAAAAAATGGTATTATCTACCAAAATTTGATTATTTGGGGACATTATTATGGATTACTTCATTAGTATTATTTGCCGTATGCTGGGATCAAGCTGTCGTTTTCAAATTTAGAAGTATACAGGTATACGTTATATTGATCATTTCGATTGTATGCCTTGTTGCATTGATGATAATAGAATTCTATCTTGAAGATCCACTAATACCAGTTCGTCAAATCCATATTCAAACTCTAAAAGCGCTATTACTAGTTTTCTTCTCATATTTGTCATTCACCATATGGTTATTTTATCTTTGGCAGTATTTCCTCAACATTAAACACGATACTGTACTATTAAGTGCTGCCAAATATGTACCTTTATGCATAGGAGGTGCCATTGCAGCATTATTTTCAATTCTGCTAATATCTGCCGAAGTACCCGTACAAATAAGATTATTAACAGGAGCATGTTCATTCCTATTTGCACACATTCTTCTCATCACATTAACTATAGGGGAATCATATTGGGCAAGGCCCTTTGTCACAGCGATTATAATATCAATTGGTCTTGATATAAGTTTCCCCAGTGCAAATTTACTATTAAGTAATGGAATCCCAGAAGAGATTAGAGGGATATCAGCTGCGTTGGTAGGAACTGCATTGAATTACGGTTCGGGGATTGGGCCGCCGATTGCTCAGACTATCATACAATATCAATGTGAGACATGTATGTCTAGTGATAATTTACATTCTTATTTAAAGGCTATTCATATTGCTGCCGCTGTGGGGATCGGTACAAGTGCTATCGGCGTAGCCATTGGTATTTATGGGACCGTTTCAGAATATTGTTGGAAGACTCAGAGTTATTCAAAGAGATGTGTGGATCCATATGAAATATAGACTAAGCAGTAGACTGAAATATATATATATAGATATATTTGCATATAATATAAAAAATTTATATTTTTAACATGCACGGACGCGATAAATCTGGAAAGATTAGGATGGCTGAGTTCTATGTACTAATGAAAATAGGAAATTGAGAAATTATTTAAAGTCCTCTTTTATAATGAATGAAAAAGTCCAGTTGTCTAATTTTAATGAACACTTGGTGTAGTAATTCATATATGTCGCGTATTGAGCTCATCAAGTGAACGCTTTTTTATTTGATGTTGCCCGCTAGCTAATAATACAATTGATGATGGCGACGACAGTTTTGTCGTCGAAGAAAGAGTTTTTCCATATACATGAACATTGTTATGAATTGAAGGAATATTGGAAGCTTAAAGAATAAAATTTAGAAGTTAAGAAAGAAGGATAACAAGTTTGAAGTTGTAAAAAAGAGAGCAATATTAATTTACTCATTCTACTTACCACATTGTTTAGTTCAATCACCTTTCCAGATTCTTATAATATCTTTCCAGTTTATATAGCATAATATAATTACCAGTTACCAATAATACCAAAAGAAAAGCGGTTCTAACGTATCAAAGGACATTATACTAGAATGAATACAATAAAACTTGACACATATAAAATGCAAAACCAAATTAAAAAAAATAATGAAGGATGCGAGGTTCGAACTCGCGCGGACAACCGTCCAACAGATCTTAAGTCTGCCGCCTTAGACCACTCGGCCAACCCTCCAATGGTAAAATCTGTTGTAATTGCAGATTTGCCAGCCTTTAGTCCAAAGCTTATAATTAAATTACTTATTTTATTTTATCAAAAGTCGTT